>OY744539.1:31324560-31334560 GCA_963556195.1 Sepiola atlantica | reverse complement strand
GCCCCTGTCCTATCGCCACAATGTGTCATCCTTGTGCCTGTTTTACAAGTACTTCGATGGAATGTGCTCCGATAAATTTGCTGTTCTGGTGCTCCCTCGACGTAAATACACCCAACAAACCTGACAATCAGCTAAATCCCATCCATTCACTGTGAAGGTACCCAGATGCCGGAGAACCTCCTACTCCAATAGCTTATTTCTTCGAGCTGCCGGCCTTTGAAACTCCATCCTAGCTCCCTGTTTCCTCGACTGTACCGACATGCAGAAATTTAAAACTAATATGAACAAGCATCTCGCTGCACAGCTCCCAATTTGGGATGACCCCCTTAACTTTCATCCTAATTCTCAGTAGCCCCTTATGTCTACAGTGGCAAATTGCCTTTTTTGGGGTGAACTATGTTAATAAAAAAAATTAATTTAAAAGTAATGTCTTTTTACCTCTACCTTCAAACGCTTATAAATCACTTGAAACCCATCTTTATTATTATTTTTTTTAAATTAATAAATTAAAAATATACCGAATTTTTATAATCTGTTTCCCCCCCCCCCTCCCACAACCGTGAGTACTGGATACTTAGTATAAGGACAGCCAGACAACGTCGAACCTCTTGTCAAATGGAACATAGCCGATAAACCTGGATAGTGAGTGTGAGTGAGTGTTATATAAGCCAAAAATATTCCTTCTGCGATTTCTACTTCTTTTGAGAAAAATCTTCCTTAAACGGCTTACAAAGATGGAATCATCAAACCATCAGATCCAGAACATTAGGTCAAACACTCTACTTGAGAAATTGGCCATTCCAAAATATGATGTCCTAATAAGGGCAAACCGTCTTCGCTGGTTCAGGCATGCTGAAAGAAGCAAGGGGTATATCAGAACATGCAGAGATCTAAGGCTGGACAGCAAAAAGAAAGCTGGGCACCCTAGGAAGACATGGAAAGAAACCATCAGTCAAGACCGTAAACAGTAGAAATGGACACAGTCAATCCCCACAGCCGTGAGCACTCGAGACTTAGCATAAGGACAGGCAGACAACGTCGAACTTCCTGTCAAAGGGTACATAGCCGATAAACCTGGATAGTGAGTGTGAGTGAGTGTTATATAAGCCAAAAATATTCCTTCTGTGATTTCTACTTCTTTTCAGAAAAATCTTCCTTAAACGGCTTACAGAGATGCAATCATCAAACCCTTATTCACTTCTGAAAATCTATCTTAGGTTGGTTCCTTTCAAGATGGCATTTCCAACCGATAATACTATTATGTGACAGTATGATTCTCATTTCTGTTCTCTTTATGCAACACATATCTTCAACCCTCACTGGCCAGGTTTCACTTCCATGCATCATCAAACCCTTATTCACTTCTGAAAATCTATCTTAGGTTGGTTCCTTTCAAGATGGCATTTCCAACCGATAATACTATTATGTGACAGTATGATTCTCATTTCTGTTCTCTTCATGCAACACATATCTTCAACCCTCACTGGCCAGGTTTCACTTCCATGCATCATCAAACCCTTATTCACTTCTGGAAATCTATCTTAGGTTGGTTCCTTTCAAGATGACATTTCCAACCGATAATACTATTATGTGACAGTATGATTCTCATTTCTGTTCTCTTCATGCAACACATATCTTCAACCCTCACTGGCCAGGTTTCACTTCCATGCATCATCAAACCCTTATTCACTTCTGGAAATCTATCTTAGGTTGGTTCCTTTCAAGATGGCATTTCCAACCGATAATACTATTATGTGACAGTATGATTCTCATTTCTGTTCTCTTCATGCAACACATATCTTCAACCCTCACTGGCCAGGTTTCACTTCCATGCATCATCAAACCCTTATTCACTTCTGGAAATCTATCTTAGGTTGGTTCCTTTCAAGATGACATTTCCAACCGATAATACTATTATGTGACAGTATGATTCTCATTTCTGTTCTCTTCATGCAACACATATCTTCAACCCTCACTGGCCAGGTTTCACTTCCATGCATCATCAAACCCTTATTCACTTCTGGAAATCTATCTTAGGTTGGTTCCTTTCAAGATGACATTTCCAACCGATAATACTATTATGTGACAGTATGATTCTCATTTCTGTTCTCTTCATGCAACACATATCTTCAACCCTCACTGGCCAGGTTTCACTTCCATGCATCATCAAACCCTTATTCACTTCTGGAAATCTATCTTAGGTTGGTTCCTTTCAAGATGGCATTTCCAACCGATAATACTATTATGTGACAGTATGATTCTCATTTCTGTTCTCTTCATGCAACACATATCTTCAACCCTCACTGGCCAGGTTTCACTTCCATGCATCATCAAACCCTTATTCACTTCTGGAAATCTATCTTAGGTTGGTTCCTTTCAAGATGACATTTCCAACCGATAATACTATTATGTGACAGTATGATTCTCATTTCTGTTCTCTTCATGCAACACATATCTTCAACCCTCACTGGCCAGGTTTCACTTCCATGCATCATCAAACCCTTATTCACTTCTGGAAATCTATCTTAGGTTGGTTCCTTTCAAGATGACATTTCCAACCGATAATACTATTATGTGACAGTATGATTCTCATTTCTGTTCTCTTCATGCAACACATATCTTCAACCCTCACTGGCCAGGTTTCACTTCCATGCATCATCAAACCCTTATTCACTTCTGGAAATCTATCTTAGGTTGGTTCCTTTCAAGATGACATTTCCAACCGATAATACTATTATGTGACAGTATGATTCTCATTTCTGTTCTCTTCATGCAACACATATCTTCAACCCTCACTGGCCAGGTTTCACTTCCATGCATCATCAAACCCTTATTCACTTCTGAAAATCTATCTTAGGTTGGTTCCTTTCAAGATGGCATTTCCAACCGATAATACTGTTATGTGACAGTATGATTCTCATTTCTGTTCTCTTCATGCAACACATATCTTCAACCCTCACTGGCCAGGTTTCACTTCCATGCATCATCAAACCCTTATTCACTTCTGGAAATCTATCTTAGGTTGGTTCCTTTCAAGATGACATTTCCAACCGATAATACTATTATGTGACAGTATGATTCTCATTTCTGTTCTCTTCATGCAACACATATCTTCAACCCTCACTGGCCAGGTTTCACTTCCATCCATCATCAAACTGCGTACACATACCTGATAGACTCTTTCAAGCAGACACAAATATCTACACACACATCATCCCCCCCCCCTCCTTTTTACTGATAGGTCACCAATTATCAAGGCATGGGGGGGGGCGGCTACTTGAGGATATGGGTTAGAAGGATTGTTGGTTGAACGATGCTCGTTGTCACAAGAGGACTGGAAACTGGAGACTTAGCATAAAGACAACCAAACAACGTCGAACCCTTGTCAAAGGGAACATAGCCGATAAACCTGGATAATGAGTGAGTTAGAGTGTTTAAATAAGAGACTAGCCATATAATAAGTTTAACCTGTTAACATTTTCAGAGAGACTGACCATATAAGGTTTTTAGTTAATGTATAGAAAGTATTAAAATACCCCCCCCCCTCATCATCATCGTCGGTTTAACGATTGTTTTACATGCTCGCATGTTTCAGACGGCTTTTTAGAAATTTACTTCCAGACTAACCTATCTCTGACCGGGTCTTTATTTACCACTCTTTCTTTCAGATCCATTCTTATCACTTCCTCTCATGTTTTCTTTTGCCTTGTTCTGTCAACTGATCCTGCTATTCTACATTCACTGTTCAAGTTATTATTTAATACCTTCAGATAATATTACAAAATATACCAGTTATATTTCAAGAGATACTGAGGCATTTTTTTTTATAAAGTTAACCGTAAACTGGTATAATGGATGTGAAAATAGACTATGGAATTGGCTAAGTTGAGTTCAAATCCAGTACGAATCTCATTTAAAAATAGCTAGATGTAAAAATAAGGTTAAAATCGGGAATCTCCACGCCAGTAGAGAGTGGAATTTTCCATTAAAAGTCAAGTTAGAGCTACGTGTATAGAAAGTTACGTCACAGAAGAAATCTCATCCATTATTTGAATGTGACCATACCAAGAAAGTCTCCCGTTCTTCACACATCTCCCTATACTATCAAGATAAAAAATATTCCTCTGAAGTCATCAGATCTAAGCCTGTCTTTAAGACTCACATTACACACCCATCATATCATCTTCATATCATTTGTCTCCATGCAACGCATATCCTCAACCCTCACTGACAAGGTTTCACTTCCATACATCACACTATGCACACAGCCTGATAGATCCTTTTCTTTGGTCGACAGCAGTAACACTCTGCTGGTTAGTAATGGCAGAAGTTCCCTTAACTTACTCCATCCCCTGCTATCCTTTGCAATCATACCAGCACTAGCTCCTCCGTGTGCTCAAATATATTTTTTAAAAAGGGAATCACTAATTTCGATAATCCAAAAATCTTTCTGAAATTTATTATCCATTTTCTGTTGAGTAATTTAAATTTCCATGAATTTCCCAGAACTTCAGCAATGACAAACGCGTTTGTTGTATTCAGTTCATTTTTTTTGTCTATATGCTCCCTTCCTTTTCCTTATTTTTGATATTTTTTTTATGCTGTGAAGGGATAGTCATGTACCGTTACACGACGAAATAACGTTACACAACGAAATAACGTTATACAACGAAATAACGTTACAGCAAAATATTCGCAATGTCGATGTAATCTAGCATCGTCAAGTAGCGGTTCCTAAATTTAGGATTTGGGGTGCCATTTCAAAAAATTAAGAAATATAATAATAATAATCTTCAGAAAAAAACTGACCATATAATAATGTCAATCTGCTACAATAAGAGAGACTGACCGTATAATAATTTTAATCCGTAAAAATCTTCAGAAAGACTGACATTATAATAATGTCAATCTGTTAAAATTTTCAAAGAGTGACATTTTAATAATTTTAATGTTAAAATCTTCAGAGAGGTTGACCATCTAATAATTTTAATCTGTTAAAAATCTTTAGAGTGACTGACCCTATAATAGCTCCACTAGTCAATGGCCGTGAGAAATTAGTGAGCTACTCTAGGCTTTATGGACCCGACCTTGGGTCACATCTTACTTGTCGGAGTAAGATAAAAACTGGCCTTGTGCCTAACTCCTGGAGAGGAGTAAATCAATACTCTAGGCTTTATGTCTACTTTAGAGCGTGTTTCTGCATGACTACACATCTGAGAAATAACAGCTAATGACAGACATGACCATTGTCAGTCATGACGAATTCAAACTAATGGATTTATGGAAATAACAATCGAAGGAGGTGATGGCACCACCGACGGTGTATAATAGCCTCGATGGACACACAGATTTTATCTGGTTAACGGTATGAAGTAGTAGCAATGGACATTAAAGACTGTTATATTTTCTGAAAATTATGAGTGCCAGCGCCTGACACAAGGCCATGTATCTGGGGAAGACAGAATCCCAAAGAATTTTCGAATATGTTTCGTTTAAAGCTCGTCACCAATGGAAATATTGTTACTACACTGCCTCTGTCCCCAGCCCCTCAAAGGAGGATGTATTGCCTGGGAAGATGGTTGGCACTGCTCCTCGAAGGAGGAGTTCGTGAAATGTTGAAATATCTTTTTATCAATTTCCTAAGTAAACAGTGCTTGTTAGATCATGAACAGAAAATGTCTCCAGTCTAACAAAGTTCCAAACTCGCGTAAGTATTATCAGAAAGAAATTGAAGTCAACCAAATTATATTTATGCTAATAACATAGCAGAAACAAAACAAAAAACGAAAAACTAGTCAGAATCAATCATCGATTTGTTGGATGCATTGCTATTTAGATCTAACATTGAAAAATCCAACACCCTTAAAAGGGACAAAAATGGAAATTTATTCTAGAAGGATTTCTCTTCTCTTGATAGAACAGATAAAGCGGTCTCTGTTCAGTCTTGAGAGACAATGGATAGCCCCTGTAAAGCTGCCTGAATGGGGGGTCTATAGTGAAACAAGAGTTGTGCAATCCTGAACCAGCATGGCTTCAGTCTTAGTAGAAGGGAAAAGTCCAGGATGACCGGAAACAATGTCAGGATAAGCAGAGAAAGACTGGCATTGTTTTGTAGTTTTCCTTCTTCTAGACTAGTTGCACAACCAAGGCTTGAGAGTCTAGTCTATCCTACTATATAATCCATAGTCGAACGGGGGGTATATGGCTTCAAACCTTTCAGAATTGTAGCGCAGGCTTATCTTGAGAGGGTAAAAATTACTTGCATGTTTTTGACGTGGATGGGCTTAATTAAGAAAGTCAAATCTCATCGAGGCCATTTTTAGAATGAAAAGTACATTCATGACAAGCCGAAGCAAGATTAACCGGGGTATGAGATTTGGCATTGAGAGTATGAGTATATAAAGAGTTGTTGTTTTTTTCTGTTGTGACAGTTCGTTTTTGTTATTGTTGTGGGCTTCTAAAGGGTCCGGAAGGAAAACACGAGTTTAGATAAACAAGTATATTGAAAAAAGGATAATGCAACAGCGAACAAGAGTGGTTGAACGTCAGTCTTGACTGCCAGTATAGACTGGTGTGGTTCCAGGTATTTACTTCTTTCCCACCGCAGGAAGATGTGACACAAGGCCAGAAGGTGGGGAGAGTCAAGCCACTGCCCCTAAAAGAGAAGCACTTTGGCCTATAAAAAATTGCCTGGGCAGCCCCGTCGGCATTCCTCGGTTGGGGCGCCTCAGACAGTAATCAATAACCTTACTCTACTTCAAAGATGGGAGGTAAGGCTGGGAGGGTTAACCTTCTAGGACTACCCAGGACTAATGCCGACAGATAAAAGGCAACCAAAATGGCCCAGTTCCTGTTGGGCTGGGGTGGATCAACCGTATTTAATTGCTTCCCACCACAGCAATATGTGACACAAGGTCGGAAAGTGGGGGAAGGGTCAAGCCAGCACCCTTAGAGAAGGAGCACACTTGCCTAGCAAAAATAGCATGGGCAACCTCGTCGGCATTTCCCGGTCAGGGCGCCTCACGCAGTAAGCGATAAACTTATTCCACCCCAAAGAGGGGAGGCAATCCATGGGAGGGTGCACCTCTAGGACAACCCAGGACCAAATACCTCAGCCAGGCAGATAAAAGGCAACGGAAATAGCCAAGTTCTTGCCGGACTGATTGTCGAGAACGAATCCTCAACAAGTATCATCTTACTCCATCCCGAAGTCCTCCATCAAGCAAAGTTAATGAGAGAGCAAACGGGCGTCGTGTGGATTAAACACCAAGAAGCATGCGCTCCTAGTATTTATGGTGAGTGGAAGAGTTCAACTCGTCCGTATAGGTAAGGTACCATAACAGTTATGTGTGTTGTTGATTGATAGCTACCGGTGTATGTATAGTCCAGTCCTTGTGGGACGTTGATCCAGCATCTGTGTTTGTTGCCAATGGGAGGGGGGGGGGTGCTTCACACATGTCTTGATAAAATCGGAGGTAGTCAAAAAAGCTACCGGTGTATGTTCAGTCCAGTCCCTTTCAAACATTGTTCCGGCATCTGTGTTTTGTTGCCAATGGGGGAGGGGGGTGCTTCACTTAAAATCGGAGGTCGTCAAAAAAGCTACCGGTGTATGCTCAGTCTAGTCCCTTTCAAACATTGTTCCGGCATCTGAGAGGCTTCTTACTACTTTTTATTTTATTATTTTTTTTCACTTACGATATTAATGAAAACGATGCAGTAGCCCTGACAAAACTCGAACCCAGCACGACAAACACACAGTCTGTGTATGTAACCACTACACCACGCCACTTACACACAAAGCAGATAGTACACTATAAATATACTTTTGTTATTCCTAAAACTAAGGTTACAAAAGAAACAAAATGTGCTAGACTATTCAAATGAATGAATAGAAATGCTTAGCCAGCTTTCTAAAATAAATTGTAAAATATAGAAGATGGAATTTCTCCAAGTAACGGAAAGGAACATCTAGCAGAAAGAGATTGTTGATATCAGGTGATTACACCAAATAGAAAAAAAAATGTTCGCTGTCACGACCATGAAACGAAAAACGAAACAAAATATTGAATCTGTTCATTATAAATCTAAAATCTGCCAACAGAAAGGATAATAAATAGAATCTTAATTAGAATCAAAAAAATGTTTTCATAATTAAAAAAAAAAAAACCGACAAGATCATTAAATCTGAATTTTAACTCAATCTAACATATAAAATTAAGTTAGTCAGATTTTCAAAGTTAGACCTAAATAGCAATGCAGCTACCAAATCGATATTTGATTCTGACTAGCCAGTGATTTTCGATAATTATCACTGTGTTCTTTGCCATAAAAACAAGAAATTCTTATCGATTTCATCGATTACATATTCTATCCAGCTCGATAACTCTTTCAGTAGCATACGCTTTGAGAGATTCACCATTTAACTGAATAATGAACATGATGTCGCAAATGTTTGGTATATACTTATTTGGCATACTTTTTTTTATCTTCTCTTTGAGAAAGGGTTAGTTTATTGCTAATAACCTCAGGCGCCTTTACAGAGGAATGCCGATGGGGCTGCTCTGACATTTTTTTGTAGGCCAGAGTGTGCTGATCCTAGTGTGCTGGCTTTTGAAAACCACACCTGACCTTGTGTCTACCCTCCAGGAGAGGAAGTAAATAAAATACTTTTATCTTCATCTCTCACTGTTAATGCTGTATTCATAAACTAAATGAATACTTACTTAGTACATTCTATTGAATAAATACAACAGTTAAACTTCATACTTACTTCTAAATTGCCTTTTTTGTTTATTATATAAAGCAAAGTTGCTTTTTCTATCTGTCTGTATGTTATTTGCCATGGCAATCGGTGGCTGAAGAGGTTTCTCCTAGTTGTTGAAGGTAAGAAGGTGGGCTCCCTCTACCGTGCTAGAAAATTTCTCACACCTGACAGTATCCTATATCTCTACAAAACCACCATCCACCTATGCATGGAGTATTGTTGTCACATCTGGGCTGGCGCATCATCCGCTAGTCTCTCCCTCTTAGACAAGGTCTAAAAAAGAGTCTCTAATCTGATAAGTCGCTCACTATCCACCAAGCTCCAGCCCCATGTCCCATCGCCACACTGTTCCATCCTTGTGCTTGTTTTACAAATACTTCAATGGAATGTGAACTGATGAACCTGCTGCTCTGGTGCCACTTCGATGTAAATACACTCGACCAACCCGACAATCGGCTAAATCCCATCCATTCACTGTGGAGGTCCCCAGATGCCGGAAAGCCTTCTACTCCAATACCTTGTTTCCTCGATCTGCCAGCGTTTGGACTCTCTCCCTGCTCCCCATTTCTCCAACTGTACCAACATGCAGAAATTTAAAACTAATGTCAACAAACATCTAGCTGCACAGCTCCCAATTTAGGATGATTCCCTAAAATTTCACTAATTCTCAGTGGCTCTTTACATCTACAATGGTAACTTGCCTTGTATGGGGTAAACTATGTTAAAAAAAAACAACAAAAAAAACAAAACAAATTACAATAGAAAGAAAGAAGGGAAAAATAAAGTCATTAGCAGCAGGTAATTAGTTTCAGTGTTACTTTTGGAACAACTACTGTCTGGCTAACCCTAAAACTACCAAAGATGCAATGCTTCAGGGTTTTTTAGATGAGGATTGATAATCCACGCTAAAACAAATATTTGTAAAAATTATTGGGGGATGAAGATAGAACTTAGTGATTTCTTTGTTTGTGTGTGGGTGTGTATTTAGGGTGGAGTATTTGGTTTTAATGTACAAAGAATGAAATGGGTAACAGGTGTACGACTGAACCGAAATGCATTATGGTGGAATTTAATGTGTAATGAAGTAAATTTTGGGGGTGCGAGGAATACTCACTAATTTTTTTGCTTTGCTGCTGTGTGTTTGGGATGGGAGTTTTATTTGTAATTTACAATTTAATGAAAGAATAGAATGGCTGACATGTGTACGAATGAATCAAAATGCATTATGGTGGAATT
>OY744539.1:31309560-31319560 GCA_963556195.1 Sepiola atlantica | reverse complement strand
GTTTAGGATGTCTAGATTGTGTTCATTGGTATGGCTGTTATTTATGGTTAAGTGGTTTAGATTCATAGTGAATGAAAATATATGTGAGGAGGAGTTAGTGCGTGAGTGTGTATGTGGGGACTTGTATATTATATAAGTACAATTGAGAACGAAGAGAAGAAATGTTAGCCATGATCTAGGTTTAGTTTTTGTTTCGGTCAGGATAATTTTAAGGGGGGGGGTGTCTGATGGTGTTGAAGGCTGTGATTAGTGCTGTTTCGAGTACTAACTCCTCCTCACATACATTTTCATTCCACATTCATTTCACTCTCTGCCACTGATTGACTTCTCTCAGCCTGGACCTTGGTCCAGTGCTCTTAGTAGCCACGGCTACTACTTTTTCTCATCAACCCATCATGTCAACCCAATATTTCGATGTACTTGCATGACATTTTTCTTAAAATAATCATCCTGAGGAAGTCTTACAATAAAGACGAAACGTTGATGAATATATAAAAAATATCTCTTGGTTTTTATTTTTTCATTTCCCATATATATATATATGATGGACTCTCCCGTCGATTTCGACGTATGAGTGCCCCACCAGGGGCTGCCCGCGCGTGAATTTGTAATTGCAAGGGTTGCGCAATCCCTACAACCGCTCTCCTGAGTCGGCATTGCTTGATTCCAATGGCAAGTAGTAATACAAGACGACTGGAAACAATGCCGAGATAAGCAGAGAGCACATACAGCACCTGGTATTCCCAAATGGTCACCCATTTAGTATTGGCCAGGCTCGACGTCGCTTAACTTCGGTGATCTAACGGGAACCGGTGTGTCAACGTGATTGTGCCGTATATAATTCGTATATATATATATATATATATACAAAATGTATGTATGTATGTATATATATATATACATATATATTAGTCAATTGAAATAAACAAAATTCTATTTTAAAAAGAAACATATATTGTCCTTTCTATTCACTTACTTCACACCTGGTGTAACATGTTTTTGGGGTGGCAGCAACATCTCCCCATCATCCCCTCTACCACAACCTCTCTTTTCGCTTAGGGAACAACTTTCTCACATCGATAAACTTTCCATCAACAATAAGAACCCCTCGACTTACTTTATGGAATCGGGTTTCGAGGGAATACTCATCACAAGGATTTTGGTAAATATTTCAGATCTCATTAAGTGGCATAAAAGATGTCACGAATGACGATGACGACGACAAGGTGTCCTTTATTTATCACCGCTTCCACCCCCCACCCCCCGCACTGGACAGCCGAAATTTCCAGCAAAACCCCTCGTCTTTTGTCACTCTGAATGACTATCAGGAGGAAAGATCCCTGGAAGAACCCTAGTCCACCTCCACGTCCATTCTCACACGTGAATGAGTGCATTTGTAATGTTAACAATGTCTTGTAAAGTTCCACAAGGCTGAAAACTGGATATTGCATCTTAGTTAAAAGTCCGGTGGATTTTATTAAGAACTAGTTTATGGTGAGGAGGGAGGAAGAGAGTTGAAGAGAGAGAGAGAGCTGAAGAGAGAGAGAGAAAGAGGGGGAAAGAGAGAGAGAGAGAGAGAGCTGAAGAGAGAGAGAGAGAGCTGAAGAGAGAGAGAGAGCTGAAGAGAGAGAGAAAGAAAGAGGGAGGAAGAGAGTTAGAGAGCTGAAGAGAGAGAGATAGAGAGAAAGAGGGGGAAAGAGAGAGAGAGCTGAAGAGAGAGAGAGCTGAAGAGAGAGAGAGAGAAAGAGGGAGGAAGAGAGTTAGAGAGCTGAAGAGAGAGAGAGAGAAAGAGGGGGAAAGAGAGAGAGAGAGAGAGAGCTGAAGAGAGAGAGAGGGCTGAAAGGAGAGGGTGAGAGAGATGGAGAGGGAGTGAGATGAAGAGAGAGCTAAAGAGAGATGGAAAGAGAGATGGTGAGGAAGAGAGAGAGAGAGAGAGCTGGAGAGAGATGGTGGGAGAGAGAGATGGTGGGAGAGAGAGATGAGAGGGAGATAGAGAGGGTGGAGAAAGAGAGGGTGGAGAAAGAGATGGAGCTGGAGAGAGATGAAGAGGGAGAGAGAGGGGAAAGTGAGAGAGAGATTGAGAGGGAGAGAGATAGAAAGCGAGAGAGTGATGGAGAGGGAGAGAGAGATGGAGAGGGAGAAAGAGAGCTGAAGAAAGAGAGAGAGAGATAGGGAGTTGGGGAGTGAGAAGAGGAGCTAAAGAGAGGGGAAAGAAAGACAGAGAGAGGGAACTGAAGAGAAAGATAAAGAAAACAGAGAGAGAGAGAAAGAGAGCTGGAGAAAGAAAAAAGAGAAACATCTGGAGATAGGGGTCAGTTTGAGGGGCGGAGTTTAAAGGAATCAAATATTTAAATACCCCCCCCCCTTCCCCCAGCCCCCACGAAGCTGTCATTTGGAAGACCCACTTAGTTTCCATAAGGGAAGCACCTGCAATGACAAAGTTAAGAACTGACGGAGTTAAGATCATACAATCGTGTGTGGTCAGTCATTTTCGGCCGGAGAGTGAGGATGTCCGTGGGGCGTGGAGAGGTAGCCGGGTGTCGTCATCGGGCTTAGAGGGGGAGGGGGGGAATATAGTGCTCTATCATGAGGCATGGAGAGGGTCTTAGTTATCCTGCATATCTGACTGACCCCTTCTGGTCAGTGGACACAGATTTAAAAATTAATGGGACTATAGCTGATACTTTGAAGTTGCCTGTCTTGCTTCGTTTCCCCCCCCCCCCCCCGCCTCCCTAAAATACCGGACTCTAACCAACCCTTTAGCTAGCGTCGGTTATCGTATGCAGATCCGCTCCCCCCCCCCTCCCGCATCACAGTTTCTGTCACCCTAATCAAGCAGAAGTTACTAACTTAGCTTAATTCTTCGTTTCAAACGGTTACCCCTGCCACCCTCAACAGAGTGGATGAGTTGAAAATTATTTTGAATGTAAAGTTTGATGTGAAACGCACTAAGTGGAATAGCATTGTCCTGGGGATGGGGATGGAGTTGGGGATGGGGTTGGGGGAGATGGGGAGCGCTGAGAAATCTGAAACTATATTATAACAACTAGAAATATTATCTTTGCTTGTATATATGACAAACGAACATATACTACACTACCTCCTCCTCAAAGGAGGAGGTAATGCCTGGGAGGGTGGTCTCATGACACCAAAAAGATACTGCACTACCCCCTCTCCCCTCTAAAAAAAAGGAGAAATTAATGTCTGAGTGGATGTTATCATAACAACAGAACAGATACTACACCACACCCCCCCCCCAAAAAAAAAGGAGGGAGATAATGCCTGGGAGGATGGTATTATGACAATAGAACAGATACGACACTGCCTCACCTCTTGAATTGAGCATAAAATGATAGTACATTAGTCTGAATGAAGCATTAACAAATAGTAATAGTATAGTTTCGGCTTCAGACGGACAGACAGATACCAAATCTCCATTAGTTGATTTAAATAAAGTTTGGTAAAACGTGAACATTATGTATTATTTTAATTATTCAGACTCTGTTCTTGTCTTGCATGTTATTCTCACAACGTTTCGGCTGATGTAACATCCGACTTTTTGGAGGAATGGATGTGAGAATAACATCCAAGATGAGAACAGTAGTCTGAATAATCCAAAATCATGTTGCATAGTCAAATTTCTTATATAAAATGTTAATCTAATATATAAAGTAGAGCCAGTAGAATTCTCATATCTTTTTACGACACATACAAACTCAATACTTAATTCCGTTTCGCCAGTTATTTATGGACAACATTGGCCATGTTCTTGAAAATAATTAGGCAACTAATTACTATGCACAAAGCATTACACCCGAAGGATGATGTTAATAGACTTTATATATAAAGGAAAGCAAGAAGAAGATGACTAGTAAGTATAGAAGATTGCGTAGACTAGAGAAATCCATAACATTTCAGGAGAGTAGAAAGTGATTAACTTGGGTTTACTTTCGGCAACCTCGTAACTCTCGCTTCCCTTATTTGGTACTTTAGTCCTCACATTTCATGAGCGATGTTTATGACAAAGGGAGAAAAATTGCTGTTTTCTGAGTCGTAATCTATCCATCGAACACTTATCATTGTCTAGTTTTTAACCTTGAAATAGTATTTTTTTAAGCTCCTTACATCAAGTGGTTTCACGCCTTGTTTGGAGCGATTTTCATTTTAAAAAATACACACAAAATATAGAAAGGCTGATTACTGCCGCCAAAAACAGTGCCATGGTTATAACTATAGAGAACAGTGAAACTTGGAACATAAGATGTAAGAGAAAAGAAAATGGGAAGAGAAGCAACAAATGGACCAAATAAATTGTGCATGAGAAAACAGTTAAAACCAGTTACCCAACTTGTAACTATCTATTGCATTGTTCACTTACAGTAATAAACCCTTTTATATTTGTATGTTGGCCGTTTCCCATATACATTACAAGGTAGTTACCCAACTTGTAACTATCTATTGCATTGTTCACTCACAGTAATAAACCCTTTTATATTTGCATGCTGGCCGTTTCCCATATACATTACAAGGTAGTTACCTAACTTGTAACTATCTATTGCATTGTTCACTCACAGTAATAAACCCTTTTATATTTGCATGCTGGCCGTTTCCCATATACATTACAAGGTAGTTACCCAACTTGTAACTATCTATTGCATTGTTCACTCACAGTAATAAACCCTTTTATATTTGCATGCTGGCCGTTCCCCATATACATTACAAGGTAGTTACCTAACTTGTAACTATCTATTGCATTGTTCACTTACAGTAATAAACCCTTTTATATTTGCATGCTGGCCGTTTCCCATATACATTACAAGATAGTTACCCAACTTGTAACTATCTATTGCATTGTTCACTCACAGTAATAAACCCTTTTATATTTGCATGCTGGCCGTTTCCCATATACATTGCAAGGTAGTTACACAACTTGTAACTATCTTTTGCATTGTTCACTTACAGTAATAAACCCTTTTATATTTGCATGCTGGCCGTTTCCCATATACATTACAAGATAGTTACCCAACTTGTAACTATCTATTGCATTGTTCACTCACAGTAATAAACCCTTTTATATTTGCATGCTGGCCGTTTCCCATATACATTACAAGGTAGTTACCCAACTTGTAACTATCTATTGCATTGTTCACTCACAGTAATAAACCCTTTTATATTTGCATGCTGGCCGTTCCCCATATACATTACAAGGTAGTTACCTAACTTGTAACTATCTATTGCATTGTTCACTTACAGTAATAAACCCTTTTATATTTGCATGCTGGCCGTTTCCCATATACATTACAAGATAGTTACCCAACTTGTAACTATCTATTGCATTGTTCACTCACAGTAATAAACCCTTTTATATTTGCATGCTGGCCGTTTCCCATATACATTACAAGATAGTTACCCAACTTGTAACTATCTATTGCATTGTTCACTTACAGTAATAAACCCTTTTATATTTGCATGCTGGCCGTTTCCCATATACATTGCAAGGTAGTTACACAACTTGTAACTATCTTTTGCATTGTTCACTTACAGTAATAAACCCTTTAATATTTGCATGCTGGCCGTTTCCCATATACATTACAAGATAGTTACCCAACTTGTAACTATCTATTGCATTGTTCACTCACAGTAATAAACCCTTTTATATTTGCATACTGGCCGTTTCCCATATACATTACAAGCCAGGATCAAAAATCAAAGAGCGGGGGGGGGGGGGGGAATAAACAAAAATCTAGCCGTGTTCCTTTCAAGTATTGATCATTAAGACCTATTGTCGACTCTGAATAACTCCTAAAGTGAATAGGACAAACGTTTTCTTTTGAAATTGGAAATTTGAAAAAAAACAAAAACACGTTTCTGGTAATGACGATTTCTATATGATATGCCATCTTGGTTTTGTTTCTTTCTTTCTCATCATTATTACCATTTCCAAAGAGTCGAACATTTGTTCGCTGTTTTTCTTACACTCTAAAATGATTTTGACAAGAAAGAAAACCCTTCGTTTGGCGCTCAATTCACGATGTAGAAAAACGAAGGTCAAATCAAAGTGATGATCAGCGATGGCAAATGGTTACATTTTGTTTTATAGCTCAAAAGCTAATGGTTAGAATTGCACCAGATTTCGCATAAAGAATCATTTTGATGTAATGGAGGTAAAACATTAATTATGATGATTGATTGATACCGGCGGTTCCAGTAAATATGGGAAATCTGCTCCATCGTCAATATGGAATGAAATAACTCTTCATAAAATAAAATCAAGAAATGAAAAACAAATTTATAATGAACAAAAAAAAATATATAAAAATAAAAATATACAAGCCGCGCATGCGTGGTCTCCCTCTATATGTGACTCGATGTGGCGAGTGTAAAATGCAATAAATTTGGGGCATTTTTGACCCCCCTTTGACCCCCTGGGGCCGCGAACCAGAACTTTTCTGAGGTCAAGGATGATCATTTTATATCCAGAACAATGGCCTCTAAATTTTGGCCAAGTTTAAGAAAAATTGAATGGATGGATCAAACGTTATGGGAGAAAAGGGTAATTTTTGCCATTTTGGGGGCTTTTGACCCCCTGGGGGCGTGAACCAGATTTTTTCCAAGGTCAGAGATACTTATTTTCTATTAGGAACAATTGCCTCCACATTTTGGCCAAGTTTCAGAGAAATTGAATGGATGGATGAAAAGTTATGGGGCAAAAAAATGTCATTTTTGCCATTTCGGGGCCTTTTGACTCCTTGGGGGGCTAACCAGATTTTTTTTTCAAAAATCAGAGAATGTCACTTTCTAACCTGACAAAAGTTACAACTTCATGCAAAATTTCAGAGAAATTCAATGGATGGTTGCGGAGAAAAATCTGGACGGACGGACGGAAATGCCTCAAAACATAAGTCCCCCGATTTTATAAATCTGGGAACCAATAAAAAGTATATAAGTAAATAAATAAAATAAAAACAGTTGTTTGTAGGGGATGTAGTGAATGTCCTCACAGTCTGGAAATATGCGGAGGAGGCAAGATATGGTTATATCATGTGCCATATTTTGGTGATAATGACTAATTTTTATTTATTAGCTAAAAATTAAATTAAAGGGGGTTAGGGTTAGGGTTAAGGGCTAGGATTAGGGTTAAGGCTGAGGTTAATACTATAAATAAACAACGTAATTGCACAACATTTTGAAAAAAAAAATGCTCGGATGTAATAAAATAATGGCAATACTTAAAACAAATATGTATATGCTCCAAAAATATTCGTCAAAATTATACCAAATTTAGCATGAAGCACCCTAATCTTATATGTAAAATAAAGCAAGATTTCCCCTATTTGCTAAACCGGTATAGCTCCATAAACAGAAACTGCATATAGAATTCTTCTAAATACTTTAGTCCGATTATTGGTGCGTGTTTCAAAAAAAGAAATTTTACTTTCGTTGGAATTCACCGATTTTTTATATTTTATTTAATCAGACATTTTCTGTTTGCGGGAGTAAAAGTGACTAACTGCCTCTCCACCAGTAATCGGTCCTCATCCTTCACCCCATTACACTGTAAAAGAAATACAGAAGAAATCTAATTAGCATCTGTGCACTAACTTCATATTAATCACTACACCAATCAGCAATTATGCGGCTAATACAAAAGACTTTATAAACTTTCATTTTCAGATTATAAATAATACACAAACATTTACAATTTTCTTTCCAATTACCTTCTTAGAATATAAATAACAAAACGTCCCCTACAGTTCTTTTTAGAGTCTAACTTAATAAAACATTACGTAACATTTTTTTTTTCGGTTGTTAAACAGGATTGTTCCGGTTCTATTTACTGAGAAGAGAGGAAGAATGCATATTCATTGTAGTGACAGCTGCAAGCATTCCGCTCACGCTGTATCAAGAGAGCAAATACTAGTTCTTACCAGTCAGTTACCATAGAAAACGTTGTCAGGAAAGAAAGTAGGTTAGTTACTATAGAAACGTATAGTGATTCAAGAATGTCCATTCTTAGTTATAAAATAAATTGAACATTTCACTGTACATTTTTATTTATACATATAATTTCTATCTATTTTTCATTTTAATTTAATAAATTAAACTTATATTTTAATTATTATCCAAACACAGGGACGTTTTCTGCCCAAAATATTCGCTTACTCTTCTAATTAGATGCTAACCTTCTTTAAAATATAATACCTAGAAAAATTACTTCATTTCCAAACAAATAATACCTTCCTTCAAGTGTTTGTGTAGAGACAATATTATTTATTCATATCTAAAGACACAAAGAATCCTCACTTAAGTACGTTTCTGCAAGAGTGTTCTTATGAAATAATACGAACATTTAAATGTTCATATATATATATATATATATATATATATATATTTATTATTATTTAGAAATTTAATAATTGGAAAAAACCCACTATAATTAATACCCATAAATAGTTAAAATATCATATAAAAATACTTATATGGGGTTGGGAGCAGGAGTTTCTTGGGTTCTTGAATTTTCCTGACCAATTCACGTGCACGGGTCCCACTCGTCATAAATAAATGACAGTCAGAATCTAGGGCCACCTGATTAAAAACGTCCACTTCAGATGTACCGTTGTAGCCTCTAATGTTTGCCCTTCTCCTCAAACACTATTGGGAGTGCGTGTATTGGCTGAATGGATACCATTACAGACTACGGAATTGGCTATGCAGAGTTCAATCATTCAATTCTGTACTAATATTGTTTGGGAAGGCATGAAAGACAGTTTCCCTGCAAGTATGGATGAAACAGTAACTTTAGAATTTTGACATAAGGATTGATGATTTGGATTATTCCGACTACAATTCATATCTTGGTTGTTATGCTCACAACGTTTCAGCCGATGTAACCTCTGACTTTGTTTGGGTGCATCTTTTCGAACTTGGGAATCTTTATTTATTATATGGGAGGCCGGACACAAGGCCAGATGTGGTTTGGGGCAGCCAGCACACTAGGATAAGCGCACTTTGGCCTACAAAAATGCCTGAGCAGCCCTGTCGGCATTCCTTGGTAAGGGTGCCTCAGGCAATAAGCAATAAACTCACCCCTTATCAGAGAGAAGGTAAAGCCTGGGAGGGTGGACCTCCTAAGACTGAACAGAACCATACGTCAGCCCGACAGCAACAAAGTCACTGTCGAACTGACTGTCGATGACGTATCCCCGTCTGGTACGAACATCTACTCAAGCTGTGCATAGTGGTGGAAATCTTTGTTTCATTCAAGAACCTATGTAGAATTTCAAACTGAACATTTTAGTCAATCCATGGGATAGATTGTTCTTGTTTCGTCAGCCATTAACGGGTAAAAGTGTTAATTAATTATTATGTTTTTCTGAGTTATTATTACCTGTGGTAAGGATTGAACCATCATCTTCCTGAAGACTGTCACTTTGAACTCTTCTTCTTTGCGTGTCTTTGAAGAGTGTCGTTATACGACAGTCTCACACTTTTTTATGCAGTTCTTTCACGTTATTGTTGTACTCTGCGAGATATGTCAAGCTGCACCGCTTGGACAGGAGAGGGCAGATAAGTCAGGGTTTTTGGGTTTTTTTTATGGAAATCGCTCCAGACAAGGCATGAAGCCACTTGATGTAAGGAACTAAAAAATACTACTTCAAGGTTAAAAACTAGTGTTAGATGGATAGATTCCGACCCAGAAAACAGCAATTCTTCCCCCTTTGTCAAAAAAAACTAGCCAGCAATAAGTATTAGATGGATAGATTCAGACCCAGAAAACAGCAATTCTTCCCCCTTTGTCAAAAAAAACTAGCCAGCAATAAGTATTAGATGGATAGATTCAGACCCAGAAAACAGCAATTCTTCCCCCTTTGTCAAAAGAAACTAGCCAATGATAAGTGTTAGATGGATAGAGTCCGACCCAGAAAACAGCAATTCTTCCCCCTTTGTCAAAAAAAAACTAGCCAATGATAAGTGTTAGATGGATAGATTCCGACCCAGA
>OY744539.1:31277060-31304560 GCA_963556195.1 Sepiola atlantica | reverse complement strand
TTTGAAAAGTATATGTTACATCCTTCAGAATCGTACCGCGGTTTCATCTAGATGGATTGACTTTTTACATGTTTGAAAAGCCTAAACTCAGTGGAATCGTCAGCGTACTGATTGAGGTCAAAACAATTATTTATATTAGCTCTCACTCCTCTGCGATCGAGCACTTTATTGATATAATTTGACACACTATATACATATATATATATATATATATATATATATATATATATATACACACATAATGTCTCCAAATAATGTATACACCCTTTGAATCGTTATAACTCATTCAATTTTCTGGTTTTAACTTGCAAACAAGATTGATAGAATACAAATACACATTCAAAAGTATTTACGGTAAAATTAAGAAAAACATTTAAAATTAACTTTTAATAAACGTAAAGGCTAGTTGGCATAATTTAAGACACTTCATAAAATGAACCCTAACCCCAACCCGTTCTGCTCAATACACCTTTCATATCATGATACATCAGATCTACAAACGTCTTGCAACATTTCCTCTACCATGTTCATAAATTAACCCGAACCTATACCCGGGTTCGAGTTAAGGTTAGGGTTAATTAATAAACATTCCGAAATAACCCCAAGTAGCCTTTACATTATTATTAAATTAATAAATTAATATTAAAAGTTAATTTTAAATGTTTTTCTTAATTTTATTGTCATTATTTTTAAAAGGGTGCATACATTTTTTGAGGACCCCCTTAATATATTATAAATGAAAGGATAAAATAATCCGACGGTATGAATTAAAAAGGAACAGCGGAAGACCTAAGACTCAACGTTTCGCACAACTGTTGCATGGGCTTTTTCAAGAGCAAAAAAATGCTAAAACTGGCAAAAAACGAGAAAATCTGTAATTTTGTGAATATATGAAGGGATAGTGTCAATAAAATTTAAATTCATTTAGAGAGAGAAGATATTTAAATATGTACATAAGCATACATTATATATATATATATATATATATATATATATATTAAAAAAATACACACATATATATTCATGTGTATTTTATATATGTGCTCGAGATATATATATATATGTACAAAATGTGTATAGATGTAGAATTGGCAAAATGAAAGGAGAAATTAAAGAGCAAAAAGGGGTCCAAACGAAAACTAATTTAAAAGCATGGAATCATCCGGTGTCTAAATATATTTTATTTTCATTAATAATAGCTTTAGTCAGGTTGGGAGAGACATAATAGAAGCCCATTCTTTGTTTGATTGTATTTGTGGAGTGGGCTATAAGAGCTGATTCGATTAATTGATGCATAGATTTGTTATGTATAGTTTGAATTAACGTGGAGTTATTAAAGTCAAAAAGATAACTGTATATGTTATATATATATATATATATATATATATATATATATATATATATATATATATATATATATATATATATATATATATATATAACATATAAAGTTATCTCACCAGCCGATTTTAATTTGTTACGTATTTATTGGCAATATAGTAACGTACTTTGCTGCAATTTATTTTTTAAATGACCGTCCTATCCAAACGCCTGCTAATATGAAACATTTCTAAATAATCACGTAAAAATAAAAATCAGCAAGGTAGTAACTCATTTTAAATTGAAGAATACAATATGAGTTGTCTACCTTAAGTTTCAAACTATGCAAACAAATACAAATTTAAAGCTAAAATGACTTCATTGCATCCCGGGCAACGCCGGGTAGGGACAGCTAGCATATCAAAATGTTATGTCTATATTATATATCTTGCTATTCATTCAATATTATATCAAAATGTTATATCTATATTATATATCTTGCTATTCATCCAATATTATATCAAAATGTTATGCCTATATTATATATCTTGCTATTCATCCAATATTATATTAAAATGTTACGTCTATATTATATATCTTGCTATTCATCCAATATTATATTAAAATGTTATGTCTATATTATATATCTTGCTATTCATCCAATATTATATCAAAATGTTATGTCTATATTATATATCTTGCTATTCATCCAATATTATATTAAAATGTTATGTCTATATTATATACCTTGCTATTCATCCAATATTATATTAAAATGTTATGTCTATATTATATATCTTGCTATTCATCCAATATTATATCAAAATGTTATGTCTATATTATATACCTTGCTATTCATCCAATATTATATTAAAATGTTATGTCTATATTATATACCTTGCTATTCATCCAATATTATATTAAAATGTTATGTCTATATTATATATCTTGCTATTCATCCAATATTATATCAAAATGTTACGTCTATATTATATATCTTGCTATTCATCCACTATTATATCAAAATGTTATGTCTATATTATATATCTTGCTATTCATCCAATATTATATTAAAATGTTACGTCTATATTATATATCTTGCTATTCATCCAATATTATATTAAAATGTTAGGTCTATATTATATATCTTGCTATTCATCCAATATTATATCAAAATGTTATGTCTATATTATATATCTTGCTATTCATCCAATATTATATCAAAATGTTATGTCTATATTATATATCTTGCTATTCATCCAATATTATATTAAAATGTTACGTCTATATTATATATCTTGCTATTCATCCAATATTATATTAAAATGTTATGTCTATATTATATATCTTGCTATTCATCCAATATTATATCAAAATGTTATGTCTATATTATATATCTTGCTATTAATCCAATATTATATCAAAATGTTATGTCTATATTATATATCTTGCTATTCATCCAATATTATATCAAAATGTTATGTCTATATTATATATCTTGCTATTAATCCAATATTATATCAAAATGTTATGTCTATATTATATATCTTGCTATTCATCCAATATTATATTAAAATGTTATGTCTATATTATATATCTTGCTATTAATCCAATATTATATCAAAATGTTATGTCTATATTATATATCTTGCTATTAATCTAATATTATATTAAAATGTTGTGTCTATATTATATATCTTGCTATTAATCCAATATTATATTAAAATGATCTGTCTATATTATATATCTTGCTATTCATTCAATATTATATTAAAATGTTATGTCTATATTATATATCTTGCTATTCATCCAATATTAAGCCTAACCAAATAAACACCTATTCATAAAATACACAGAGATTAACAAAACAACGGGAAATCTGCCCAATAAAACATTATGTAGATAAAGATATATTTAAGATTTTTTTTTTTTGGGGGGGGGGGTTAATCTTCAAATTATATGATTACTGTTTTTCAGGGCTCCAGTTTTTTTGTGCCCTTTTTCTCATTTCCATCGATAAGCTGACCCGAGAGACGTCAGTTGTGTCCCCAAGGTTTGACCGATGTAAACCCATCATGTGCGATTTAATCAGGATGGCGGACCCCATTTCCCCCATTGACTTTGGCCATTTATAAGGGCAGGCTCCCTATTGGAAGGATAGCCATACTTTCACCTCCTTCATCCTGGTCGGATAGAAAGAAAAAAGGATTAATCACTAATTATCTTAAAAAGAAGGTATTCTAAAATATATACATACATATTTTAATATATACTTACATACATACATACATACATGCACACACACATATAATATATATATATATATATATAATATATATATATATATATATATATTAGTACTTCATGTATCCACATAAAATATTATAAGGAGATATAATTTTTTATGTGTCAGTTTTCAGTATTTACTTCAACAGTGCTCGATACGTAAGTAGAGCTAGGTAGTAAGCAATGAAAATATATATGGCAATCAAGCTACACAGAGGCTCCCGTGTTTCATCCCCGGGGGGAATCGTCAGGCTAAATGCTATATAAAAATTTAGCCTGACGATTCCCCCCGGGGATGAAACACGGGAGCCTCTGTGTAGCTTGATTGCCATATATATTTTCATTGCTTACTTTATATATATATATATATATATATATATATATATATATATATATATATATATAGTCTAAAGAAGCTTTGAGTCATTTAAAACAAAAGAAAAAAAGGAAAATGCAGTTTAAATTCCCAGAGAAATTAACTAAATCCAAGATATCGCAGACTTAACATTCGTTGGAAAATTCATAAATAAAAATAATTTAAAAAAATAAATAAATAAAATAAAAAGGGAGGGGGGTTCAAGTATCTAACAGTGAAACAAAAACAGGGGACCTTAACTTAAGTGTGAAATATTAAACGGGGATCATCAGTTGTTTACCATGTAACTGTTTCGGAGATTTAAAACAGGACAGTTATAATATTCATGGCTCTTCCATGGTACTGATCAAACGACCATTTCCCCAATAATCAAGTGTAGAAATAATTCAGCTTAAATTTCACTAATATATACATAAATAAATAAATAAATAAATAAATAAATAAATAATAATAATAATAATAATAATAATATATTACCCTTAAGACTACATTGTGATATGGTAATTTGCATATCAAATAACATTAATTATAACAATAATAATACTAATAATAATAATACTGTCCAAACACTACACCCAAGAACCATTCTGCGATATGATAGCTAGCAATAAAATTATATAGGAATTAAAGTTGCATTGAATATATATATATATATATATATATATATATATATATCGTTAAATCGTACAGACGACTTGTGTATGCATATTTTTTCGTTGATCCTTTCTTTATGCCTGATGCCTTTAATACTACAACTAATCTTAACGGTTCCCGCCAAAACCATCACTAAACATTTAAGAGTGTATGTTCTTGGCTTGATACCCAACCACCTGAAGATGGTTCGGGAAGTACTAGGTGGTACTGAACCAGTACGGCAATTTCATCTGCCAATTCCGGCCAGAAACTCAAACATTAATCAGGCATTTATAACGGGTAAACAAAAGAATATTTTTGGGAGAGTTTAAATAACCTACTACTATTTTCTAACTTTACTGATTGAGACGTTATTTTACATAAATTAGTGCAAACACTGGAAAAGGATACTTTTTTTTTCATCATTTTTTTATGGAGGGTGTACACTTGTTCTAACATAATACTCCCCCCTCATTTTTATTATCAAATAGCAACTTGTGTTCAATTAATCATCTACAATGAATTGTTTACACTAGATATTTTGTTTGAATTATTCGGACTACTATTCTCGTCTTGGTTGATATTTTCGCAACATTTTAGTTGATATAACCTCCTACCTTTTTCAGATTCAGCTATTTGAACGCGAGAATCTATACGGAATTTCGAACTGGACCCTTTATTTAATCCATGGAGGTAGATTGTTCTCGTTCCGTCAGCCATGACCGGGTAGAAGTGTTAATTATTATATGTTATTCTCAGTTATTATATGTTATTCTTAGTTATTATATGTTATTCTCAGTTATTATATGTTATTCTTAGTTATTATATGTTATTCTCAGTTATTATATGTTATTCTCAGTTATTATATGTTATTCTTAGTTATTATATGTTATTCTTAATTATTATATGTTATTCTCAGTTATTATATGTTATTCTTAGTTATTATATGTTATTCTTAATTATTATATGTTATTCTCAGTTATTATATGTTATTCTTAATTATTATATGTTATTCTCAGTTATTATATGTTATTCTTAATTATTATATGTTATTCTTAGTTATTATATGTTATTCTTAGTTATTATATGTTATTCTCAGTTATTATATGTTATTCTCAGTTATTATATGTTATTCTTAGTTATTATATGTTATTCTTAATTATTATATGTTATTCTCAGTTATTATATGTTATTCTCAGTTATTATATGTTATTCTTAGTTATTATATGTTATTCTTAATTATTATATGTTATTCTCAGTTATTATATGTTATTCTTAGTTATTATATGTTATTCTCAGTTATTATATGTTATTCTTAATTATTATATGTTATTCTCAGTTATTATATGTTATTCTTAATTATTATATGTTATTTTCAGTTATTATATGTTATTCTTAATTATTATATGTTATTCTTAATTATTATATGTTGTTCTCAGTTATTATATGTTATTCTTAATTATTATATGTTATTCTCAGTTATTATATGTTATTCTTAATTATTATATGTTATTCTCAGTTATTATATGTTATTCTTATTTATTATATGTTATTCTTAGTTATTATATGTTATTCTTAATTATTATATGTTATTCTCAGTTATTATATGTTATTCTTAGTTATTCTATGTTATTCTTAATTATTATATGTTATTCTTAGTTATTATATGTTATTCTTAATTATTATATGTTATTCTTAATTATTATGTTATTCTCAGTTATTATATGTTATTCTTAATTATTATATGTTATTCTTAATTATTATATGTTATTCTCAGTTATTATATGTTATTCTTAGTTATTATATGTTATTCTTAATTATTATATGTTATTCTTAATTATTATATGTTATTCTCAGTTATTATATGTTATTCTCAATTATTATATGTTATTCTTAATTATTATATGTTATTCTCAGTTATTATATGTTATTCTTAGTTATTATATGTTATTCTTAATTATTATATGTTATTCTTAATTATTATATGTTATTATATGTTATTCTTAATTATTATATGTTATTATATGTTATTCTTAGTTATTATATGTTATTCTTAATTATTATATGTTATTCTTAATTATTATATGTTATTCTTAATTATTATATGTTATTCTTAGTTATTATATGTTATTCTTAATTATTATATGTTATTCTCAGTTATTATATGTTATTCTTAATTATTATATGTTATTCTTAATTATTATATGTTATTCTCAGTTATTATATGTTATTCTCAGTTATTATGTTATTCTTAATTATTATATGTTATTCTTAATTATTATATGTTATTCTTAGTTATTATATGTTATTCTTAATTATTATATGTTATTCTCAGTTATTATATGTTATTCTCAGTTATTATATGTTATTCTTAGTTATTCTATGTTATTCTTAATTATTATATGTTATTCTCAGTTATTATATGTTATTCTTAATTATTATATGTTATTCTTAATTATTATATGTTATTCTCAGTTATTATATGTTAGTCTTTATTATTATATGTTATTCTCAGTTATTATATGTTATTCTCAGTTATTATATGTTATTCTTAATTATTATATGTTATTCTCAGTTATTATATGTTATTCTTAATTATCATATGTTATTCTTAGTTATCATATGTTATTCTCAGTTATTATATGTTATTCTCAGTTATTATATGTTATTCTCAGTTCTTATATGTTATTCTTAGTTATCATATGTTATTCTTAATTATTATATGTTATTCTCAGTTATTATATGTTATTCTCAGTTCTTATATGTTATTCTTAATTATTATATGTTATTCTTAGTTATTATATGTTATTCTTAATTATTATATGTTATTCTCAGTTATTATATGTTATTCTTAATTATTATATGTTATTCTTAATTATTATATGTTATTCTCAGTTATTATATGTTATTCTCAGTTATTATATGTTATTCTTAATTATTATATGTTATTCTCAGTTATTATATGTTATTCTTAATTATTATATGTTATTCTTAATTATTATATGTTATTCTTAATTATTATATGTTATTCTTAATTATTATATGTTATTCTCAGTTATTATATGTTATTCTTAATTATCATATGTTATTCTTAGTTATCATATGTTATTCTTAATTATTATATGTTATTCTCAGTTATTATATGTTATTCTCAGTTCTTATATGTTATTCTCAATTATTATATGTTATTCTTAATTATTATATGTTATTCTTAGTTATTATATGTTATTCTTAATTATTATATGTTATTCTCAGTTATTATATGTTATTCTTAATTATTATATGTTATTCTTAATTATTATATGTTATTCTCAGTTATTATATGTTATTCTCAGTTATTATATGTTATTCTTAATTATTATATGTTATTCTCAGTTATTATATGTTATTCTTAATTATTAT
The DNA here is from genome assembly GCA_963556195.1 of Sepiola atlantica. Lineage (NCBI taxonomy): Eukaryota > Metazoa > Mollusca > Cephalopoda > Sepiida > Sepiolidae > Sepiola > Sepiola atlantica. The sequence continues at coordinate 31,296,543 of OY744539.1, read as the reverse complement.
ATGTTATTCTTAATTATTATATGTTATTCTCAGTTATTATATGTTATTCTTAGTTATTATATGTTATTCTTAATTATTATATGTTATTCTCAGTTATTATATGTTATTCTTAGTTATTATATGTTATTCTTAATTATTATATGTTATTCTTAATTATTATATGTTATTATATGTTATTCTTAATTATTATATGTTATTATATGTTATTCTCAGTTATTATATGTTATTCTTAATTATTATATGTTATTCTTAATTATTATATGTTATTCTTAATTATTATATGTTATTCTCAGTTATTATATGTTATTCTTAATTATTATATGTTATTCTTAATTATTATATGTTATTCTCAGTTATTATATGTTATTCTCAGTTATTATGTTATTCTTAATTATTATATGTTATTCTTAATTATTATATGTTATTCTTAGTTATTATATGTTATTCTTAATTATTATATGTTATTCTCAGTTATTATATGTTATTCTCAGTTATTATATGTTATTCTTAGTTATTCTATGTTATTCTTAATTATTATATGTTATTCTCAGTTATTATATGTTATTCTTAATTATTATATGTTATTCTTAATTATTATATGTTATTCTCAGTTATTATATGTTAGTCTTTATTATTATATGTTATTCTCAGTTATTATATGTTATTCTCAGTTATTATATGTTATTCTTAATTATTATATGTTATTCTCAGTTATTATATGTTATTCTTAGTTATCATATGTTATTCTTAATTATTATATGTTATTCTCAGTTATTATATGTTATTCTCAGTTCTTATATGTTATTCTTAATTATTATATGTTATTCTTAGTTATTATATGTTATTCTTAATTATTATATGTTATTCTTAATTATTATATGTTATTCTTAATTATTATATGTTATTCTCAGTTATTATATGTTATTCTCAGTTATTATATGTTATTCTTAATTATTATATGTTATTCTCAGTTATTATATGTTATTCTTAATTATTATATGTTATTCTTAATTATTATATGTTATTCTTAATTATTATATGTTATTCTTAATTATTATATGTTATTCTTAATTATTATATGTTATTCTCAGTTATTATATGTTATTCTTAATTATCATATGTTATTCTTAGTTATCATATGTTATTCTTAATTATTATATGTTATTCTCAGTTATTATATGTTATTCTCAGTTCTTATATGTTATTCTTAATTATTATATGTTATTCTTAGTTATTATATGTTATTCTTAATTATTATATGTTATTCTCAGTTATTATATGTTATTCTTAATTATTATATGTTATTCTTAATTATTATATGTTATTCTCAGTTATTATATGTTATTCTCAGTTATTATATGTTATTCTTAATTATTATATGTTATTCTCAGTTATTATATGTTATTCTTAATTATTATATGTTATTCTTAGTTATTATATGTTATTCTTAATTATTATATGTTATTCTTAATTATTATATGTTATTCTTAGTTATTATATGTTATTCTCAGTTATTACCGCCTGGAGTAAATAAGGATTGAACGTTGAACCTTCAGAATAGACCGCAACTTGGAACTGATTGCTAACCAAAGCCTTTAACTATTCAGCCAGCATCCTAGTTCGAAAAGATGCACCTTAAGAAGTTCGAAGGTTACCTCGGCCGAAACGTTGTGAAAATAACAACCAAGATGAGAATAGTCTTCCAAATACAAATAATCAATCCTCATCGCAAGATTTCTGAAATCTAATACTTTTATCTTATTTAAAGATTTTGAAACCTTAATTTATGTTTTGCAATTTAAAAAAAAAATTGTTGACGTCATACAAATGTGGAAGGATTCGTCAATAGCTTCGAGCTTGACACATGAAGGTAGATATATGGCGCAGAGTGAACCCTCTCCCTCTCCCTCAAAATGCCACCAATAGGATCGTTAATAAAATCCATAATACTTTCTGCAATCTAACCATATTTGATACTAATAATCAGCAGTCTATGCCTGACTTGTCCACCAAGTTTCAGTCATGAATGTCCAACAGTCTTTGTGTTGTCGCCATTCAATAAGAACACATGATACAATGTGTAAAATTTTCAATAAGTCTGACGCACTCCTCTCATGGCGTTGTCCTGGTTTTGGCTGTGATGGCCCTCTGCAGTTCAGGAATAGTTTGGAGATTGTTAGGAGAGACATTATCTTTGAAATCCCCAGAGATAAAAATCTGGAGGCTAATGGTTGGAGAGTATGAAGCCAATTTAAAATCACACCTCCTACTCATGAGACGATCTCCAAAGTGTCACCCCATATGATTGAACAGCAATAACACAAAGACTGTTGGACATTCAGAACTGAAACTTGGTGAACACATCAGACATAGAGTCAGGTTTAACTTGTACCAAATCTGATTAGATTGCAGAAAGGATTGTGACTTTTATTAACGTTTCCATGGGTGGCATCTTTTGGAGGGTCACCTTGTAGTAGTGTATTAATATATATGAGATGATGATGTATAAATATGAGATGAAGATGTATTAATATGAGATAAAGATGTATTAATATATACGAGATAAAGAAGAAAAAAAAAACGGTTCTTTTAAACGTAATTTCTGTGATTTCTGCAAATATTTGAATCTTTGGACTCGCAGAGAAAAAAAATCAAAAAAGATGTACGGGAAATTGAAAGTTCCTTTCTTGTATTTATCTCTCTACCGTTTCCTACTTAGCCACCCATTGGCGTCCCATAGACCACTTGTTGGGTCTCCTCAAATCCGAGTTTTCAAAACCGAAAGACTTTTACTCCAAGACGATTAAATTCCTCAAATCCCGCATACACCCTCCGGCGAGGCACTCTTGTCATTCTGACTACCCCTCCTCATCCCAGCCACCGCTGCAACTGAAAAAGCTTTTTCGATAAGCATACCTAATTGATTTAGACAACTCCCGGCGCCTGTACGCGGAGAACATTGCATACTTACCGCAAATCTATCCTAATGATTTTATTTGATTTCCGATAGGATAATTGTTCAGACCTTCCCGTGAGTAAAAGTGCAATTATCACGGGTCTGTGAGTGGGGGTAGGATAGAAATATGTGTGTGTGTGTGTGGGGGGGGGGGGTATCAGGAGAAGGGGGGGAGGTACAGGAGGAGGGGGGGGGGCAGAAGTGGTGGGTTTAAAAAGGTCTTCTTCAACTATGTGTACAAATTAGATTTTGATGAGAAAATTAGATTTTGATGTGCAAATATCTGGAGCTAATGTTTCAAAGAATCGAAGACAAAGACACAATGTCGTTTCTTCGCAATTTCTTTGATATGCTCCTTATTATTTGGTGTGGCGTTTCTCCTCTGGTTGGGTGGGTGAAATTAAAATCTAGTGTTGGGGAGTCAACAATCCAAATGCTGAACTTCCTAAATATTAAAAGGTCTGATTCAGGCTCTTATTTTTCTTTTCTTTTTTTTGGGGGGGGGGGGGGGAGGGGGGGAGGGAGGACTAATGAGTTAACACTTATCAAGGCCAAAAAACACTCAAGGATACTGGGAAGATTGACAGCTGAATGATGATGAATGCTATGAGAGGATTTAAAAAAATCTCTGCATACCACATCCTCAAAACAACAGCCAACCCAGAAAAGAGTAAAGCCTCAGTCACACGATGCGACTTCGTCCGCCGCTACTTATCGCAGCGAGTACCCATCGCAGCGAGTACCCATCGCAGCGAGCACCCATCGCAGCGACTGAGCTGGTCACACGAGACGATTTCACTCGCCGTTACTTGTAGTAGCGAGTCAACTGCCCATCTAGCAGTTCCGAGCTTTTGTTAACAGCGCAGACATGTCACAGGGCAGGCGGCAGATTTTTTTTTTTTAAACCAAACAAGCTTTGGTTTAAAAACATCGCCAGTTTTCATAGATTTCTTCACTGTATTTATTTTATTTCTGTACGCCTCCTTCAAGTTATCTGCGTAAGGAATCTCAAAACCAGCCTCAATTATTAAATTCATTAAATATTTAAAATTGTACTCCCTCGCATTTTTCTTCATATACTGTATTTTGTTTGTATCCCATAAAACCTTGGTAGTTTCTGTAAATATCCAGAAATCTACTGATTTTATTAGCCGACCACTTTAAACTTTGTTTTTCTGTAATGCCAACAAACTGCCTGACTGAGAGGTTATATGAAGCGAATATTGATTCGCAGCAGCTACGATTACGTCTTCAAAAATCATAAAATCTCATGACACCAGGTCATGTAATCACGTGATCATGAAATTGTGCACTACTTGCGACTAAAGTTGAACATGTTCAACTTTAGTCGCAAGTTGGATGTGCTATTTGCGACTAACCAGTCACAGGATGCGACTAGGCTGCTACTACTCGCCGCTACTGCACTACTATTGGGGGATAAAGGCTGGTGAGTATGAAGCCCATTTAAAATCACACCTCCTACTCATGAGACGATCATTAAAGTGTCCCCCGCATATTATTAAACAGTAATAAAACAAAGACTGTTGGACATTCATAGCTGAAACTTGGTGGACAGATCAGACAAAGAGTGATGTTTACCTGTACCAAATCTGGTTTGATTCAGTCTAGGAGGAGTTCTCCTTCAATGATCGAGGACGGAACAGATACCACACTTTGATCCTAGGTCTCAAACACAAAATTTCCCATGAGAATTGTGTAAAATGGTAAATTTTGTTAAATGAATAATTTACACGGCATCGTTTGAAGTATATGTTATGTTTCGGTATTAAATGACCCTAATGAACACAAATTTGTTGATATGCCATAAGACAATCTATCTCTCTCTCGCTGTATCTACTTCCCACCGCAGAAAAACGTGACACAAGGCCGAAAGGTGGGGAGAACAAGACAGCGCCCCAGAATTGGAGCATTGTGGCCTCTTAAAAATTGCCTGGGCAGTCCTGTCGGCATTCCCCGGTGGCGGCGCCTCAGGCAGTTAGTGATAAACTAACTCCTTCTTAAAGAGGAAAAGCAAGGCCTGGAAGGATGGACCTCCTAAGACTACCTAGGAATAATACCACAGCCAGACAAAAAATCCCATGAGGCAGATTGGTAAAGTGGGGAAATGTGTTAGGATGAGAGAGAAGATATGTTGGTAGTAGATAGGATGTTGCATGTGTGTGAAAGATGATTGGTGAAAGGTTAAGTAGTGAGTGTGTAGAGGAAAGAGGCTGGCATCTCCCTTTTAGTATATTTTATCTGATTCTGTTCAATAAATGCTAATTCTTGACAAATGTCCCAGTCTCTGCTATCTCTCTCTCTCCCTCTCTCTCTGTTGTATTTTGGCATTAAATACCTCAAAAATGCCATAAATCAGACGAATAAAATAATCAATAAATTGTTTACAATCAATAGTGTTTGAACATTAAACAATCTAAAAAAAGGTTGATATGCCGTCAATAAAACTAATCAATAAATCATTAACTTACAATGAAGCAATTACTCTGGGTGTTGTATTTTGGAATTAAATCCTCCAGAAAAGGGTTGATATGCCATAAAATAGATAATTAAACCAATGTATAAATCGCTTACAATAAGTATTGTTTCAGCATTTAATACCCTAAAAAGGGTTGATATGCCGCAAATCAACAAATCATTAACAATAAGTATTGTTTCAGCATAAAAAGGGCTGATATGCTCTATAATAAATTCTCCATCAGATCTATTATATTCAATTATGCATTAACACCCGTGGGAAAGGTATGAACCCACAATTTTATGATATATCTGTAGCAGTATTTAAATGCGGGTGTGTAAAAGTAAGATTAAAATTTACACACAAGGTTAAAATGAAGTGGAAACTTGCCTTACACGTTTAAAGTTTACAAGTGAGACTATGTGGCAGGATATTGTGTTACAGGGAGAAAGTCGCTAGTGATACATGGTGTGTAAGCTGATCAGATCTTTCTCTTTCTTTCTGAACAACGGGAAAGAAAAGGCGGTTTCGTGAAAGCACTCCCATTCTACGAGAGATGAGTGGGGGATGATGCATACTTTTTTCATTAAAAAAAGTAGGGGTTGTTGTTTTATACTGTTTTTTTTTTAAATCATTTCGATGATCACTGTTAAGAAGAACAAGAAATAAATTTTAAAAAAGAAGAAAGATAAGAAATAAATTAAGAAGAAGAATCAAAAGAAGAAAAAAATGAAAAAAGAAATTAATAAAAAAATAAATAAATTAAGAAAAAATAAATAAAGAAAAAATAAATAAATTAAGAAAAAAAAAATAAATTAAGAAAAAATAAATAAATTAAGAAAAAATAAATAAATTAAGAAAAAGTAAATAAATTAAGAAAAAATAAATAAATTAAGAAAAAATAAATAAATTAAGAAAAAATAAATAAATTAAGAAAAAATAAATAAATTAAGAAAAAATAAATTAATTAAGAAAAAAATCAATTAATTAAAAAAAAAAAAATTAAGAAAAAAAGAAATAAATTAAGAAAAAATAAATAAATTAAGAAAAAATAAATAAATTAAGAAAAACAAATAAATTAAGAAATAAATTAAGAAGAAAAAAGAATAAATGAATTAAGAAGAAAAAGAAAAAAAAGAAATAAAGTAATAACAAGAAACAAATTAAGAAGAAAAAGAAAGAAATTAAGAAAAAAAGAAAGAAATTAAGAAGAAGAAGGAATAAATGAATTACGAAGAAATAAATTTTTAAAAAGATATAAATAAATTAAGAAGAAAAAAAAAGTAAAATAAAACATAAAAGAAGACGAAAAAGAAAAAGAAGACAAAGAAAACGAGAAAGAAGAAAGTAATTGCTGGTGCGTGTCATCTAAACAAGGCGATTCCAACTGCTCATGTGAGCAGCCGCCATCCAGATAATCTGCTGGGATCAGTCCTCATGGTACGACATCTCAATCCGTTTCTGCAATATTGTATTTTGCTATTACAAAAACTATCAAAGTGTTGATATGCCATAACACACAAACCAAACTAATCCTTTCTTTAGACGGTGTCGTTTAAAAAAAAAAGAAAAGAAGAAATACCGTTTCTATGGAAGTCTGTAAGTGACAAAAAAAAATCAAACCTTTATCCCGAAACATTGAAATGGATGAAAAATGATGAGACGTGTCTGCATCACAACTGATGCAGAAATGGCTGTTATATTAAATCATGCATGACCATATGCAAATAAGCTGCTACATTTAATGATCAGCACCCCCCCCCCCGGAAAAATAGACGGAGCATTAAAACAATAATTCCTAAAAAAAAAAAAAAAAACAGCAAAAAGAAATTGCTAAAAACAAGTTAATCAAAATTTTGAAAAACAAGATAAAAAAGCAAAAACATGTCTTCTCTCCGTAACCTCATGTCACACTTGGTCATAAAATGCTATCCAAAGATCTGTAAGTGATCCTCCAAATCTCTTTCCTTTCTCCCCTTCAAGAGTTTTGGTCTAGCATCAATGATATTAAGTGGAAATCGCCGAGAGTAAAGAGTTGAAATCGTTCGTTTATGATATTAAGCCACAATAGGCAATAAAAAAAAAAAAAAAGAAATTGCTAAAAGCAAGTTAATCAATTTTTTTTTTTTTTGGTTTGTTTAAAAAATGATAAAAAAGAAAGATATTCTTTGTGTAACCTCATGTCACACGTGGTCATAAAATGCTATCCAAAGCAAAGATCTGTAAATGGTCGCTGAAATCTCTTTCCTTTTCTTCCCTCCAAGAGTTTCGGTCTAGCATCAATGATATCAACAAAAATGACCAATAGTAAAAAAAATAAATAAATAAATAAATAAATAAAATCATGCCCCCCCCCCCCCCGAAAGACCCCCAGGGGTCATACATATTTGAGATATAGACATTTGCAACCCCCAAAAAACAAACATTAAAACTAAAGATAAATAGTCAATACTTGATTGACCATTGCACCGACCATCAACTGGTTTATGTGAAAGGCAATAAACCACTTGCTCTGGCTGAAGTCATGCCATTAGCCATTATTCCTTGTGCCGACACGGTTTCCTATCAAGATGGCCGATCGCCAATAATCTGTTCGAATGACAGTTTTAGACAGGCGCTATTTACACATCAGACTTACTTATACATAAATCCAGACAAGCTATGAATAGAACGATCTGATCATCCCCCCATGTCAGGGGGTGCAAAAAAATCAGCATATAAATTGGTCTGGGAATTTGCGGACATACAATCAAGTGCATGAATTGAGACATATATTATTTAACTTGAACTTCTTTTGTGAAGCGAGGGAGATCAGTTTGTTATTGCTGTTCAACCATTTTTTTCTTCATTTTTTTTTCTTGAGAGGGGGGAGGGGGGTAGCAGAATTAAATGGCAGCCCCTCCCACCGCTACCACCTCTCTCCCTCTCTTATTAAAAAATGTTGTTTTTGACATTTTTTAGAAAAGAAAACCCACATCTGATTACTATCAATTAAGAACCAATGTTTTATATAATTATTTTAATTTTATTTTCCAATGAGTCACCACTTATCAAGGCCAAAAGCCACTTGAGGATAAGGGTTAATGAGTCGCAACTTATTAAGGGCAAAAGCCACTCGAGGATGTTTTCATATAATTACTTTCAGTTTATTTTCTAATGAGTCACCACTTATCAAGGCCAAAAGCCACTCGAGGATAAAGGTTAATGAGTCGCAACTTATCAAGGGCAAAAGCCACTCGAGGATGTTTTCATATAATTACTTTCAGTTTATTTTCTAATGAGTCGCCACTTATCAAGGCCAAAAGCCACTCGAGGATAAGGGTTAATGAGATGGATAGATTGTCAGTTGAATGATAAAGAATATAACGACGCGATTGAAAATAATGAACACAATTTGATGACTTTTGAAGACGGTTTATGACAAGTATTTGTTGACATTAAATTTGAAGACGACCATGTTGTAGCCAACAGGGAAGCAATCCTGTAATGACGTGTTCCACGGATAGGAAGTTATTGGAAAAGAAACTTTGTGCATAAAAATTACGTTTGATGTTAAGCACATTCAAGAAGAAAGGATAGTTTTTTGCATGTGTGGTAGTAAGACGAGTTTTTGCTGAGAATATTATAAAATAAACGGTTCTTTAAAAAGATAATAAACTGACTCGTTCTTCTACATAAATTTGGTGTTTTCGTCTTCACCCTCCGATCTTTTGGCCAGGATTGAGATGTACTTTAGCTTCACGAGATCATCCTCCTAGACACAGGATTGGTGTATTGCCTGCTATCCGTGGAGTCCTCATTTATGAAGTGCTGCCAACGATACTATACACTTTATTTTTTTATTTCCAGGAAAAAAAACCCTTTTTTACTTTGTTGATTTGGTTGTTTTTAAGATTTCCTTTTTCTAGACAAGTTGCCCTACCAAAGCTTGGGAGTCTTCTGTACCCTACTATTTCCCTCGTAGTGTCAGATTAATGTAGCAATTTTTAGATAAGGGTGTTTAAAAATGATGTTAAAAACGTTATTTTTCCATATAAGGTTAAAGTAAGCGTGAGTTAGAATAGTGGAAAATTCCATTGAAGGCCAAGTGAGACTTAGGGCCACATGTTAGAACATGGACAAACAAGAGGCAGTTCCATGACCGAAGAGAACCATGACCCTACAATAATCGCATGGATAGACGGAATGCTTGGATGACGACGCTATCCAAAAACCCAGAGAACCTCCTCCACATAGAACGGATCTCCCAAGGAACGACGGGGGGTGGGGAGGGGGTTATTTTCATTTTTATTGATCGTATTGGAGATATACATTGATAAAATCTCAGCACAATAAATAGAAATCTGAGAATAAATGATCAAGGTTTGTTTTTTTGTTTTTTTTATTGTTTTACGGCATATCAACCCTTTTCAGATTATTCAATGCCGTCATTTTGGTAAAAGTGTTATGCTTCAAGTTCTGTATATCTTCATGGTGTTTCGTTTGGTTGTTTTATAGAAGAAAATTGTTGTTTATGAATTTTGCTTTGCAGAACATGATTGCGTTTTGCAAAGGAAAAGGAATAAAACAACAATAACATCAAGACATTTTTTGAATTTTGCCTTTTTTTATTTTTCCATATTAATATTTAACTGGCTTTGCAAACTTACTTTTTCCTGATTCAAACAATCTAACCGGAGCTCAATGGATGACCCAAGAGGTCACATATATATATGTATATATATATCTATATGTATATATATCTATATATCCACAGTCTGTTTTACTGTATGTTTTTCAGTGTGGCTAGACGAACGAGTGCTTCAAGTTAAGATTCTAAATATGACTGTTTTGTCAGCAATCGATGCTTCTTACCCCTATGCTATCACACCTTGATGAAGGAAGGGACATTTTTCTAATGTTTTTATATGTTAGCATACGCATTATCGACTGCCGAGAAGGCTCTATTCTTTTACAAAGAGCTATGCCTTATCGCTAAGTGGCAGTCAGTAGTCTTCCTTACTAGACTGCTCAACCCACGAAAGTGAGGAGTAGCATTGGTAGGGTATAAACCCCACGTACAAATAGAAGATTATAATAGAATTCTGTAAAGCTAGCAAGTAGCTACCTTATTTTACGAACTTTATGTTATTATTACTGTGTTTACTATGCTTTATGTGCTTTACTATGCTGATGTTGTTATTTATATGTACCTACCGAAATACACAACAATATATTTAAATTATATAAAAGAAATTGAAATTTTGTATCTACTTATTTATATTTATATATCAGTACACACACACACTGAACCAACACGTCACTCATATTAGAATATCAATATTAGTTTTGCCTCTCCTAAAAATGCCTTGCCCCCCCCCCCTAAAAATGCCCCCCCCCCCCCCCAAGTTAGAAGTCTGGCTACGTGCCTGTCTGAGAGTAAGTAAATTTTATACGCGTTTTATCGTGTGGAGGTCGAGTGATGTTACATAGTGTGCCATGCTAAATCCGTTCCTTTCACCTGCCAGCTTAACGGAGATGCTAGACATCCACCTGTTCACAAAATTTAATGTTAATTATCTAAAACTATAAAATAGTGTTTTGTTGTTGTCATCTCTATATCATTAAGATTAGAAGACAACTTCACGCGTGTCTGTGTTTTTCTCACGACTATGTGACTTACACATTGAATTAATGTTTTATTTACGATTAATCGAATATCTATTCAAATAAAAAATGCAACAGTGTAAAAAAAAATCGAAATTTCAAATATACTACTTAAAAAAAATAATTACGAAATTAAATCCACTAGAATGCATTTCGGTTTCTTCGTAAACAAGTCAGCCATTTTAATCTTTTGTTAATAGTTTTTAATTTCATTTTACTTCAGTCGAAGTTCTCATACAACGGGCTCCTTCCTGCTGCTAAGACTTGATCTCTATATAAGATACATACATATTCGAATATTCTATTAATTTCTCCTTTATTTCTCAAACGTTGAGTTTATAAAGAAGTTAAGAACATTCATTTTTCTATTCGCAATTCACTAGTTAAGTATGTTATAGTATTTCTTTCTTGTGGTCTCCTGGTCTTACCGGATTCAAAGACAAGAATTCAGCTAGTCGGATTAATTTTCTTTTAGAAAATAAAAACTACTTGATTAATTTACGTGTGATTTTTGGTATAGGATATATTCATTCCGTGTCAGGTACGTACATCAAACAGATATTCTTCAGTTTGTTTTATTTTTATTTATTTTTCAAATGTCTCCGTAATTCTGGATAAGCACCCAACAATTATATCGGTGCTTGTGAACCATAGGGCCGAAAAAAAATTTTTATCTTTGATTCTGAAGAGTCAAATAAGGGGGAGATAACTATGGTTTATCTTAAAATGGATTTTAACACTCTGAACTTGCAAGATATTTTATATTTAACCAGAGATAATGCCAAAATAATAGACTTCTTGCAAGCGCACAGATTAATTTTCTGAACAAATTGCTGAATTTTACCCAGTGTAAATCTCCCATTTATTTCAGAAACTTAATTTCCCTTGTTTCATGTTTTTTTCCTTCCATTTACGTATTTTTCTATTTTTTCTTCTTTTTCGTTGATAATTAATTTATTTTAATGAATCATTTTATTTTTCATTGGTGCCGAATACCATAAGTCGTTGTGATCGTTTTATTCCTAAATAAATAATCACAGACACCGTTATCTCTTCACAAAATTAGTTATAGTTTTATATCAATTTGGTTAAATCAATAATCGAACGATACCATAATAATTAAATTTAACTTTCACAATACAATTTTTTTTAGAAATAATTTTGTAAAACGCCATTGGTAAAAAAAGAAAAAGAAAGTTAAACAAAAATGAAAGCAAAAAAAACAAACTCCCGGGCAACGCCGGAGAGATTAAGCAAGTTAAAAGTTAGAAGAAGAAAAAAGAAGAGCATTCAGTCATTCCTTCGGATTTCCCACATCGTACCAATAAAATTAGGTTTCCCAAATCAACAAGGATCCGTTATATTATGTCACTGACTCTTGTCTTAAACACATTTTTTGTTTTTGCTAATATTCTTTCCAAAACCAGAACAGAGGGTTATGATTACGGTCAATGGCTATTCTTTGCAATCCAATCTGGGAAAGTTCCCCAATAATTTCAGGAAAAAACACAATTCAGTATCCATTGCCAGGAATTGCTTTTTTTTTCTCCTCCGTATCAGATAAAAAAAATAAATAAATAAGCACTCATAAAATCCAAAGGTTATTTATCAGGTTAGAGACTTATAGATTGGATTTTATTTATTAGTTGTTTTTTTTTTTTCAGATCAGCCAATTAAAACAAAAAGATTGAAATGCAACAAGAATGTTTTTTTTTTTGTTTTTTTTATTCAGGTTTTCTAATTCTCTCCATCGCATATTAGTTTGCAACAAAGCCGAAAGTTGATCGGTCAAAAAGTGATTTGTGCACTGTTGGCAATAATGGAGGACAGGACTGAAGGACTAGAGCATGCTGGGAAAAGTCTGGGAGTGATTGAAGGACGAGGTGAAAAAGAAAGAAAGATGGAAAAACAATTTGGGATACGGAGGGGGGGGGGGGAAAGAAGACGAAAAAGAAGAAAAAAAAGAAAACAAAAAGAAAAAGAAAAGAAAAAGAAAAAGAAAAGAACAAAAAAAAACAGAAATGATTTTTAGAGAGAGAGAGAGAGAGAAAATGGTATGGTAATTAGGTTTTTAGAATGTAATATTAGATCGGAATGTTATTCGATATTCTGTACGGGCAGAGAGACAGGTGTACAGTTATATTATTATTGTCTATACGGATTAAATATAATTGCTATCAAGATCAATAGATCAAGGGGCAAGATTTGAAGATAAATAAATAGATGGGGGTACAAAATTGCAAATATGAAAAAACTAGATAGATGTGAGATGTGAGGATATTAGCAAAACAATAAAATAAATAGAAAAATAAAATAATGATAAATAAATAAATAAAAGATCAAAAAAGGGAGACAAACAATCTAATCAGATGATCTGACGATCCAGTCAATTGTTTGGTCATCAGGCTGGATCGTTTCATTGAACTTGAACTCTGGCCAATCCAAATTATTCAGAAATTAAAAAAAAAATGGATAGATAGATAGATAGATAGATAGATAGATAGATAGATAGATAGATATTAACAATTTACATTATTTCTGTTTCGAACTGTTATCCCTATCTTGGTTGTATTATTTGGATAATCCAGACTATTATTCTCATCTTGGTTACTATTTTCACAACGTTTTGGCCGATGTGACCTCCAAACTTCTTCAGATACATTTTTTTCTAACTTAGGAATGTTTACTGGCAAACTGAACCCTTCTTGGCCTTTTGGCTAAGATCAAAGTGTAGTATCTGTTCCGATGGATACTGCACGCCTGTCCTGTGCAGTTCTAGGAGGTCCACCCTCCCAGGCTTTGCCTCCCCTCTTTGGGGAGGAGTAAGTTTATTGCTTACTGTCTGAGGCGCCCCTACAGGGGAATGCCGACGGGGCTGCCCAGGCAATTTTTAAATGGCCAGAGTGCTCACCTCTCGAGCGCTGGCTTTTCAAACCCCACTTTCTCGACCCGATCTTGGGTTACATCTTACTTGTGGGAGTAAGATAAAACTGGCCTTGTGCCTAACTCCTGGTGAGGAGTAAATAAAACCCTTCATTTAATTCACGAGGTAAGTTGTTCTCGTTCTCTCAGACTGGATCGTTTCATTGAACTTCTCTGGGCAATCGAAATTATTCAGAAGTAAAAAAAATTTAAATAAAATAAATTTTGACCTTCATAATGTAGTACCTTTTTTGTCGGAGAGAGAAGATATCCTTCTCAACTGGAGTAATTTTAATTTTTGTTCCATCCAGAGTGACCCTTTTTGGGGGGAGGTGGATATCCTCGACATAAAAAGCAACCTTTTGTCTTGTAGAGAAACAAGTAAATAGGGATAGATAGATAGATAGATAGATAGATAGATAGATAGATAGATAGACAGACAAAGTTTAACAATTTACATTATTTACAAACTTATCCTCATCTTGGTTGTATTATTTGAATTATTCGGACTACTATCCTCATTTTGGTTATCATTTTTACAACGTTTCAGCCGATGTAACCTCCAATTTTCTTCATGTGCATCTTTTTTAAACTCAGGAATGTTTATACCAAACCTAGGAACATATACCGAATTTCGACCTGAACTTTTTATTTAACCACAGGGGTAGATTATTCTCGTTCCATCAGCCATGACCGGGTATAAATATTAATTATTAATTTATTCTTAGTTATTATCATCTCTAATAAGGATTGAACCTTTAACCTACAGAAGATTCTCACTCAGAATTTATTGTAATCAACGCCTTTAACCATTATGCCACATGTCTAAATAATCCAAATTATCAATCTTAATTTTCAAAAATTCTGAAACAAATCTTGGTTGTTAGCATTTTCAAAGTTTTGGCATTTGTACTCTTGATTGATTAGCACTAGCGAAATTATAGACTGACTTATCTCCCCTGTCTTAAGTAACTCTTCAAAGTATTTCCACTTTTATTAATAGAGAATCAGAAAAATACGATAAAACTGATTTATTTTCCGTAATTTTTTGTGTAGATACCTACTTTTGCCTGATATGTAAGTATATCAAAGAGTTTTCCTGTTAATTTATTTGAACTGCCATATTTCATTATACATTTTCATATATAAGCAGCAGTTCGGCCATTGCCTTGGATATGTGCGCGATCGTTTTGCCCACGTGTTGAGAATAGAGCTTAGTATCATCAGCAAATATACCTATCTCTCGTACCATTTCCACACTTTTTGAATAATATTAATATAGAGGACACTTAAACCTTTCGCATTTTCACTGACTTTCTTAAAAACACAAACTCTGCATTCATAAACCTTTCATTCATTTTCATCCGGTTTCATGTTTTCACCTGAATAAATTGAATAAGAATTAATTTCTTACTTGTGTTAAATATTCGGGTAGACAAGTTAGCTAATTCATTCATTAGCTAGTACATATATTAAGGGTTATGATATAAAATCAAGAATCGTGAGAACAGAAGTGAGGATTAAGACAAAGGAAGTGACGTCATATATGAAGGCTAGAGAATTCTGGTGGACAAAAATCCTGGACTCTTGAAAGAAGCGATCAATATTAAATATTGGTTAATAAACATGCAATCTAAAAAACTGTCTATGATCCGATCACAACTCTAAAAAGAAAACAGCCTGATGTAATCAATCAATTGTAATGTGATGAGTGACGTGCGACTCAATAAATCTATCGTTTTCTCCATCTGATGTTTATCGAATTACTAATTGCCTGCATTTGTAGGAACAGTCATGGTAAGAACAGCTGAAACAAGCTATCGTTTTGTTGAAACTTTTTCGGCGCCAACATGTTCAATTGTTATAAGATAATTAAGGACTAAATGATTATCTCACATCTGAAGGCCTGAGAGTACAGCAGCCAAGATAAATTAAAGTCAGAAACATGTAAATAATGTAATTAATTCTATATCAACTAGAGCTTAAATAAGTGCACATGACCAAACTATAGGGAGTAAATGTTATCTTATTTTAATTGCAATACAAGCATAATAAGTGATATAACTTGGTAAGTAGTTATTAATAACAAACTAACCCAGAGTGTAAAGGTCTTCAAATAGTACGGTTTATTCCAACGTATATATCTTGTACAAACAATGTAACTACAGGTAATCCAATAGGATTTAACAGAATACAATCGAACCACTCATACTACTGTTCGTTGTCGTATTTATTGTTCAGACTAGTTCATTTGTTTAGTGACTGAGGGGAGTTCGGTATCCCACCACAACAATAATCTTAAAAAACTGCTTGAACAGACAGACGTACTCCAGCTTTTTATTATAATAGATTGTAACTAAACATTGAATATATTACAGTGTTTAAATACTGAATACATGAATAAGCAAATCGACATGAAGTACAAATATTAGCTCCCTCTTTGGTGGAGGTAATAACTTTTAGAGGAGGTAATTGTACGAACACTACAAAAATATCCATAAGAAAGGGAGTTGCATATTTTAGCACAAAATCGGTTCCAAAATTTAATTTATTCGAATAAATAGAAAACAAATCTTTTTCAGCCAATGAGAAGAGTTAAAAATATTTTCACAAAAGGCAATAAAAGAAACCGTTAAAGATTTGATGATAACCTGCTGGGAGCCGATCCTCACACTATATAAACAAAGAACACAAATTATCAGTAGTTCAACGCAGCTCAATCCTTAATAAATAGCCATCATAACAAAATACAACACATAGCAGTTTTAACACTGTATACGTTCTTCATGTCAATAAGCACTACTTGTAACAACTTGTGGGAGACACACACACACACACACACACACACACATGGAACTTTTCATATTCACACATAAGCAAGAGCTTAACACGAGTTGAAAATATTTTAAGCAAAATATTTTTGGACTCACTTCACCATCGTAAAAACTTTACTTTCTGATGTTTGGTAAAAATAAACACATAATTTATTATTATTATGAATTATGTTATAAATTTATTTAATTTGCGCCAATTTCTAAACATTACTAGAAAGTATAACAGGAACGAGTTGAAATGAATAAAGTTTTAAAAAGTAAAAAAATATAATTAAAAAGTGATCATCATTATCATCATCATCGGTTTAATGTCCATTTCAGATACTGGCATGTGTGGACGGCTTCAAGAAATTTACTTCCAAACAAACTTATCTCTGGCCAGCTCTTTGTTGATCCCTCTTTCTCTCAAGTCCATTTTTATCACTCCTTTCCATGTTTTATTTAGCCTTCCCCTGTGAACTGGACCTGCTACCTCAACTGTTCTAGATCTACTAAACCTAGAACTCTCATGCATGGATGTGTTTTTCTTTCCTTTCCAAAAAGTGTCAAATTTATCTTGAACAACCTGTATATACAAAATGTATTAGTGAATAGTATAAATAGCATGCTTTCCAGAGGTGAAGCTGTAAACTCCATTGAATGCTGCCATTGAAAACTATTGTCTTTGGCATGTAGGCTCAGTTGGTAGAGTTACAGGCTAAAATATTCCACTTTGACTTAAGACGTTGTGGTTGCGAGTTCAAATCACGACCTCGGAATTAAATTTATCTATTGTTTATTTAATTGTTAAAATATGCCTTAATGTATTTCTTATGTTTACAAAGATTATCGCTGACTTGAAAATTAAGTAAATAGTATTTACCTACGTTTACAAAAATTCTCGATACGGACAGACAGACAAAGAAAGTGTTTGTTATATGTAGTGATCGTGTTGACCCAGGTTATGTTTGTCACAAATGTCTTGGTGTTGCCCACTGAACCGATGGTCGAATGGTGGCGTACGTGGATGTTGAAACTACCTTCTGCTAGCTGGGCGACATGTTGAACGCTTGTGGTGGTTACGAACGTCCTTTAACTGTTCGGTGTTGTGTTGCTTGCAGAAGGTTCAGCTGCTGCCAATCTTTACATTTTCTTCAGGATTCGGGGTAAACTATTTTTGACTTATGTTCACTCCGCCATCTTGCCTGATAGTGAGACATGAACCATAAACGCTTCTGATCTGCAATGCCTTCGGTGTAATGACTGTGCCATGATCAGTTGAACGTGTGGCAGCAAACTAGAGGAAAAAATCCCTTCAACCGTGCTTCATCAGAAGTTTGATATTGGTGGGATTTGGGATATCTTACGTGTTCGACATCTCAGGTGGTTTGGTGCTGTACAGCGTGCGCTTTTTGCATCAATTCCATAACACGCCTGGACCGGACCACATGGAGAGCAAGCGTGAGATGGTGCCTGGTGTTGTGTGCCCCGGCCTCCAGGATACTTGCAACACCTTAAATACCAAAACCAGATGATGATATGAAGTTAGTTATGTTTATATGTTTATTTATTTGTATGTACGGAATTCACATCTAAAATAATTAACCTATCATTATGAATTTTGGAACACAGCTGTTAGGCATGAGGGGTTCAAATGTGGGGTATATTTAGTTTAATTTAGTTTTAGGCAAGGGGCGGAACCCTTCGTGTAAATTCAGATACCTCCGATTTTTGTGAAATTTCAACAATAGGTATTAGACATCAATTAATAAATATTCCTCAAATTTCAGTTTCTTTGGACTATTTTAAACGGTTTTAGGGGGCATAATATGGGCAAAACCTCTTATTTAAAAAATCAAATCGATTTTGATTAAAATTGGAAGAAAGATTTTAGACATAAGGTTTAGTAGCATATCTTAATTTTAATCTTTGCAAGGAACATAAAAGTGGTGCAAAACTGTTTTGTTCATAATTTTACCCGTCCTGTGATGAGTATTTTTCTAATATATATATATATATATATATATATAATTATTTTATACATACTGGCTCACAGCAGTCATCAGCATGGCTAACTTAGACAAAGATCGAACCTTCGATACGAAAGGAAAAGAAAAAAATTTAACACAAGAAATAATCAAAACGAGAAATTTACCTTTTTTTTTTGGATCAACGAACGTCTTAAGAAAACGTTTTTCTGAAGACGTTCGTTGGTCGTTTGATAATTTCTTCTTGTGTTTAGTTGTTTTTCCTTTTGTCTTTTTCATACATCCTGTCTCTACAGAATTAGATTTTATGATATATCGTGTATTTTATCCTCATATGGGTATGTATACATGTATGTAAAAGACAAATATTATGGGTTGTTAGGGCAGATGTTGTGGTGACAGGGAAATGGAAAGGTGATCGAAGTTGAAAACTGTAGAAAGATGGAAACATTCAGCGAGAGAATGAAATGGATTCCATTTGTGCAATTTTGTGGGTTTTTTAAATTTTTTATGACTAGTAGCAGCAACAGCATCAACAGCAGCAGCAGCAGCAGCAGCAGCACTCAAACTAAAACCTAACCCAACCCACACTCTGAAAAGATATCTATTTTTTCATTTTATCAAAGAAATTATTTGCGCTTACATAGATTGTCCACACGCCATCGCACTTCTATTAACATAC
>OY744539.1:31264560-31269560 GCA_963556195.1 Sepiola atlantica | reverse complement strand
GGCACAAGGCCGAAAGGTGGGGGAGAGTCAAGCCACTGTCCCTAAAAGAGAAGCACTTTGGCCTATAAAAAATTGCCTGGGCAGCCCCGTCGGCATTCCTCGGTCAGGGCGTCTCAGGCAGCAAGCAATAAACTTACTCCACTCCAAAGAGGGGAGGCAAGGCCTGGGAGGGTGGACCTCCTAGGACTACCCAGGACCGAATACTTCAGCCCGACAGATAAAAGGCCACCGAAATGGCCCAGTTCCTGCCGAACTGATTGTCTAGAAGGAATCCCTGACTGGTATTGACAAGTCTGAAGTCTCAAGGCAACTGACGTTACAGAAAGACCGCACAGGCTAGGGTGGATCCAGGTATTTAATTCCTTCCCACTGCAGGAACATGTGACACAAGGTCGGAAAGTGGGGGAAGAGTCAAGCCAGTGCCCCTAAAGAAGGAGCACTCTGTCCCAACAAAAATAGCCTGGGCAGCCCCATCGGCATTCCCCGGTCAGGGCGCCTTAAACAGTAAGCGATAAACTTACTCCACCCCAAAGAGGGGAGGCAAGGCCTGGGAGGGTGCACCCCCTAGGACAACCCAGGACAGTATACTTCAGCCCGGCAGATAAAAGGCCACCGAAATGGCCCAGTTCCTGCTAGACTGATTGTCGAGAACGAATCCTCGACTGGTATTACCCCATTCCGAAGTCCTCAATCAACCGAAGTTAATGAGAGACTGAACAGGATGGGGTATGAGCCCATCACTGAGAAGCATGCGCTCCCAGTATTTATGGTGAATGGAAGAGTTCAAGTACTTTGTATAGGTAAGGTACCATTATATTAATGTTAATCAAAATACATTACATGATTTGTATTCTAGAAAATGTCTAAAATTTCAGAAATTGAAATTCAGGGAATCATGCTTAATTTGTGCCTGATGACTTATGAGTTAAATTCAATGTAAATCTGAAATATTAGAATTTTAAAATAGGGGATTGTGTCCATATTATGCCTTTGAAAAACGCTATGAAATACCCCAAAGAAATTGCAATTTAGGGAATATTTATTAATTGAATATTTATTAAGTCATGTCTAAAAACAACAACAATTTTTTTTACATAACCTTTAGCTGGCGTTAACTGGGAATGTTTTTCGTTTTTACATTTGTTTTTTCTTTTGTTACATCAAATAAAATGACTCCTAGGCAACGCCGGGTGCATGCAACTAGTTTATAAGAAATTGTGGCTCTTGTAGAGATCGAATACACAAGCGAAATTTATTTTAGAAGAGTTCCAATGGTGTAAGGGGCAGTAACTCTACTACGCCAACCAGCAACGTAAGTAGATAGATAGTAGATATCTATACAAGAGCATTAAATTACTCTACATTTGATAGAAGAATCAGTCTTTAGTAAAATTCGACTAATTCCGACTTATTTTTTCTTTTTCCAGATTAAATAATATTTTTAAAATGTTAAGAGTCAAAATGGTTAGAATTATTCGACTACTCCAGAAAGTACTTGACTCCTGATCCAAACCATCTACGTATACGTCGGATACGTCTTAAGATGGAGTACTTTTCTTTCTTCTTCTTTTTTTATGGAAATCGCTCCAGACAAGGCATGACGCCACTTGATGTAAGGAGTTAACAAGAACAAATATGATTATCGCAAAAACAAGAGATGCTTATTGGCCTTAGTCTTGAAAAGCCAAGGTTATAGGTAGGAGGAAAACAGTCAGCAGGAAGAGTTCCACAAAACAGCGAATTGATGGAGACCACTAGACCAACGAGTCAAACGAGCTGAAACAAAAGCGGGGAATAGATCACATAATTCTGAAGAACACATGCCAAAATAGTATTTATAGAAAAGACTGAGACTAGCAACATCAGGTCTGTAAGAGAAAGGGTGCACAGAAAAAGAAAAGATAGGACCAATCAAATTACAGATACATTTCTGCACCTTAGAACTCTAAAATGGGACAGAGATTCACCAGCTAAAATATGACAACAGTACTCCATACATGGTCTACTGTCACATCTAATGATGTGCCATTCAGAGCACTCTTCATTGTACGGGAGGGAATGTTTTTTTATATCCATAAAAGGCTTTAAAGTTACTTCTATATCTACTACTTACGTTGCTGGTTGACGTAGTAGAGTTACTGCCCCTTACACCATTGGAACTCTTCTAAAATAAATGTCGCTTGTGTATTCGATCTCTACAAAGCCGAAATTGTTTACATCTTTTGTTAATATTAATTTTAATATATTAAAACAATAAAATACACGATACAGTAAAAAAACAAAAAAAAAACAAAAAAAACGTACTTTTGCTTATGCCGTGTAGTAACGCCTTGATTTAAAATATAATTATTTAAAATCTAAAGATTCAGACTGACTGTTTTTTTTGTTTGTTTGTTTTTTAGTATAGGTACTTTTTTTTAAAGAATAGGTATCAAGAAAATTTCAGTACTTACGTCATCAATTCCGAGTTTCACCGAAAACTTCCGAGACTGGCGATTAACGAAATTCACCGAACAAATTGAATTAGCGTTTTTTTCTTTAGTGCCAAGAAGTTATTTAACGAAAGGAACTGTTAATTTTATCTTGTATTTAGGTCTATTCTATAATGCTGTTTCGGTACTTCTACACTATACGAACTGTTTTTTTTTTGGTTTTTTTAACCATAACCCTAAAATAACCCTAACCTAAGTTAGTTTTAGTTATAAGTTCGTATTGTGTTAAAGTACCGTTGTTGTTGTTTTTTTTTTTTGGGGGGGGGGGGGGGGGCAGTATTTTGGATATTAATTTTTTTTGTTTTTGTTTTTTTGGTGCTATTTTACTTATAGGGCGATCAAGTTAATTGTGTTCATGTAAAAGCATTATTTTGTACTTACTCAGTCATATTTTATCTCTCACGCCCCGAAAAAGAATTTTAAAATATCAAGCAGAACTTTAATTAGAACGATTTTTCCATTTCCATATGGGTTATATGAAATGGCGAGTCTGCGATTTTCGGAGTGGCCGGTTAGCTAACTAAGGGCAGATAAGTGTCCCCTTGTCTATTCTACCGACCGCTCACAGCCCAAAATGTCGGCTCGGGCACAAATAC
Organism: Sepiola atlantica; assembly: GCA_963556195.1. Lineage (NCBI taxonomy): Eukaryota > Metazoa > Mollusca > Cephalopoda > Sepiida > Sepiolidae > Sepiola > Sepiola atlantica. The sequence goes on along the minus strand of OY744539.1, from coordinate 31,266,472 downwards.
AGGTTGAACATCGAAATGGAAAAATCGTTCTAATTAAAGTTCTGCTTGATATTTTAAAATTCTTTTTCGGGGCGTGAGAGATAAAATATGACTGAGTAAGTACAAAATAATGCTTTTACATGAAGTCATGACTACGTCACGACTGCAAATCTCTGAATACCTATTCCTAAAATGCACCAAAGTAAATTAGACGTAAAAAGACGTAAAAAAAAAAAAGATCGAGTAAACGGTTAGTTTAAGTAGCTGTTCTAGTTATATGAAAAGAAAAAAAAAGTATTATTATAGCCATAAGTAAAATGTGGAATAATCAATGAAGACCTGGGATGAAAGAAAGAAAAAATGGCTGACTTGTTTTATATATTTATTTTTGGAGAACTAAAGGGAGGGAATGCAGTATAATTGTACACAATAACTTCCCTTTGATCTCTTTCGGTGAAATTTTTTGGTTTCAATTTCTTTCTTTTTTTTTACTAATTAGTTACCACTTATAAAGGCCAAAAGCCACTCGAGGATAAAAGTGAGATGGAATGATTGTCGGTTGAAAGATGAAGAACCTTATGAGAGGATTGAGAATGACTGATGGAATGAACTAGATCTGAATACCTATGGGGACGGTTTATGACAATAATTTATTGACCTTAGATTTGAAGTTGTAGTCTGTAGGGAAGCAACCCCGTGGAAATGTGTTCCATAGACGGAAAGCCATTGCAAAGGAGCTCTGCTCGTGGAACTTCCGCCTGATGCTAGTCACACAGAAGAAGAAGGTAAAGTTTTTTTTCGTTGTGGTAGAAAAAAGTTCTTGCTGTGAATGTCTTACAAGGAAGAATCAGAGATTGGAGCTTAGTCGAGAATCTTCCAATGAAATAATGATAGAGTAGAGAGAGACTAACAACGTCTCTTCTCTGAGAAAGGGGGCGTAAGGAACAGAAGAGATCATTCCCCATTAGATTACAAAGTCGATTTTGAACTGTCACAGCAACGAAGAGTGCTCTGAGCGGCACCTCCTCAGATGTGGCAGCAGACCATGTATGGAGTGCTGCTGTCATATCCTGGCTGGTGAATCTCTGTCCCATTTTAGAGTTCTAAGGTGCAGAAATGTATCTGTAATTTGATTGGTCCTATCTTTTCTTTTTCTGTGCACCCTCTCTCTTACAGACCTGATGTTGCTAGTCTCAGTCTTTTCTATAAATACTATTATGGCATGTGTTCTTCAGAATTATGTGATCTATTCCCCGCTTTTGTTTCAGCTCGTTTGACTCGTTGGTCTAGTGGTCTCCATCAATTCGCTGTTTTGTGGAACTCTTCCTGCTGACTGTTTTCCTCCTACCTATAACCATGGCTTTTCAAGACTAAGGCCACTAAGCATCTCTTGTTTTTGCGATAATCATATTTGTTCTTGTTAGCTCCTTACATCAAGTGGCGTCATGCCTTGTCTGGAGCGATTTCCATAAAAAAAGAAGAAGACAGAAAAGTACTCCATCTTAAGACGTATCCGACTCTTATATACGTAGATGGTTTGGATCAGGAGTCAAGTACTTTCTGGAGTAGTCGAATAATTCTAACCATTTTGTCAGTGACCTTACCAACAGATTGGATGTAAGTCTTCGATTCTAGGTTTTGAATGAAAGTCAGTCCTAGGAGCTTATCAAAGCAAGGCGAGGGGCATTAATTTCAACTGGAGCAAAGCAAGGATCAGAGTATTGGTGGGGGAAGGAGAGAAGCTTGATTTTAGAGCTGTCAAAAGTTAACAAGCCACTTTGTACCTTATTGCACCATGTGCTAAAAGAGAGAGAATCAGCGAGAGTTTGATCACCAATGCTCTTCGAGGTGCTGCCATAGACTGTTGTATCGCCTACGTAGGCGTCAATAAATGATCGCAGAACATGATTTGGAAGATCGTTAACAAAGATTA
>OY744539.1:31212060-31259560 GCA_963556195.1 Sepiola atlantica | reverse complement strand
ACTCACTGGATTACCGAGAATATATATTCCAAAATTCATAATGATTGGTTCATAAAAAATTAATAAATTAATTTTTTTTATATATATGAGCCCCCTAAAGGTTAACATTTACAAAAAAAACTAATGCGACCATGTTACTCACCGGGTTGCCTAGAATATATATTCCAAAATTCATAATGATCGGTTCATTAGTTTGGGAAAAGAATAAATGCAAAAGTTTTTCTAATTTATCACTCCTATATTACCATCCAAACGGGATGATGTTATCTAAATCAATAATACATTAGTATTATTGATCTCCTCTTCAGGAGGTTAGGTACAAGGCCATTTTTATCTTACTCCCACAAGGTAAGATGTGACCCAAGGTCGGGTCGGGAAAGTGTGGCTTGAAAAGACAGCGCCCGAGAAGGTGAGCACTCTGGCCATTAAAAATTGCCTGGGCAGCCCCGTCGGCATTCCCCAGTAGGGGCGCCACCGGCAGCAAGCAATAAACTTACTTCTCCCCAAAAAGGGTAGGCAAAGTCTGGGAGGGTGGACCTCCTAGAACTGCACAGGACAAACCCACAGACCGGCGGAATCAAGACCCGAAGGACACCATACTCGCAGGCATTAACATCTCCTTTTATGGGGTGATACTCCCAGGTATTACCTTCTCTTTCTTGGAGGGGGTATTTCTGATCAAGCATAACTACATTTTTTTTGTGTGTGTCAGGGGGGGATACTCCGACGCTTTACCTTCTCCTTTAGGGGTTTGTGTAGTATATTTTACATTCCTCCCGGGCATTACTTTCTCTTTTTTTAGGGGAAGGGGACAGTATAATATATGTTCGTTCTTCACAATATCATCGTCCCAGGATGACTTTCTCCCTGTTTTAGGGGTAGGGGTAGTTTACTATCTATCTGTTTCATGATACCATCCTCCCAAGCATTAACTCCTCTTTTGGGTGGCGGGGGTAGTGTTCGTTCGTCATGATATAATCCTCTTAGTCATTACCTCTTCCTGGGGAGGGGGTTCAATGTATGCAGTTTGTTCATTATTATATCATGCTCCGGACCTAGCAAATATATGCGACCGGAGATAGCATATATTTGCTAGTACTTTATAAATATAAAGATTTGGCCTTAGACGCCGCCACAATGTGTTAATTCGGCATTAGATATAGATGTAAAGTTCATATATTCCTTTTTTTCTCTTACATCTTATGAATGATTAATATTTCTTTAGGTCATCAGAAATGATAATAATAATTAATATATAAAAACTCAAATTCTTGACGTAATTCAATGATTTTCATATTATTAATATTTTAGTCTTCTTCTTCTTCTTTGCGTGTCTTTGAAGTGTCATCTGATCAGACGTCAGTTTTCCACTTTTTTATGCAGTCCTTTGCATTATTATTGTACTCTACAAGATCTTTCAAGCCGCACCGGTTGGGCAGTACGGAGGGTAGACAAGGCAGTGTTGCATCGTATGGTCCCCCTCTCCACATTCACAGATGGTTGGGTCAATTTTGTAGCCCCATCTACTCAGAGCAACTTTTGATCGCCCCATTCCTGTTATCAGGCGGTTGAGTGTTTTCCACTGGAAACAATATTTCGAGATAAATCTCTTCTTCAAAATAAAATTAAGAATTGGGATTGTTAAGTTTGTTTTTTAATTTTTGTTTGCATATCTGTTGCTATTAGATACGTCATTTAAAATCCTTGAGTTTTAAATAGGGATGATGTTGGTGGAACGGGTTTTTGTTAGGATGTGTTCATAGGTGTGAAACTGATGAAGATAATTTATTCGATTTGTAACATAAATGATACGATGCGCATGTGCACGCATCAGTGTTGTATGACTGTGTTAAATACATATCTCCATGTATGTTTCTCTTTCTGTAATTTCTGTTCTCCCTCTCCCTCTCCCTTAATATGGGCAGGAACAAAAAGGTAAATTTAGCACCCACCCACCTCTAAAAATATTGATGTTTTTTTTTCAACAAACAATATCAAAATTATATTCCTATATTGATTCCTAGATATTCTGGGGGTTTCTTTTTCTCCTAAAAGATTGGAAAAAGAAAGAAAAAATAGAATAAGTCTTGAAACAATCTAACGGCTCCCCTTCCCCACCCAAGCCTTTGGCCCCCTCACATAACTTTTTCAACTGAAAGGAAAAAAATGGCAGAGGGAAAAATAAATATACATTGTAACTATTGTGTAAATATATCTCGAATAGAATTAAAAACATCCTTATCAGGTTACGACAATAATAAAAATTAAAAAAATAGTAATGGAAAAAAAATTCTTGAAAAGTCAATATTAGCAAAGACGAAAGATAAAACATTATATATATATATATATATATATATATATATATATATATATGTATGTATGTGTATATATAGATATATATATATATATATATATATGTAAACATATACATCAACATATATGTAAATAAATATACACACAAATACATATATACACATGCAAACATATTTATATATAAAAACATACGCACACAAATACATGACTATATACACATGCACACACACACATATATATATATAGGCACAAACACAAATGCAGAACCATATATATACATACATATATACACACAAAAGCATATATATATATACACATTTATATATATACATACAAATACATACCTATATACACACACATATATATATATAAATATGCACAAACACAAATACATACCTATATACACACACATAAATATATATGCACAAACACAAATACATAAAGATATACATATACAAACATATATATATATAAATATATATATATATACATACATACATACATACATATACAAACATTATATATATATATATATATATATATATATATATATATATATATATACATACACACATATATATCAGAGAGAACAATGGTTTTTGTTTTAATATATTTCAGTTTTTAAGTGTGCAACCCCCCATGAAATGAAACAAAAAAAAAATCTGTCTCCAAAGGAGGCATCCAACCCACACCCGACCTTTCAACAGAAAATAGAAACTGCAAAAAAGGTCGAAAGGGGGGAGGGGCGAGAGAGGATAATAAACTACAAGAAAAAAAAATGAAATCTGACAAAATAGAAGAAAAAAGGTAAAATTGTTGGTTCAATATAAATTTATGAAATATGATATAAATAAATGAATGGATGGATATTTTGAAAGAGAAACAAAAAGCTCTTCACGATGAAGAACAATAGATTTACTTTCATGTAAATATATCCAGAAATGAATTGGAAATATCAGCTTTTTTCTTTTCTTACTTCTGATTTTTTTGTTTTTTGTTTGCAGATGGATGAATGGCTTCGGCTTAAGGAAGTAAAGGAATAGACGAGAGAATATATATATATATATACTAGCTGACCCGACACAGCATGGCCCGGGATTATATGATTGCAGTTGAATATATATATATATATATATATATATATATATATATATATGTATACTAGTTGACCCGATCGAGCGTGGCCCAGGATTATTTGATTACAGTTAGTGTAAACCTGCTCGATAGGCTTTGACAAATTATCCTGACTAAAAATAAAGAGAAGAAAATATCGGGATTTTGAAACAGCAAATTTAAAAAAGGAAAAACGAGAAAGATAAATGTGCGTAAATAGAATCTCGGTCATAGTCATTCACAGTCAGTAGTTTTGACGTATCATGGCTCTTCAGTGTTACTAGACATGGTGAGTGTTTCAAGCTCAGATTCAAAACCTAACTGCTTTGTTAGCAGTTGGGCCTCTTACTCCCATGCTATTATGTTCGCTACAAAGTCAGAGAAATTATAATGCTTGTATGTTTACATTCGTATTATTGACTGCCTAGAGTGCTCAATACTTTTACAAAGAACTATACCTTATGCTAAGTGACAACTGTTTATTACATTACTGGGGAACTCAGTCTATGAGTGGGGAGAAAATCTCTCTCTCTCTCATATATATATATATATATATATATATATATATATATATATAATCAAATATGAAACTAAAAGTAAACTTTTAGTAGATAGAACCTATAGTGAAGTGGTTTAAGCTCAATATACGAGATAAAGCAATTATAAAGATAGATGAAAGAAGAGTGATAAACATGTACGAATGTCCAGATTTATTTCAAACTTAGATTGTTCAATGCAAGGTATATTCGGTAATAAAATTATGTTTATTATTCTTTCCTTAAACCAAGGCGTTTCAAAGATTAAAATCTTATCATCAGAGGAATTACATAGATAGATAAGTTGGCAGTGGAAAAGCCAAAATTCAATATTTGAAAAAATTTTACAGATGAGAAGTTCTAGGAAAGAAACTATGTTTATGGAAGTTCGGTTTGGTTTCAAGTCCACAGTCAGAGAAAGGAATATTTTTTTGCAGTGGTTGTGAAGTCGATGTTGTACTCTGTCAAGGCAGGAAAGGGTTAGGGTCAAGGCAGGAAAGGTGTCTTTGAGCGCCACCTACCCAGATATAACGGCAGTACTCTATCTTAAGGTGTAGCTGACTCTTATACAGGTAGAGGATTGTGTTTTTTTGTTTTACGGCATATCAACCTTTTTCAGAGGTAGAGGATTGTGTCAGGAGTCAAGTACTTTCCTGACTGGTAGAATGATGCTACCATTTTTCCAGTAACCTTAGCAACAGATTGGATGTAAGTCTCTCATTTCAGGTCTGGAGTGAAAGTCAGTTCTAGCAGCTTATCAAAACAGGGGTCTTCCTCAAGGAGAGAACCATTCATTTCAACTGGATCCGAGCGTTGGTAGTGAAAGAAGAGGACCTTGGGTTTTGAGATGTTAAAAGTAACAAGTTATATAAGTAGGGCCGCAGAGAATGAAAGTTAAAGTAATTTGTCTTTGACCAAAAATATTAATTTTACCCTGGATTGCAAAAATAATCTACCAAAAGTCAGAGAGTTAATCTATTTTAATGAAATGTTCAGTATTTATTAATTAATTAATAAATTAATGTTTAAATAACATATTTATTAATTAAAAAATTGATGTTTATATAAAATATTTTTAATTAATAAATTAGTATTTATGTTAAGTATTTTTTAATTAATAAATTAATGTTTATATAAAGTGTATATTAATTAATAAATTATTGTTTGTGTAAAATATTTAATAATTAATAAATTGATGTTTATATAAAATATTTATTAATTAATAAATTGATGTTTAGGTAAAGTATTTTTTAATGAATAAATTAATGTTTATATAAAATATTTATTATTTAATAAATTTATGTTTATATAAAATATTTAATAATAAAAAATGATATTTTAGGTCACTTAATTTACTCTCCCTTTCATTTCAACGACGAAATACATCTTTTTATACCCATAGTCGAAACTCAGTAACCACCTTTACAAAGAGATAACACTGAAAATAAATTAAAAGACAGTTCTTGGTAGAAAATGATACTCAAAAATGGAAAATTTTAATAAATATATTCTTATATAAAAGTCAAGTGAATTTTCCACCTATTTTATCCTATTATAGCTTTCTAACCAACACCTGCATATGTGAATCTACTTTGGCAGCCATTTAGGCCAATTCCTGATAGATATGCTTTCGTTTCATTCGCTTTCAATAATTTTTACATTTTTTCCGTCTCTCCAGCTTCTCATAACACTGTCATCCATACAGGAGGTCGGAGGTATTTTCATTCTAATATTCAAATCTATTATCACTGCCACCCAATCCACCGGAATTCTTCTTTTTTTTTGCGTTCTTGCTATTATCTACTAACTATGCTACATATTTTTGTTAGCCTGGAGGCATGGTATCATGATGACGAATATATACTACACTACACGCCCACCCCTCCAAAGGAGGTGGTAATGCCTAGAAGGATAGTATCATGACCACAGAACAGGTACTACACCTCCCCCCGAATTGAGCGTTGAAAGACAATACATAAGTCTGAAATAGTATAGTAAACTGAATTGAGCATTAAAATATAGTACAATTAATAGAAGTAATAGTATAGTTTCGGCTTCAGACAGACAGATACCAAATCTACATTAGTAATTAGTCCATTTTTTTCGCTTTATTGTGTATTTGTTAGCTGAAAAATACTTATTTTTTATTTTATTTTGGAAGAAGTTGAAAAAGAGGTGAATTTAGTAACTTTGGAGACTTTAAAAATTTTTTTTTACAGACAGCGTTTTCGTCCTAAAATTAGTGAAGACAGATAATAAATACTCCCTTTTTTTCAGTGAAGACATATAATAAATACTCCCTTTTTTTCAGTGAAGACAGATAATAAATACTCCCTTTTTTTCAGTGACGACAGATAATAAATACTTCCTATACCTCCTTCGCTTTGTCAACCCTCTCTCCTCTTCTTTGGGCCACACCGTAAAATATCAAACCTGGATAAAAAAAAAAACAAAGCTTCCTTACATCTTTCTTCTAAATTCTCCCCCCTTCCAACCTCTCATGCCTTCTCTTTTCTATTATTCTATCCATAGCTGGAGAGAGAGAGAGAGAGAGAGAGAAAGAGAGATGGTTTCATACCTTTCCCGATGGTATTAGTGAAGGCGATGCAGTAGCCGTAACAGAACATGAACGCAGCATGCCGATTCCATAGTCCACATCGGTAACTACTGCCACTTCTGTGACTTTAAGAATGCGCCAAAGAACTCAGACGCACGCTTGTCAGATTAAGCATCCGCTTTCGTCATGAAAGTAAAGGCAATACCTGTTCTTTTAGTTTCATTCTTTAACCACCTGTTAAATTAAACGAACGGAGAAGTCCGAGTCGTTAGAATGATCCAGGATAGGTTGGAAAAGAGAAAAGGGAATAGGGGAAATGTATATGCGAATCATCTGCTTCGGATCTTTCTCTTTTTTTTCTATTTCACCGTTCGCGCATTCGAAGCTATTGAAATTGTTGAGAAGTTTTGTTACCTTGGAGATACCATTAGAGCACAGTGATTGGATGGCGTAAGTTCAGGGAACTTCTGCCATTACCAACCAGCAGAGCGTTACCACTGTTGACCAAGGGAAGAGCCTATAAGGCATGTGTACACAGTATGATGATGTATGGAAATGAAACCCGGCTAGCGAGGGTTGAGGACATGCGTTGCATTAATTGTAAGCAAAATGATAACTGACCTACTTTCTCGCACAACGCGAAGCGACGATTGGATGGTAATTGACTATTAAGAACTGTTATTCGCTAGCTCTTAAAGGTGCGAGAGAACTGATCGCGCGGAAAGCTAATAATTTCTATTATAGTGAATATGCGTCCTCTGCTTTTCTCAGTAAGTAAACAAACAACCGAATCACTCATTGCGAAAAACAAAATCTGCTAAATAGTATGCACTAGTTAATAAGTATGACTTTAGAACAAAGAATGGTAGGGGAAGTTTCATTATGTATAGTCTGAGAACGTCATGTGAAAGAAGATTGTGGCTATTTCTGTATTACATGTATTCTAGAAACATAACTGATATGAGAATAATACGATCGATGTGTAATGTGAGTTTTAAGACAGGCTTAGTTCTGATGAATATTAAATCTGGACAGTATAGGGAAATGTGTGCAGAACAGGAGACTACGATGGTATGTTGAAAGTATGCATGAGAGTTCTTGGGTTACTGATGAGATGTAGAGCAGTTAAGGCAGCAGGTCCAGTTCACAGGGAAGGCCAAGGAAAACATGGGAGGAAGTGATAAAAAATTGACTTCAGAGATAAAGGGATAAATAGAGAGCTGGCTCGAGATAGGTTACTTTGAAAATCAATTTCTTAAAGCTGTCCAACACATGCCAGCATGTAAAACGGGCGTTAAACCGAATATGATGTTGCTGATGACGACGCGAACGAAAAAATAGGAAAAATAAACGTAAAAAATGAAAGAAAGAATAAATTCAAAAGAAAAATGGTTTGCTTTTCGGAGCTAAGATAATAAAGCCGTGTCGAGTTGAGCGTGTAGTTGTCAAATGCGCAGGTTAGGTTCTAAGCTGAAATCAGAGTTTTCTACAGAAGAACCACGAAAACGCTTGAGGTAAAGAGAGCCGCTGAGCGCATACTGGTCGACCACCTCTAACACCCTCTACGCCATCAACCTCCAGCTCGGCTGTCACCTGGCGGTAAACATCTATTTTATCATGGACCCCACGAATCAGGTATTTTCGCATGATGATATGATAATCTTGGAAAACGCTTATATTTCAACAGATTCCAACTCTTTGACAGGCGGGGTTTAAGAAATTGGCAGATCAGGCGAATCTGGAGACGGCAGCGGCTGTAAGCATCATTCATAAATGGTAATTCCGGAGGAGGAGGAGGAAGAGGAGGAGGAAGAAGGAGATGAGAGAATATGTTGGATTTAAAAAGTGGTTGGATCAGGTGAAAACGGTAACTGGTTGTAAGCATTCGGTTTTGCAGGGGGGATGAGATTAGCGAGAAGGAAAGAAGAAAATTAAAAAAAGAAGAAATATAATAGGAAACATGAAGAGAAAGTTAATTGGGAGGAAAAAAAACGAAAAAATAAATAAAGAAAGAAAAAAGATAATTGGGAAGAAAAAAGAAAGAGAAAGAAAGAAAGACAATTGGGAACCAAAAAGAAAGAGAAAGAAAGAAAGACAATGAAACAGACGACAAAGAAAAAAGATAATTGTGAGGAAAGAAAGAAAGAAAGAAAAGGAAACAGAAGACAAAGAAAAGAAAAAGATAATTGTGAGGAAATATATAAGGAAAGACAGAAGAAAGAAACAAACAGAAAAGAAAACAAAAATACAAAAAAGAAATAAAGGAAGAAAAAAATTTAAATTAAAAAAAATGAAGAAAACAAAGAAAAGAAAAAAAAGAAAATGAAGAAAAATAGAAAGAGAAGAAATTAAACAGAAAGAAAAGAAAAAGATGAGAATGAAAGAAAAAAAGGAAAGAGTAAGTAAGAAAAAAGAAAAAAAAGATTGTACTAAGTGAAAGGAAAGGAATAGAGAGAGAGAGAAAGAAGAGGAAGAAATTTTTTTTTAAATGGCTGGAAAAGAGAAACACTTTTTTAATGATTAGATTTAAGATAAAAAAAATCTATGTAGAAAGAAAAAGAAAAGGAGAATAAAAAAAAAGGAACGTACATTTTAGCGTAATTATATATAATTACAGAAGAGTAAGACAACATCGGTACCGTCGGTTTCAAATTCAAATAAATGAGACCTATAGTTGGCCTCCTATGCCAGAGTCTCTTCAGTCTCTGTTGATGTCTATCTCCCTTTCAGAGGCCGAAGAGAGTCTGGCATAGGAGGCCAACTATAGGTCCCCTTTGGTTGGATTTGAAACCGACGGTACCGATGTTGTCTTAATCTTCTGTAATTACATATATAAATAAATATTACCCTCGTATTTTTTTTCTTAATAATCGAGCACTCTGCTGGGGGTCTCATATATATATATATATATATATATATATATATATATATATATATAACATATCCTACCCGGCGTCACCCGGGAATCTGTTTAATTGCATTTAGTGTAAGTAACGCAAAACTAATTTTTTATAAATATATATAAAAAAAAGAAGTTTTTTGTTGTGAGAAGGACAGGCATAAAGTATGTTATATGCAACAATAAAAAGAAAATGCTACTCAACAGATGCAAAACCCTATTTAACTCAAATTTATTTACGTGACTGAAATAGGAATGAGCCCTAAATGGCTACGGGAAAAAATCTGTGTATATTAGTTGTATATAAGTAAAGCATGTTTCTCTCAATGTAAAGAAAAAACTTAACTCTTCCCCACCTCTATTTCATTTTATTCCTCCACCCCCAACCCCTCTTTCTTTCTAAATTGGCTTCTATAGATTGTGTCAGTATAGAAATCCGAAGATAAGATGAAAAGAAGTCAAACTTGGTTTTATCATTTGTATTCGTAATCTTAAAATTTCTTAAGAAAACTTGGTGCTTCAATGAACCAAATTTCCTTCCTTATTTATAGAAGAGTGAATCGAAAGGGGAAGTAATTTGAATTTTTTTTCGGAAGGGGAGATTATTCAAACTTCGTCTTAATTCTTTTTTATATTTTTACGGTATCTTTGTTTATTACATTGTTAGCTGAAAGTACAAAATAGTTAAGCAACCCACACCTTCCCATGTTAAGAATGGGTTTCTAAATTATACCGTTATTATTTCAGCCCGGTATCTTCTTACAAATTCTTTTGCTTCTCCATCTGTGTTACGGTTTCCCATGAGAAAAAAATTCGAATATAATCGTTTCGTTATGAGTCTCCGTAAAAAAATAATTCGAATCATCACCCCTTCCGATTCATCTTCTAAGAAATAAGGAAGGACATTTGGTTTGTTGCCATAATGCAGAAGCATCAAAAACTTCGTAATAAATATTCGTATAAATCAACAAAAATTACTTTCGTAATAATCTTTCTCTCTTCGTTTCATTAGTTTTTTTCGAGAAAGAAATACGAAGTTTTATGAAGTAATGAAAACAATACAAACTGCTTTTATTTTTTTAGCATTTGTATCCATAATGTAAAAATGTCTTACGAAAACTTTTGTGATAAAAAATGAACATATTAATCAGCATAGTTGTTTCTTGTTAAATATTTTAACAGTATAAATCTGCTTTTGTAATAAGAAAATAGAATTAATAAGTACACGAGCGAAACTAAAGGCCGCTTGCAGCATTGCTTGGAGACAACATTTTAAATAAATGTTAAAAGTCAAATTAGTGTATCTATGTTTATTATATTCAAATAACTTGAAATAAATAAACTCATATCTTTTTGATATAATTGTTTCTATGAACTCATACATGGGTAGATTCATATAAAAATTATTGTTTATTATTTTCTTAAGCTGCTGGCATGGTTTATGTCAAACACGGAAAATGCCCCCATTCTTAGCTGGAGTAAGTATTTTTTTAAAAGAAACTTGAAACAAATATATTATTTTGTTGTAAAGAACATGGTAGAAGGAAAAAGACAAATTGGATATGTATGCACTTCTCTTCTATTTGAATTTGGAACCGGTTTTAAACAAAATATATAATGGATAACGTCATCCTTTTGTTACTTACTAACTAACAAGATCCACAGAGTTTTACTAGTAAGTAGATAGATAAAGTATATAATAATTTTGGCCATAGCTGAGTGCATAAGGGGATATAATAGTTTGTCAATTCCAGAGAATACTGAGACAACTATTCAGGAGGGAGGGAAAGAAAGAGAGAGAAAAGAGAGAGAGAAGAGAGAGAGAGAGGAGAGAGAGAGAGAGAAGAGAGCGAGAGAGAGAAGGGCGAGAGAGAGAAGGGAGCGAGAAAGAAGAGAGTGAGAGAGAAGGGACAGAGAGAGAAAGGAGAGAGAGAGAGAGAGAAGGGAGAGGGAAGAGAGAGAGAGGGAGGGAAGAGAGAGAGAGGGAATGGAGGGAAGAGAGAGAGAGAGGGGATAGAGCGAAGGGAGAGAGAGAGAGAAGGGAGAGAGAGAGAGAAGGGAGAGAGAGAGAGAGAGAAGGGAGAGAGAGAGAAGAGAGAGAGAAGGGAGAGAGAGAGAGAAAAAAGTAGATAGAGTAAAAGAGGGGATAGAAGAAAGAAATAGAGACAAAATGGATGATGATAAAAAGTATGGGAAAAAGAGAAAAGGTCATAATTTGAGAGAGAGAGAGAGAGAGAAAGAGAGAGAGAGAGAGAGAAAGAGAGAGCGAGAGAGAAAGAGAGAGCGAGAGAGAGAAAGAGAGAGCGAGAGAGAGAAAGAGAGAGCGAGAGAGAAAGAGAGAGAGAGAGAAAGAGAGAGCGAGAGAGAAAGAGAGAGAGAGAGAGAAAGAGAGAAAGAGAGAGAGAGAGCGAGAGAGAAAGAGAGAGCGAGAGAGAAAGAGAGAGAGAGGGAGAGAGAGAGAGAGAGAAAGAGAGAGCGAGAGAGAGAGAGAGTAAACAAAAACATTTGAGATAAAGAAGTAACAGCTGAAGAATGAGCAACACATTTTTTTGTATTTCGATACGGATCAATAAATAAAGCTTTTGTTTAGATTAGGATTCAACAAGACTCTAAGGCGGTGGAATGGGGGTTGCCGTCAAAAATGGATTCTCTTCTGGGGATAATCTTTCTCTCTTGAAATCCACCGTCTCCTTCTCCGGTATAAGTTACCAATTCCAAATTTGGATAACTGAGCTTCCTCCAAAAATAAGATGACCACCATTTGATAAAACATGATTATTCCTAATACAAACCACACGGACAGATATTTTTCAAAGACTTAAATCTGCGGTTATTAACCATAAATAGGAGACCTTCCTCCTCTCCTCCCGGCCCATCATGAATGGGGGAGGGTAGTAATTTTCAGGATTGGGACAATCTAAGAGAAAAGAAATCAGAAATATTTTTTCTCTAAGAGATTGCAGAATACAGGAATCGTTTACAAAATCCACAATTCTTTCTGCAATTCAACCATATTTGGTCCACATAAATTTCAGTCTATGCTTGACTTGCCCACCAAATTTCAGTCATGAATATCCAACAGTCATTGTTTTATCGCCATTCACTGAAATACAGAGACACTTTGGTGATCGTCTCACCAGTAGGAAGTGTGATCCTGAATGGGCTTCATACTAACCGGACATTAACCTCCTCCGGATTTTTATCTGTGGGAGTTATCTCAAAGATAATGTCTTTCAAAACAATCCTCAGACTATTCCTGAACTGAAGACGTCCATCAGATGCCAAATTAAAGCAGGGTCAAGAGAGGAATGTTTCAGGCTTATTAACAATTTAGCATGTCGTATACAGGTATGTTTATAATTAAGTGGTGAGAAAAGAAAGACTGTTGGGCATTCATGACTGAAATTTGGTGGACAAGTAAAGCATAGACTGAAATTTATTTGTAACAAATATGGTTAGATTGTTAAAAGTATCATGAATTTTATTAATGGTTCCATGAGTGGCATTCTTCTTTTGGGGGGGGGGGGGGATAGGGGCTGGAGGGAGTCATTCTGTATTTTTGTGTACAGACTCTTGCATTTATTAAAGGTTCTAAGAGCGTCTTCTTATTATGACCTGGCCTGAAATGGGTATAATAGCTAGTGTCATATACCCAGGTTGTCATGAAGAAACAAATAACACGTCTTTCTTTACTAGCTATTTTTGCACATCTCCAATTTAAGCTCGACTAAAGAGACTTAGAATGAAGTTAATGTCATAGGCTGGGTAGAGTGGATCTGTCTTTTCACTTTTCTCATACTGCCATTGTCTGCTTGTATGACTTAATATATTATTTTTATAAACAAGGCACACTCACGCCTTCTGGCTCATCTTTAGAATAAGTGGTTAGGGTTAGTTATCCTATTTGATTTCCTCTAAAACATCCGCTCCGACATTCGTATCAGCCTGCAGCAATATTTAGATATGAGTGTATAAAAATAGTGTTAAAATGGTATTTTTCACATAAGGTTAAATTCAGGAGAGGAATGGAAAATTCCATTAAAAGTTAAAATTAGAATGAGAGCTACATGTCAGAATATGACGTCATAGGCAGGAAGTCCGAAATGAGACGTGGCAAAGAAAAGAGAAATATATCTCTATCTCTCTCTCTTGCCGATGAGCTGACTGTATTTGGACGGTTTTTAAAACAGAAGTTTTTTTCTTCGTTCGCTCCCAAGAGGGGTCGAACGAGGGGAAGCTCACGTAATGCTGTAAAAGAATAAAGCAACAAAGAACAGGAGCCATTGAGCTACAATGTTGTTTTTTTCTTTTATTTGACATCCATTATTACAGCTACCAGGGAAGAGAGGAATACGGCTGCTGCTATCATCACAACCAGAGAAGAGGAGAGCGAATAACTGTTTCTGTTGTTAAAACACCATGGCGATTACGATTACTGCCACAACTATGAAGCGACACCACTATCCACTGAGAATCTACAGACTTAAATGTCAAAGAGACGAACTGTTGTTTATATCGACAAAGAGGACTACGAACAAAACGTGGAGATCAAAGAATCACCCATGCTATGCTACGTCTGGATGGGACAAAAATAAGAGAGTTCTTATCCTTTGACTGAGAACAGAACGGATACTGCACTTTGATCCTATCCTGAATGAGTTTGCCCCCTTAATAATGGATTGTTTAGAGTTTTTCAAAATAGGTAGCACTTGTAACTGTCTTGGAGTGGGCAAGGGAAAGCTCGGGTGGAGGCATTGAGCAAGAATGCCGTTGGCGTTTTTGCTTTTCATTATATTATTGCAGCTACAAGGAGAGAGAAAGACACAGAACCTTTATCTGCTACTGTCAACAGTCCAGGAGAGATCACTATCTAATGAACCAACTACTTACATGAACAGCTGTTTCTGTCAATGAAGAAGACTATAGACAATCCGTGAGACCGAAGATTTCCCCACCCCTAACAATGTTACAAGCCTAGTCTGGTATAGTGCTATAATTTTTTTTTCATTAATCTTGATTTGAACTGGTCCTGGGTATGACCTTAGTGGAGGCTAAAATCTAGAAAATTTGGAGAGTGCAGAGTTATCCCTTTAGATACCATTATTCTGAGGTCCACACTGACCCAAAGGAGTGTTAGTACCTGTCAGGGTCCCATCTGTAGGTTAAATAGAATTTTTCCCAGGCACAATACTAAATTGCCTCAAGCACCCTTAGTGGGCAGGGTGTTCGCCTTGATGTTGTTGTTTTCCCATAACGTCCCAGGAGGTCCTCGGGAGTGAGGCAGATACTCTATCTGTCCTAACTTTTTCTGTGGGCATGATAGAACCTGCTAGTGCCCATACCCTCCCCAGGCCAGATACAGTGCCTGGTGTTCCCAAATGGTCACCCATTTAGTACTGGCCATTCTCAACGTTGCTTAACTCCAGTGATCTAATGGGAACCGTTGTGTGAGCGTGATTATGCCGTATATAGTACCCCAAAATACATCTTTCCCAGCCTTTTCTACTATTTTGTTTTATGCCTACCTCATTTCCATACCCTAGCAATTCCTTTATCCCCCCCCCCCTCCTCAACAGTCCTGGGATACAAAACTACATCAAGTGATGAGACCCCAATTTGTGAGCTTTGAGAAGTGTGGAGTCCTGAATTACCACTACTTCCCAGATCCACTCGAATCTGGAGTAGTAGTACCTGACAGGGCCCCATCTAAGGGTCAAATAGAAACTATCGTTTACAGGTTTTTGTCTACAAAATATACACTTTAAAAACACACTTTTATATGGAAATCGCTCCAGACAAGGCATGAAGCCACTTGATGTAAAGAGCTAACAAGAACGAAATATCATTATCGCAAAGACAGGAGAGGCCTATTGGCCTTAGTCTTGAAAAGACCAAGACTATAGGTAGGAGGAAAACAGTCAGCAGGAAGAGAGTTCCACAAATATGCGGCTATTAGAAAGAAGCTACTGGAATAGGAAGTTGTATTACAATGAGGTATCAAAACAGCAAATTGATGAAGACCACTAGAGCTGGAACAAAAGAAGCAGGGAATAGATCACATAATTCTGAAGAACACATGCCATAATGGTATTTATAGAAAAAACTGAGACTAGCAACATCACGTCTGTGAGAGAGAGGGTGAATAGAAGAAGAAAGGGTAGGGCCAATCAAATTAGATACGTTTATGTACGTTATCAAGAACTCTCAAATGGGGCAGAGATTCACCAGCCTAAACTTTACAACAATACTCCATACATGGTCTGATTGTGGATTTGTAGAGATAGAGAATAGCCTCAGGTGTGAGAAAGTGTTTGGAGCGATAGAGAGACCCGACTTTACGAGAAGCAGAAAGAGCAATGGATCTAATCTTACACAACATATGTACTGTTTTGGTATAAAATGACCTAACAATGGTTAACATACCACAAAACTCAACTGCCACCCTTCGAGTTGGCTATTTCATACCAAAATCAGACCGACAGAGTCTTGAGCATTCTCTGCTGGGGTGGTTAGGGTTAGGGTTGTTTTGTTCTCTTTCTGTCTGAGGTATGATCCTGTACAGTTCTAGGAGGTCCCTCTCCAGGCGTTACCTTCTCGCTCTTTGAGAAGGGGTTAGTTTATTGCTAATCGCATGAGGCGCCCCTACTGGGGAATACCGACTAGGCTGCCCAGAGTTTTCTTCCACTAGGGTGCTGGCTTTTCAAATCCCACTTTTATGTCCTTGTGTCTCACCTTCCCGCATTGGGAAGGGGAATAAATAAATAACTTACCCCAAAACCCAACAACTAACGAATTCGACTTGCACTGATCATTCACTTCTCTAATATTCTAGTAAAAATCATGTCTTTTTTTTTTAATTGAGTAGCTAAAAAAGCATTGACCATCCCAAACCCACGCGACTCCCCCTCCCTGTGGAGTGTGCCTGTCATCTCCTATCCAGTTTGACGTTACTCTTGACACCTCTATTTTAAAACTGCTTTTCATTTTAACAAAGCTCATATTTTTTTATTTTTTTTGACACCTGCCAATATAATCATATTTGAGTTTGTTTTTTTCTTCTGGTTTTTTTCAATTATTTTTTATAATTTTATTTATATTTTTTTTCATTAAACCGTTCCCAGACCAGCATAGACTTGAAATCCGCCCCACCCCGTCGTCAACGACACATGCCTACCCATTTGCTTCTCCACTACGGCCGGTGCCTGCATCGTGTTTAGACAAATACTATCAGCAATATATGAGTTCAACCACCAGGGCCCAACTAAATCAACCATCGTTTGATTATTTAATTTTCTGTTTTTTTTTTCTTTTTTAAAACTTCACTTTTGATGATTTTATTCATGAGTATTTTGCCAACGACTAAAGACTCGAAATATACTTTTGTGTGTGTGTGTGTGTGAGGGATGGGGTGTTTTTGTTTAGTTTTTGATTGAATAAAGTTGTCACTTTTATAACAATCTCAACAGATTGTGTTTATGTTTCTCTTAAACTTTTTAGATGTCTCATCCGATCTCTGTGAGAAGCTTTACCAGTTGGTTTGTCATTCATCAATTTGAAATAGCATTTTCGTTTGTTGGTCATTCATCAATTTGAAATAGCATTTTCGTTTGTTGGTCATTCATCAATTTGAAATAGCATTTTCGTTTGTTGGTCATTCATCAATTTGAAATAGCATTTTCGTTTGTTGGTCATTCATCAATTTGAAATAGCATTTTCGTTTGTTGGTCATTCATCAATTTGAAATAGCATTTTCGTTTGTTGGTCATTCATCAATTTGAAATAGCATTTTCGTTTGTTTGTCATGCATCAATTTGAAATAGCATTTTCGTTCATTGGTCATGCATCAATTTGGAATAACCTTTTCGTTCGTTGGTCACGCCTAAGTTTGAAATAGCATTTCGTCAGTCGGTTACGCATCAATTTGAAATAACATTTCGTCAGTCGGTCATGCATCAATTTGAAATAACATTTCGTCAGTCGGTCATGCATTAATTTGAAATAACATTTCGTCAGTCGGTCATGCATTAATTTGAAATAACATTTTCGTTTGTTCGTCATGCATCAATTTGAAATAGCATTTTCGTTTGTCGGTCATGCATCAATTTGAAATAGCATTTTCGTTTGTCGGTCATGCATCAATTTGAAATAGCATTTTCGTTCGTCGGTCATGCATCAATTTGAAATAGCATTTTCGTTTGTTGGTCATGCATCAATTTGAAATAGCATTTTCGTTCGTTGGTCATTCATCAATTTGAAATAGAATTTTCGTTCGTTGGTTATGCATCAATTTGAAATAGCATTTTCGTTTGTTGGTCATGCATCAATTTGAAATAGCATTTTCGTTCGTTGGTCATTCATCAATTTGAAATAGAATTTTCGTTCGTTGGTTATGCATCAATTTGAAATAGCATTTTCGTTTTTTGACTACGAATACAGCGTCGTCTCTGTTCTGATACCACACTTCATCCTTTCTGTCCTCGGTCAGTGAAGGAGAAATTCTTCTAGACTGAGGCAATTTAAATTTTTTATCCCAATCAAGAGTGTCCCTTTTTGGAGAGCTGGATTGTCTCAACATTAAAAACCGACCTTGTGCCTAATTCAGCTCAGTAATAAGTTAACTTAAGTTTGAAAAAGCACTTTCATTAATCCGCCATACTGTTGTAAGAAACTTTACCCATGGAAGTTCCACTTAGTTTTAAGTACACAGATAGGGAAAGGGAATTTATTGACAGTTGATGTAGCTAGACGAGTTTCCTTTGGTCTGTCATGCTTAAATTTGAAATAGAATTTTCGTTGGTCTGTCAGGAGAATGTTAATGGAACTTCTGCCATTACTAACCACTGTCAACCAAGAAATGTGTATGCAGTGTGATGATGTATGAAAGTGAAACCAGGCCAGTAAAGGTTGAGGACATGCGTTGCATGGAGAGAAATGATATGAGAATGCAACAATGAATGTGTAACGTGAGTTTTAAAGACAGTCTTAAATCTGATAGGCTCAAAGGAAAATTAAATCTGGATAGTGTAGGGTGATGTGTGCAGAACTGGAGACTTTGTTGGTATTGTCACCTTGAAAGAATGGATGAGAGTTCTTGCGTGAGTAGATGTAGAACAGTTGAGTTAACAGGTTCAGTTGGCAGTGGAAGGCAAGGAAAACAAGGATTGACTTGAGAGAAAGGAGGATAAATAAAGACCTAGCCAGAGATAGGTTAGTTTGGAAGTCAATTTCTAAAAGCCGGCTAACACAAACCAGCATGTAAAACGGACGTTAAACTGATGATGATGATGATGATGATATGCTTATGTTTTCATTGGTCTGTCATGTTTTGGTTTGAAATAGTGATTTCGCCAGTCTGCCATGCTCAAATTTGAAATAGGTTTTTATAGATGCGTCTACGCATCTTTATAAGAGGATTTGTCTGTCAGTCTGTCGCGCTTACGTTTGAAACCATATCTTTCATGGTTAAGTTTGAAATGGTACTTTTAGATGTGTCTGTCACACTTGTTTGAAAAATCATATAAGAAGCTCTATTTGTCTGTCCGTCCGTCTGTCATGTTTAACCATGAAATGACATTTTCGTTGGTCTGTCACACTTGTTTGAAAAATCATATAAGAAGCTCTATTTGTCTGTCCGTCCGTCTGTCATGTTTAACCATGAAATGACATTTTCGTTGGTCTGTCACACTTGTTTGAAAAATCATATAAGAAGCTCTATTTGTCTGTCCGTCCGTCTGTCATGTTTAACCATGAAATGACATTTTCGTTGGTCTGTCACACTTGTTTGAAAAATCATATAAGAAGCTCTATTTGTCTGTCCGTCCGTCTGTCATGTTTAACCATGAAATGACATTTTCGTTGGTCTGTCACACTTGTTTGAAAAATCATAAGAAGCTCTATTTGTCTGTCCGTCCGTCTGTCATGTTTAACCATGAAATGACATTTTCGTTGGTCTGTCACACTTGTTTGAAAAATCATATAAGAAGCTCTATTTGTCTGTCCGTCCGTCTGTCATGTTTAACCATGAAATGACATTTTCGTTGGTCTGTCACACTTGTTTGAAAAATCATATAAGAAGCTCTATTTGTCTGTCCGTCCGTCTGTCATGTTTAACCATGAAATGACATTTTCGTTGGTCTGTCACACTTGTTTGAAAAATCATATAAGAAGCTCTATTTGTCTGTCCGTCCGTCTGTCATGTTTAACCATGAAATGACATTTTCGTTGGTCTGTCACACTTGTTTGAAAAATCATATAAGAAGCTCTATTTATCTGTCCGTCCGTCTGTCATGTTTAACCATGAAATGACATTTTCGTTGGTCTGTCACACTTGTTTGAAAAATCATATAAGAAGCTCTATTTGTCTGTCCGTCCGTCTGTCATGTTTAACCATGAAATGACATTTTCGTTGGTCTGTCACACTTGTTTGAAAAATCATATAAGAAGCTCTATTTGTCTGTCCGTCCGTCTGTCATGTTTAACCATGAAATGACATTTTCGTTGGTCTGTCACACTTGTTTGAAAAATCATATAAGAAGCTCTATTTGTCTGTCCGTCCGTCTGTCATGTTTAACCATGAAATGACATTTTCGTTGGTCTGTCACACTTGTTTGAAAAATCATATAAGAAGCTCTATTTGTCTGTCCGTCCGTCTGTCATGTTTAACCATGAAATGACATTTTCGTTGGTCTGTCACACTTGTTTGAACAATCATTTTCACTTGCATCCACGTGTCTCTGTAAGATTTCCTGTCCATCTGTCTGTCACATTTCATTCCGTGCAGATCAAATGGACGCACCTTAAGAATAGATACGTCTTTGTTTGTGTTTTATTCTAATCGGCAGAAATATTTGCAATTTTAAATATTTGAATTGTTTATTATTCATTCGCAATTTTTGCATTTATCTTTTAAATATCTCATAATTTGAGCAGAACCTGTCATTTTGCAACGTCAACTTCAAGATAATTACCAACACAAAAATCCATCTCTACTTAACCAACATTTAAAAAATGAATATATATATATATATATATACATATACATACGCATACACACCATGTATGTCTGGGTGTGCCATGTATACATGTCCATACATGCATATAATATATATATATATATATATATATATATATATATATATATACATACCATATTTAAAGATACCCAATACATATGGTTGGTTCATCAAACCTATATGTGCTATTATGCCGCCATTGCTACTAGATTTGAATTGGATCATTTCTGTTCTGAAAGCACTATAGCAAGAAGTACCTATATATGTACACATATATTCATATACACACATATACATATATGCACATGTGTACATTCACACATACAATTATACATATACATATATATGTACTAACACATACATACAATGATACACACACATATATATATATACTAACACATACATACAATGATACACACAAACACACATATATATATATACATATACTAACACATACAATGATACACACACACATATATATACCAACACATACATACAATGATACACACATATATACCAACATACACACATATATACCAACATACACATTGATATATACCAGTACATCATACATATATTATATATATATATATATTTGTGTGTGTGTCTGTGTGTGTGTGTGTCTCGTCCCATACTGAGGATTGCAGGTTTGGCACGAAACACGTGTGTATATGGGTTAATTTGCAAATATTATTTATAAATAATTATATATATGAAATTTAAAAAAGAAAACGATATATATATATATATATATATATATATATATATATATATATATATATATATATATATATATATATATATACCAACACATACATAGAATCATATATATATGTGTGTGTGTGTGTGTGTCTGTCAAAACAGTAGCCCTTCTCCATAAACTGACTATTCCAATTGAAAGAAAAGAAAAATATTATCTGGATCAATAGAGTCGTCATGAAATTTGAATTTCCAACCAATAATGATAGACTGGAGATGTAAGAAGGCTGACAAGAAGAGAAGGTCGTGCCATTCACTAAAAGCTATCCAACATGTTGAAGAGAAAGGAAAAGCCAATGAATGGCAATTACCGGACCTTTTCTGGTCAGATGATTATTTTGGATAAAACTGGTTTCAGTAGACAATTTCTAAAACAAAGAGGAAATGCTCTTCGGTATAAAAGTAAAAAAAAAAAATTAAATTCAATAAAAGACATGTTAAAAAGAAGCATTTGTTGATAACCGATATTTGATCAACATAATATATCATACTAAAGCCGAGTTGATCAACGTTAATCACACAAGATACATGTTAGAATATTCCTCGGTTTTGGGATTGAGTTATGTTTAAAAATAATCCATTTAAGATTAGACTAATTAACCGTAATTTGCAATTAACTCATCAAGTGCCCTATCTCTTACTAAGCATCTATCACTCTCACCCTCTCTCACTCTATTTAGTTTGACAACATGCTATTATTTCTATTATTTCACACGGTATCTACCACTCTACCATCCTGTTACACAAACACACACATTCTCTCTCTCCTCTGTTTATTAGCAGCCGAAGGTAATAAAGAAATGATTGGAATAGTCCATTATAAACAAAAGGGAATATCAGTACTACTGATTCAGTAGTAAGTTTATTTAACCAGTAACTGTATAGAAAAAGAAAGATGGGGGTGTCTAACAAGCAGAAAGAAACTAGTTATGACTTTTGTCTTTTTAATTAAAAAAAATCAGCTGACTTTGCAAACTCACTTTTTCCTGATTCAAGCTGTCTAATCAGAGCTCAATGGGTGAACCAACGGGTCAGATTTTTTTTTTTTTACAGCAAAATTATGTGATCTTGAGTAAACGCAACTGTTTAAAGTTAGTTTTAATTTTGAACAATTTTTATTCAATTCATTTAATTAGTAAATGATACTTTAATAAAAAATATATTGTACTTTTACACACCAACATAATCGCTCATCCATGCTATGTAACAAAACATCATTATCATTATATTCGGTTTAATGTCCGTTTTAAATATCTCTGGACAGGTCTTTATTTATCCCTCTTCTTCTCAAATCCATTTTTATCACTTCCTCCCATTTTTTCCTTGGTCTTCTCCTGTGAACGGAACCTGCTCCCTTAACTGTTCTACATCTAACTCAAGAACTCTCATCCATTCTTTCAACATTGGCAATATTATCGAAGTCTACTCTTCTGCACACATCTCTCTATACTGTCCAGATTTAATCTTCCTCTCAGGTCATCAGAACTAAGCCTGTCTTTAAAACTCAGATTACACATCCATTCTCATACTTTCTCTCCATGCAACGCATGTCCTCAACCGTAACTGGCCAAATTTCAATTTCAACCATCATCATACTGTGTTCACATGCCTGATAGACTCTTCCCTTGGTCGACAGTGGTAACGCTCTGCTGGTTAGTAATGGCAGAAGTACCCTGAAATTGCTCCGTCCACTCCTAACTCTTGCAATTACACTAACACCTGCTCCACCCTGTGCTCTAAATGTATCACCATGGTAACAAAACTTCTGAACAGCCTCAATAGCCAGAGTGGATGAATGATAGATGTGAAGTAATCGTATAAATCTAAATACGAAGATTGATGAGGACAATAATCCAAAGAACTAAAATGTAAATAATGATGCTAAAAATAAACATGGCTTAGTTCTTGCTTAATTGCCCGATTGACAACTCCCTGATTTTGATAAATGTTGGTCATTTTATGTCAATCTTTGTAATTAAAAACGAATGTGTACATGTTTATATATGCATTGGCAAAAGAATTCGGACAAGAGGGTCTTCAATGACGTTGAATATGACATTGATTGGGACTCTGATCGTGATGATGACTACCATGTTAGTGACATTCACCTCGTAGGTTGCATCCATTACCTCGACTGTTGTTAAACGAATGATAATTTTTTTTTGAATCGCAACAAAAAATTAACGTAAAAAGCACATACATATTTCTTACAGATTAATTATATCATGTACAATTGTATAATACAAATCTGAAAGTGCACATATACTCTCTATCATATATATATATATATATATATATATATATATATATATATATGAGAGAGAGAGAGAGAGAGAGAGGGGGGAGAGAAAGAAAACGAGATGCATTGTTAACAAAATATTCTTCTTTCCCTTTCACTTTACCACGGATTTAATTTGAAGTTCATAATAGTTCAGTTCAGTTCATGACATTTTAATGAACAAATTTATTTTCTTCTATTTTTATTCTCTGCCTATCACGAAGACGACGGAGCGGATGAACATGGCTGGACTGAAGGGAGCAAAACTGTGTGCGTAAGTGTGTGGTGGTGGTGGTGGGGAGACTAATAAATCAGATGAAAGCAAATAACACCGTTTAAAGGACACTGTTTCTCCTTAGAAGGAATCAAAATGTCATATTTGTATGCTTGATGCGATTTCAACAGCAAAATGGTTGGTCCTCCAATGCTATTCAAGACAATAGCAAAAATACTAAAAGCAAAAAATGCCCAGAATCGAATTGTAATATCTTCATCAAATAAGTCAACGAATAAAAGAAAAACTGGTTTATTTGCATTTATTATTATTATTTTTATTTGTGTCTTTTTTTTTTCATTTATTTTCGTTAATATTCGGTTGAGGAAAAAGTTTGTGGTTAGGGTTAAAGTAAAATGAGGTATTTGTAGCAGTCATGAACAGTAATATTTGTTTTCTTTCTCATAGAACTGTCCCTGTTAGGCGATTTGGTCACACACTGGCCAATCAACTTGCAGGGCGCATTTATTTCATCTGTTCCCTGAAGAACTAGTTCAGCCCCTTTGGGAATCATGAACCGTCATCAGAGAGTTTCCTGAAAGCAACCAAGAAGGACGACACTTTCTTATCTCCTGTCTTGATCCACTTGATTCCCAAACCTCAACCTCGACTATCTTGACCGATTTGTCCACTTGCGGCAGCCAAGGAACTTTCTGATTTTATTTTTCACTCGGACACTGTCCAACTTTCTTCAACCTATACCCAACGGTGTAGGTAACTTTAATAAATATCTGTGCGTTGTTGTTTTTCCTTTCGTGTGACGTTTCTCGTTGTTATCAACGATATTATAGGAGTTGGTCTTAACACGCTCTGCTATGAACAAGCCATATATATTATCCAAGAATTTATTAAACAACAACTATCCTTCAAGATAAAAGCCGCCATTGTCTACGACATTCTGCCAATGATCTGCAAGTTTTCAGATTTGGCCAAAGTACCAATCTTTCGGCTTTGAATCGAAAATTTCTTCACAGGTCTTTTCAGCTTCATCAAAAGAAAAGACTCGGATTCTTGATAATTACTGGATTGATTTACATAAACTGGAGTCAGATGGAGCAACGTATAGGTGGATGCGGCAGAACTTCCACATCGTCAAATTCTTCAATCTTATTGCTGATATTTCTGGTGGTTTTTCATTGTCAAACAAAGTGAGATTGTAGTAAAGTTCAACGTTGATGCCGCGACCATTAGGCACAAGTTATGGTTAGGCACAAGTTCAAAATGCAAGGTACACTCATTAAACCCATTTTCATAATTCGACTGGTGCAATTTAAAAAAAAAATCGAAAGCACAAAAAGGTTGCTTTGTTTTTTTAACAAATTATATATATATAGACACAATATATATATTGTGCATGCTTAGGCAGCATTTTTTAATTCATGCAAACATTATTAAAAATAACAGAACTCGTCTGTCTAGTTATACCTTTTTTACTCTTTTCAATCTTTAAATGATTTTCTTTGTGTTGAAATAAAAAAAAATAACAAAAGTTCTGTATGTGCCACTAACGTTTTCGATTCCTCTTCGAATCATCTTCAAGTGTTGATGGAAAAATGAACTAAAAAGCTGGGGAAAGGAGAGAATTTTTTAAATACATTGGAGAGACCTGCACGTGAAAGTTCTGTTATTTTTAATAATGTTTCATGAATATATATATATATATTCATGCAAAGTAATAAAAAATATCTATAAAATAGAAGATTGGAATGGTCCATTATAAACAATACTATTTAACCCATAGCTGGAGAGAAAAATATTACGATAGAGAGGGGATATAACGAAAAATAAGACTAATTTTGTATTTTGTCAACAGGTTACATTTTCTATAGTATATATATATATATATATATATATATGAGAAGAATGTTGTAGTTCGCTTGGAGCATTGTGTATAGTGTAAGAATAATATTTTGGAGGCGATAACAATGCGTTGTTGAAGTGACACATACGACACGTGGAATCGTAAAAACAAAACATTGACAATATTGAAAAGTCAGTAATTTTCAAAGTTTTTTTTTTATTTACCAGTGTATCGTTGACCGTGGTGTTAGGTTGAAGTGTGTCCTTTTCATTCTTTTTTTTTTTTTAATTTTCGAGGGGATCCCTCATCCTCAGAATAAAATAAATACTACCACTCGTTGGAGTGTGTTTTTTTGCCAAAAGCCGGGGCCGGAAATGCTGGTTTGTTTTTAGTCTCTACCACCGAGATAATGATTATTCAGTATATTATTAACAAAACAAACAACAACGTTATAAAAAAATAAAAATAAATAAATAAAATAAATTACTCAGTATATTTACTAACAAACAAACAGCAACGGTTAAAATAGTAAATAATAAATTATATAAAAAAAAAAATTAAAAAAATAAATAAACAAACCTCTGCGGACCTACTACTAAAAACAAACCAGCATTTCCGGCCCCGGCTTTTGGCAAAAAAACACACTCCATTAATTTTAAAAAAAAATTAATTAAAAAAAAAATAATAATAATGAAAAGGACACACTTCAACCTAACACCACGGTCAACGATACACTGGTAAATAAATAAAAAAACTTTGAAAATTACTGACTTTTCAATATTGTCACTGTTTTGTTTTTACGATTCCACGTGTCGTCTGTGTCACTTCAACAACGCATTGTTATCGCCTCCAAAATATTATTCTTATATATATATATATATATATATATATATATATATATATATATATATATATATATATTGTGTGTGTGTCACTAACGTCTTCGAATCATCTTCAGGTGTTGATGGCAAAATGGACTAAAAAGTTGGTGAAAGGAGATAAGTTTTTAAATACATTGGAGAGACGTGCACGTGAAATAACGCCTTCTATATATATATATATATATAACAGTGTGACCGGCAGGGATTGTCTCCTCCCATACTGACGATTGCAGGTTTGTCATGAAACACACGTGTATATGGATCAATTTGAAAATAATATTTATTAATAAATAATTATTCAAATCTCTCACAAGATAGAGCACTTTAAGTAAAGTTGACAACAAGTCGTCATTCTGCGTAATGCATAACACCTATTTGAGTTCTCTCGACTGTTTGCTGGATAGCCGCCGTGTTTGCTATTTAAATGTTAATTTGCTTACCATAACTAGACAATGTGTGTTGGGCGCCTCCGCTATTGAGTCAAACATGACTTTTGTATCGGGGTTCGAACCGTGTGACTGGCAAGGATTGTCTCCTCCCATACTGAAGATTGCAGGTTTGGCATGAAACACATTTGTATATGGGTTTGCTTTAAAAATAATATTTATATATATATATATTTTAAACCTCTTATGAGAAAAAAAAAAATTATTTTGATTTTAATAAAAATATCTGCATCTAACATGTTTTTTGAAGGCATTTTGTTTATATATTTGTATGTATAGGATTCATTCGTGAACCAATTAACCGATCATTATGAGGCATAAGCATAAGTAATATAGACAATCAATCACAGCCTCGTCAAGGAGAAGGTAATGCCTTGGAGTATAGCCTCCTGAGACCAATAAGAAAAGATACCTTAATCCAGCCATAGGTTCCGAAGGACCTCTTTGCCAACTGTTGTATCCTTGATAAAAGGTTACAATAGTATAAGGAAGAAAGAAAATGTTATTGCAATCGGAGAGCACAAAAATGGCGAAACAAACATTAGTAAACAGATATTACCAATGTCAGAAGCAAGACCCTTATCAATCCCGTGCTCGCTTCACATATATTTAGTCCATCTAGGAAAAAAGGGGGTGTAGAATATTTCATCACAACACCAACTGTCCATCGATCGCATTAGCGGCAAGTATCATATACGGATACTGCCAAGCCCCT
Organism: Sepiola atlantica; assembly: GCA_963556195.1. Taxonomy (NCBI): domain Eukaryota; kingdom Metazoa; phylum Mollusca; class Cephalopoda; order Sepiida; family Sepiolidae; genus Sepiola; species Sepiola atlantica. The sequence goes on along the minus strand of OY744539.1, from coordinate 31,231,976 downwards.
CTCTCGTTGCTTCATGCAAACATGCAAGTTTTTTTATTATAAGTAATTTGAAAATGAGACTCCCTGGTCCGTAAGGAGATGAAGAATGAGAGTTTGTTAATTAGAAACTTATGAGATTTCTATTGACAGGTGATGAGCAAAAGTTCTTTGCAATTTCAGAATCAATTCGGGAGAACTTCCTTCATCAAAAATTTAAAACGGCTGATTTTTTAAGAATTATCCGATTTTTAAAGTGCCACACAAAAGCAATGAAGATAAAAAAAAAATGAAAACAATAAAAAACAAGAATATACGTCAGTCGTGAGACTGCATATCTACGCCTGACAACGTAAGGATGAGACAAAGTATTATCTGACCTTTACTTCTCCATATTGTATGGAATATTCCTGAAGTTATGCCATGAAAATGCTGATAACTCAAAAACTGTTTACTCTACAGGCTGAAATTTATCAAAGAGCATCAGATTCGTACATCAAATTTAGAAAGATCGGAAATGGAAATTCCTTCAAAATTTTTACCATAACAGAACTTTGCAAGTAAAAGGTGATATAAGATGCAGGACTTCATTGGCTACAATATGGGTCAAGTAGCGAGTCTCTACAGTGGACAGAATTTAAGTTATGGCCAAAAATGTGACTTTCATCTTTTCTATGACCATGATCTTAAATCTACAAATCCCAGTTGTAAATTAGACCATGACCGATATTTTGATCAAGTTTGGTAACGATTGGTCAAGCGATGTGGACACTAGGTTGTACACGAACCAAAAAACAAACTGGACTTAAAACGTAACTTTCTTAGCAGAGGTAAAATCAAATATTTTTGATAAACATTTATTTTTTGTATTATTTGGATTATTCGTACTACCATTCTCATCTTGGTTGTTGTATTCACAGCGTTTCGGCCGATGTAACCTCCAACCTTATTCAAGGGCATTTTTTCGAACTTGGGAAGTGGAAATTTCTTTCAAAATTTTGACCATCACGGGGGCGAGGGGGTCACTCTGTAGAATTCTTCTTTTCAGTCTCACTGTTTTCTGCAACTTTTATTTCTCTTTTTTTCCTCCTCTTTTTCTTTTTTCCTCCTCCTTCTCTTTTCTTCCTCTTTTTCCTTCTCATCGCCATTTCCTTTCTTTCTTTCTTCTTCCTCACACGTCTCTCTTATTTTTCTCACACCCTTTCTTTTATTACATCAATCTCTTCCTTCTCTTCTTCTTCTTCTTATCTCATTTTTCTTCTCTTTATTCCCAGCCCTTTTCTTTTCTTCAGCCCCTTCATCCTCTCCCCATTTTCTTTACACCACCATCTATCCATCCATCGTAGTTTTAACAATTAAAAAAAAAAGTACGCCCCTTTCAAAAATCCTTTAGAATATGTAATACTCATCTTCTTATCCCAGCTCAGATTATCTTCTGAAAGTATCTTCTGAAACACTGTGTATACAAAAGGGTCTTGGAGGATTAAAGAATATATTTCAAGCTTTCACTTTATAAGGCTTAAACGGATTTGATTATTGTAAAAGATAGAATCAATTAGCTTACAGCAATTTATTTAACTCTTCTCGGTAGAATAATATTATCTAACGGAACAAAGATGCTTTGAATAGAACGTGCGCAAAGAAAAACAGCGGATATTTTATTTCCGTGGAACTTTCCATTATTGACAAATAGGAATTGTAGAAAATATGAAAAACGAATGAAACGTAAAATAACAGACACAAAATAAGTCTTTCAAGAATAAGTTGGGAATTCATCAACATGTGATTCTTAATCCTAAGTCTGTGAATCTCAAAGCCAGTGCCACATTAGACAAGCATGAGGTACGTCCACCTCTTCAGGACAAGACCCTTAAAAAAAAAAACTTCAGTCTTCGCAACGTGAAAAAGAAAGTATAAACTTAGCACATTCATTCAACTTTGAACACTTTCAGAAAAAATAAACTCCCCTAGAAAATAATATAGTAAATGGAATCTTCACATTTATCTAATATATATAAAATTAAGTCAGCAGGATTCTCGAAGTTAGACCTAAATAGCATTTTATCTGAAAAATCGTTTTTTGGTTCTGTCTAGCCGGTGAATTACAACAATTTTCAGTCTGTTGCTTATATATATATATATATATATATATATATATGAATGAAATTCAAATAGATTTTATCGATTACGTGTGCTCTCCAGTCCGATAATTCTTTCTGTAGCAGACAAACTTCGGAAGCTCCGCTTTCGGCCAGCATAAAACGGCTTCATAAGGATTACAAAAGACTCGTACATTTTAATCTTTATTTACTTTTAATAAATATAATATAATTTTATAAATATACACATTTGACAAAAACATTTTTTACTCGCTCGTCTTGTATGCCATCTTGAATATTATTTCCAAATGCAGACAGTGAACGTTTCCCCTACTTTCTTTGGTTACAGCATAACAAGAAATTACAGCTATACAATACTAGAACTCTAGATCTTGCTTGTTATCTTGTTTGTTTGTTTGTTTGTCTTCGTGTACGCTGAATGACGTTACAAAAGGATGACGTCATTTACTAAAACTAGATCTTGTTTGCTGTATGTTAGTTTGTCTCCATGTACAATGGATGACATCACAAAGGGATGACGTCATCCACTAAAAAAGAGATCCGTATGACATTGTAAATGCTATATTAACAAACAGATGACGTCATCCATTATAACAGAGAACACAATGGGCAGTGACTATACATATAACTGTATACTAACCCTAACCCTCTAGAAACTAAAGGGTCTCGTTTAATATGAACTTTACTAGAGAAACTGTTTAGAAATTCCATGAACATAGTTTCTTTCCAAGAACTTCCCATCTGTGAAACAAATTACCATGGAATTTCCTCCCTGGGGGCTACAACATACTCATCTTCATCTCCAATGTCAATAAATACTTGTTATAAACCGTCCTCATAAGTCATCAAATTGTACGTATTCTATTCATTACTTTCAATCCTCTCATAATATTCTTCATCAATCGACTGATACATTGATACGCTACTAGCAGAGCTTGTGAAAATTCCAGTTTATTAAAAAAATAGACTTTAATTTTATCTTTTTAGAAGTAACGAAACGAATATTCGATGCTATCCTTCTCTATCTCTCTCTCTCTCTCTCTGTAACTGATAAAACACGCTCCTTCTCATCCTTTCTTATATATCAACAAGTGTGATTTACTGCTGCTACTGCGGAAGTATAGTGTAACATACAAACGAACAATACACAGGCGAATTAATATATAGATAAGTAGAAAAAAAATGTAACTCGTTGAGTCACCCATGTAGCTCAGGTTAGATTGTTTGAATTAGAAAAAAGTGAGTTTGTAAGGCCAGTTAATATTTTTAAATATAAAGACAAAATCACAAAATTAGCCTCTTTCTGTTTGTTTTGCTTGCTCTTGCTTGCTTGCTTGCTTGCTTGCTCTCTCTCTCTCTCTCTCTCCAGCTATGGATTAAATAGTATTACCCCTTGTGGTGATATTGTTTAAATTAGGGGTGGGACGTAATGGGTGAAAATTTCAGATTCATGCGAGTAGTATTTTTTTGTGTTCATTTATACATAAATAACACTAAACCATCAAACATTTTGAAAATTTTGCAAAATTCAGAAGGTGCAGGCCACTAGTTTTTGGCTATTTTACATTCATGAAAACCCTTTCACAGCCTGAAAATGGTCCTAAATTAAAGTACTATATCAGATTTAACCATCTATATCCATTCATAGCTTTTGAGGATGTTTTAGGACCTGCAATGCAGCATGAAACCACTTTTTCACCGAAAAATGATGGATTTTGAGTCCCGTGGAGCCCTAACGGCTATTTTTGGCCTGCACCTTCTGAATTTTGCCACATTTTCAAAATGTTTGATTGTTTAGTGTTATTTATGTATAAATGAACACAAAAAAATATGACTCGCATGAATCTGAAATTTTCACCCATTACGTCCCACCCCTATTTAAATGGATTATTCTAATCTTCTATGGTTATTAGTTAGTTTTATAGTTTTTCTTTATATTCTATATAAATCATAGTTAGTTTTATTACATTTAACTGTTAATAAACAGAAAGAGAGAGAGTGCATGAGTGTGCCAGAAGCGAGAGTTATAGAAATAGCATAAAAAGAAAGGTGAGATGGGGGTGGGTCAAACAAGATACAGTGAAAGAGGGTGAAGGTCATAGACAGAAACTTAGTAAGAGATGGGTGACTTGGTGAGTAAATTGCAAATTACGGCTAATGAGAACAATTAAAATGGATTTTTTTCCAAATAGATCTTAATCCCCTGAGGAATATTATAACATGTACTTTGTGTGATTAAAATATATAGGAAAGAAGCGTAAGGGAAACAAACGTGGATTAACTCAGCTTTAAGTTAATAATACTAATAAATTATATATATATATATATATCAGTATGGCTACTTTTAAGCATCGTCAAGTGAAAATTATGAAATCAGATTGAAAAACCAGATTACACGATGCAAGATTTTTTTTTTTTTTTTTCAATCTGGCATCGCGTAATTCGTTTTTTCAATCTGATTTCATTATAAATATATGGTCGCTCTCCCTCTCTCTAATTAGTTATCTTGTTCTCTCCAGCTATTCGTTAAATAGTATTACTACTTGTAATGATATTCCCTATTGTTTATAATAGACTATTTCAAGCTATTGTTTTATAGTTGGTTTTATTACCCTAAGCTGATAATAAGCAGAGAAAGAGAATGCGAGAGGGACGGAAGTGAGAGTGATAAACACAGTATAAAATAAGAACTGATGAGTCAACCAACATACAGTGAAAGAGGGTGAGAGTAATAGACAGAAACTTAGTAAAAGATGGGTGACTTGGTGAGTAAATTGAAAATTATAGCTAATTAGAAAAATTAAAATGGAATTTTTTTTCAAACATAACTCAATCCCAACACCAAGGCATATTTTAACATACATTTTGTGTGAATAAAATATATAGGAAAAAACCTTAGGAAAACAAACGTTGATTAACTCAGCTTTAGTATAATAATCGATATATATTATTGTAATTCATTCCCTTCTTTAGCTGTCTTGGAGTTGAAATACCCGACCCACCCTAACAACGATTCTTTCAGTTCATCTATTTTTTTTCATGTCCGAACACCAAATCCTCCAAGAGATGACTTTGTGTTTAAGTCATTAGTTTTGCATGAGACAATTCCGTTCCGAAACCTGAATAATTAAATTTGGACAAAGATGGATCTGCAGTTCGCACTAACAAGTGCCAGAACAATTTGAAGAATTTGGAAAGATCGGTGAAAAGTCTTTGCAGTCATCCAATTATCATAAAATGGCATCCCTCTTTGAGAGATGCGAGGTGTGCATGTCTGTATGTATGCGGAGATAACAGTGTAATTCAACTAGATTTGTGATTTTTCTCTCCATTCGAAGAGAATATTGGTTAATCGGTATAAATCATCATACCCTGAGGATTGTTGATAACATAAATAATTGGGACTAACATATGTATCGATTTTCAGTCTAAAAACTGGACCTTGACTTTAGGAACAATCAAGACTAAAGATTATCATTAACTTTTGAAAACTGAACTACACAAAAAAAATTATCTTTCATTGATTTTTCGTATGAAAATTTGTACATCTTTTTTTTTTTTACAATAAAAGTCACCGCTTATCAAGGCCCAAAAGCCACTCAAGGATAAGGGTTAAATCTACTTAGGATAAGAGTTAACATCTACTTAACAATTAAATTTAAAAGAAAAAATTAACCAATAACACACCACTCCTTTTGTGGGTGGGGGGGTGGGGTGCTCAAGCCCCCCCCCCATACACTTTTTGACTTGGCCCCCCCCCCCACTTTACGGTCATCAATAATGAAGTTATATATGCATGTGTTTAACCGGACCCCCACTATTTTTAACTGTCCCGCCGGTCCTGTAATAAGATGACAATGTTAAGAACAAAGTAAAAGAAAGAGGAAGACTCCGCTGCTACATCACCGCTACAACAATCCGTACAACTAGACGTCACTTTCCACTGAGTCAACTAAGCCAATCTCTACAAAACAAGACTTCAGCTGTGTTGTACTACAAACGGCGGACAAATATAATTGATTACCATCAAGAAACAAAGAATTGGTCCATTGTAATACTATAGAGCCACTACCCGAAGTAGGCCTTCCACGAATACTTTAAATAGTTTTTTATACTAGTGGTTCACGCTTATCAAAGCCTAGAGGCCAATCGACGATAAGGCTTAATGAGACTGTTGGTTGGACAATGAACGCCACCACAAAAAGATTGGAAACAATTGGTGGAATGGGCAGAATTTGATTATCTAAGAGGACGGTTTAACAAGCATTTGTTTACATTAGCCTTGAAGACGACCATGTTCTAGTCGGTTGGGAAGCAGCGTCATGGTATTTTGTTCCACAGATTGGATGTTCTAGGAAAGAAACTTTGTTCATGGAAGTTCCGTTTGTTTTTTGGTACAGAGAGAGAGAGGGAGAGAGAGAGAAAGAGAGAGAGAAAGAGAGAGGGAGAGGGAGAGGGAGGGAGGAAAGTTCTTTGCTGTTGTTATAGCGAGTTCTTGCTGTGAATGTTTTATAGGTGGGGGAGGGGGGGGGGTGTCAGAAATCATGGATATACTGCAAAAAATTTTGTTTAAAGAATAAATAACAGAAATGCAATTATCTGAGTTCATAAGTTTCAAAGTTAATTGTTTCAAAGTTTATGAACGATTATTTATTTTTATTGGATTGTTTTGTTTGGTTTTGCTTTTCTGAAAACAAAATTATTATTTACTTACTAAGAAACAATTCACGTATGTCGTGACATTGGAACCGACTCAGCTTAACCCCCTACCAATGCGTTTATCCGCGATTCACTAAAACCGTTTTTCCCTTTTAAAATAAAAGACCAATTCCTCTCTCTTGGAATAAATTTACCGTCTTTTATTCCATTTCCATTTTTATACTTTCCATTGTTTTCGGTTAAAGATTGCTTGGAATCAATACATTCATATATTTTTGTTGATATTCATAAGCAGTTTCCGCTATGAAAATCCACGGGAGTTTGAAACTTAACATACAAAGATGCATTCCCATATCGTCGCACAGCAGGAATCGGTAATCTAAAGAATTCACGATTAGCGGGGTTTTTTTTCTTTCTTTTTTTTTGGTTTCTTTTTAAAATCTCAAGACTTTTGAAAAATACAAGAATAGACATCCTTTGCTGTTAAAAGAATTAATATTCTCTTATTTATTATCTGTTTTAAATTCTATGTTCATTCTCAGAAGTAACCCCCCCCCCCCCGTTCGTCTTCCCGAACCTTTGGAATGATAAGGACGCACCTTATCATACCTTGCTACAAGAATTATATAAGGAATATTTTCCAATGTTATACATCGGAAAGATAAACATCTTTTAGAAATATGTACGAGGTTTTCGGTTTTGTTTAATTTGAATTACGGGATTACTCTTGAAGACAGAGAATCCTATTTTCTTTTATTACAAAATATTTATCAGGGATTGTGTCTTTCTTTATCTTGGGGAGATGCCGATTGTGTTGGGGTTACCGACATGCACTATGGAACTGGAGAACGAAGTTCAAATCTGGTCAGATCTATTACATTCATTTATGCATTAATATAGTTAAGAAAGGTATGAATCTGGCCCCCCTGACCCCCCCCCCCCCAAAAAAAAAACAGGCCGATGAAATTGTAGTATTTATATGATAGAATAGTGAGACAACATATAGTCAGTCTGCCGAAGTTCACGTTCAAATGCAACTTTTTTTTTTATTTAACTTTCTTAAAGTTTGTTATGGTTTGGTTTGGTTTATTTTACGGCATATCAACCAATCTATGGGTTATTTCATGCCGAATAAAGTTGTCAAATATAATTATATAAGGTAGGGTAATTATTTATATATTATAAGAATACATTGCTCTTAGAATATATTGCTCTTAGAATATATTGTCTCAGAAAGAAATGTTACAGTGAGAGTGGAAACATTAATCTTAAAAAACATTAGGAAATTTTACAGAGAGGGTAGAGGCATTACTCCCAGAAAACATTTCTCCTTGAAGGGAATTTTATTCATTTGTGAGAAAAATAAAAAGGAGAAGTAAGGTCTTGATTTTTTGAAGACTCAGATCGAATAATACGGTTGGGGATGAACTTTTAGATACTAGGGCACGACGTGACCAGCCGATTGATCGGATCAGACCTCTCTGACCTCCTGTCTAGCTAAATTAATTGATCAGATCGGGCCTCTTCAGTCTCATGTCTAGCTGGAGAAGGGCTGAAATGGAGTGTTGCAAGTCATGTAACCATTTATGCAACCAGGATCCCGTCCTAAGACATCACGGATGGCCGCATTTTCAGGAGGAGGGGTACCCCTCTGCATGAGATTGAAGTCAACAGGGTAATAAAGTATAAGTTTCCATGAAAGGTGCCCGACTGAGCTCCAATCTCTCGTTCCTCCATGTAAGACATTTACAACAAGAACTCGTCTTTTTACCACAACTGAAAAGAACTTTCATTTTTTTTTATCTCCTGTCAGGCGGAATCACCATGAACAGAATTTCTTTCCAAGGCCTTCCCGTCTGTGGAACACGTTACCATGGGACTGCTTCCCTGCAGACTACAACATGATCGTCTTCAAATCCGATTATAGAAATATATGCAATGTTTTCTGTTTTATTTAATTTGAATTACAGGATTATTCTTACAGAGAGAGAATCACAGTTGCTTTTATTACAGAACATTTATCAGAGATTGTGCCTCCCTTTATCTTGTGGAGATGCTGATTGTGGTGGGGTTACCGATATGGAGTATGGAACTGGAGAACGAAGTTCAAATACGGTCAGATCTGTTAAATGTATTTATGCATTAATGTCACACTAAAAAAAAGTATGAAGTTAAAAAATGTTATTCTTAAAGCCGTCCAACACATGTAACATGTAAAACAGATGTTAAACCTAATATTATGATGGCCAACATATAAATATAAAATATATTATAATAAAATAAAAGTTCTTGAAAGCATCCTTAGATATTCAAGAAATTGAAAACAGACAAACAAATGTTTTTGGAGACCACGTTTTGAGATGCAATATTTTATTAAAAATCATTTAAATGTTTTTTGTTTTTTTTTTGTTTTTTTCTTATTAATTTCGAATGATAAAACATTCTTCCTCAGAGAAAGAGAGTCCGAATCAATTTAAAGACAATACCTGAGTTTTTTCAGAATTTTTTTAGATGAGGACTGATAATTTGCATTATTGTGAGAATAACACTCGGGATGAGAATAGTAGTTCAAATAATATAAATAGAAAAGAGTTTATTGCTGCAAGTGAAAAAATAATTAGGTAGGTACAGTTTGGATAATTGGTTTGTAATGAATATGGGGAACGGTCTAGCTTTATTGGTACTACAGTTTCACTCTTCGATGCTAGCATTGTCGTTGTTGATATGCTTCTCAGAATAGTTCTTTATATAAGGAAGCGAGTACTTCCACTGCAACAGTATGCGTGCTTGCATTCATCATAATAATAATAATATACTTTATTTCTGACATCAGATACCCGTCCCAGGACGGGGAAAATTCCTTGAACAGAACAGTTTTGCACCACTTTTATGTCCCTTTACAAAGATTAAAATCAAAATATGATGACACTAAACCTTATGTCTAGAATCCTTATTCCAATTTTGATCAAAATCCATTAAATGATTTTGATCCTAGAAAGTGTCTAAAAGTCAAGACTTTAGCTTGAAGGGGTCTTACGAAGAAAAAAAAATTCAGTGCATCTGTCTTCATTGGTGTCTAATGACCATGGAGCAAATTCAATGCCAATCTAATATAATTGAATTTAAAACTTTTTTAAATTGCACCTACCGAAAAAAATTTTAAATACTTCAAATAAACTGAAAGTGAGTAATATTTACTAATTAATGTAAAACACTAAATGTTAAATTTCACAAACATCGGAGGTATTACAATTTTCATGAAGGGCTTTGACCCCCGTTGTATAAAACAAAATTAAACTAAATATAGACCATATTTGGACTCCTTATGCCTAGCAGCTGTGTTTCAAACTTCATAATGATCGAATAATTAGTTTAGGAACCAATCCTGTACATTCAAATATATATATATGTAAACATATACACATAGCTAAGTTTATAAAAACTAAGATCTAGAAAAGATCAGTGTTTGTAACCTTGCATGCATCTTATTATTTAGCCTGCAAACATCTTTAGAAATTTGAATTATTTTTAATGACTATTGATAGGCACCTGAAAAAGCGATGAAGACATTTGCTTGATCATTACAAAGTGTACTTTTCTAGAATCACTCCTATAAAGAAATGATAGTTTCTTTTATTTACTTTTTAACATTAATATGTCTTCTTAAAATAAATGAATAAACAAAAAACAATGTTTGAATTCTTTTCAATGCCTATTGATATTTTGAATAGCTATGGCCAATCAGACTTGCAATCTTGAATAGCTATGGCCAATGAAACTTGCAATCTTGAATAGCTATGGCCAATGAAACTTGCAATCTTGAATAGCTATGGCCAATGAAACTTGCAATCTTGAATAGCTATTGCTAATCAGACTTGCAATCTTCAATAGCTATGGCCAAATCAGACTTGCCATCTTGAATGGCTATGGCCAATCAGCCTTGCAATATTAAAAAGCTATTACCAATCAGACTTGCAATCCTGATAAGCTATTGCCAATCAGACTTGCAATCTTGAATATCTATAGCCAATCAGACTGGCAATCTTCAATAGCTATAGCCAATAAGACTAGCAACTTTGAATAGCTGTGGCCAATCAGACTTGCAATCTTGAATAGCTTTAATGAATGAGACTTGTAACTTTGAATAGCTATGGCCAATGAAAATTGCAATCTTGAATAGCTATAGCCAATGAAACTTGCAATCTTAATAGCTATGGCCAATTGAACTTTTAATCGTGAATATCTATGGCTCATGAGACTTGCAATTTTGAATAGCTATTGCCAATCAGACTTGCAATCTTTAATAGCTATTGCCAAACAGACTTGGATTCTTTAATAGCTATTGCCAAACAGACTTGGATTCTTGAATAGCTATTGCCAATCAGACTTAGATTCTTGAATAGCTATTGCCAATCAGACTTGCAATCTTCAATAGCTATGGCTAAATCAGATAAGCAACTTTGAATAGCTATGGCCAATCAGACTTGCAATCTTGAATGGCTATGGCCAATCAGACTTGCAATCTTGAATTGCTATGGCCAATCAGACTTGCAATCTTCAATAGCTATGGCCAATCAGACTTTCAACTTTGAATAGCTTTAATGAATGAGACTTGTAATTTTACATAGCTATAATTAATGAGAATTGTAATCTTGAATAGCTAAAATTAATGAGACTTGTAATCTTGAATAGCTATGGCCAATGAAACTTGCAATCTTGAATAGCTATGCCCAATTGAACTTTCAATAGTCAATAGCTATGGCTCACGAGACTTGCCATCTTGAATAGCTATTGCCAAACAGACTTGGATTCTTTAATAGCTATTGCCAATCAGACTTGGATTCTTGAATAGCTATTGCCAATCAGACTTGGATTCTTGAATAGCTATTGCCAATCAGACTTGGATTCTTGAATAGCTATTGCAAATCAGACTTGCAATCTTCAATAGCTATGGCCAAATCAGACTTGCCATCGTGAATAGCTATGGCCAATCAGACTTGCAATCTTGAATACCTCTTGCAATCTTCAATAGCTATAGCCAATCAGACTTGAAATCTTCAATAGCTATTGTCAATCAGACTTGAAATCTTCAATAGCTATGGCTAATCAAATTCGCAATCTTTAATAGCTATTGCCAATTAGACTTGAAATCGTGAATAGCTATTGCCAATCAGACTTGCAATTTAAAATAGCTATGGCTAATCAAACTAACAATATCGAATAGCTATGGCTAATCAGACTTGCAATCTTCAATAGCAATTTCCAATCAGACTTGAAATCTTCAATAGCTATGGCCAACAAACTTGCAATCTTCAATAGCTATGGCCAATCAGACTTGCAATCTTCAATAGCTATGGCCAATCAGACTTGCAATCTTCAATAGCTATGGCAAAATCAGACTTGCAATCTTCAATAGCTATTGCCAATCAGACTTGCAATCTTCAATAGCTATTGCCAACCAGATTGCAATCTTCAATAGCTATTGCCAATCAGACTTGCAATCTTCAATAGCTATGGCCAATCAGACTTGCAATCTTCAATAGCTATTGCCAATCAGACTTGCAATCTTCAATAGCTATGGCCAATCAGACTTGCAATCTTCAATAGCTATGGCAAAATCAGACTGTACATCTTCAACAGCTATAGCCAATCAGACTAGCAACTTTGAATAGCTGATGCCGATCAGACTTGCAATCTTGAATAGCTTTAATGAATGAGATTTGCAATCTTGAATAGCTATAATTAATGAGACTTGTAACCTTGAATAGCTATAGCCAATGAAACTGGCAATCTTAATAGCTATGGCCAATTGAACTTTCAATCCTGAATAGCTATGGCTCATGAGACTTGCAATTTTGAATAGCTACTGCCAATCAGACTTGCAATTTTAAATAGCTATGGCCAAATCACACTTGCAATCCTGATAAGCTATGGCCAATCAGACTTGCAATCCTGAATAGCTATGGTCAATCAGACTTGCAATCTTTAATAGCTATTGCCAATCAGACTTGCAATCTTTAATAGCTATCGCCAATCAGACTTGCAATCCTGAATAGCTATTTCCAATCAGACTTGCAATCTTGAATAGCTATTATTAATGTGACTTGCAACCGTAAATAGCTTTTCCAATTAAGACTTGCAATCTTTAATATCTATTGCCTATAAGACTTGCAATCTAGAATAGCTATGGTCAATCAGACTTGCAATTATGAATAGCTATAGCCAATCAGACTTGCCAACTTGAATAGCTATTGCCAATCAGACTTGCAATCTTGACTAGCTATTGCCAATCAGACTTGCAATCTTCAATAGCTATGGCAAAATCAGACTTGCAATCTTGAATAGCTATGGCCAGACTTGCAATCTTCAATAGCTATGGCCAATCAGACTTGCAATCTTCAATAACTATGGCCAATCAAACTTGCAATCTTTAATAGCTATGGCAAAATCAGACTTGCAATCTTGAAGAGCTATGGCCAATCAGACTTGCAATCTTCAATAGATATGGCCAATCAGACTTGCAATCTTCAATAGCTATGGCATAATCAGACTTGCAATCTTCAATAGCTATTGCCAATCAGACTTGCAATCTTCAATAGCTATGGCCAATAAGACTTGCAATCTTCAATATCTATGGCGAATCAGACTTGCAATCTTCAATAGCTATTGCCAATCAGACTTGCAATCTTCAATAGCTATGGCCAATCAGACTTGCAATCTTCAATAGCTATGGCAAAACTAGACTGTACATCTTGAATTGCTATGGCTAATCAGCCTTCAAATATTGAATAGCTATGACCAATTAGACTTGCAATCCTGATAAGCTATTGCCAATCAGACTTGCAATCCTGATAAGCTATTGCCAATCAGACTTGCAATCCTGATAAGCTATTGCCAATCAGACTTGCAATCGTGAATAGCTATGGCCAATCTGACTTGCAATCTTGAATACCTCTTGCAATCTTTAATAGCTATGGCCAATCAGACTTGTAATCTTTAATATTTATAGCCAATCTCTGAAATTCTCAGTTGAACAAAACTAGCAGAGGATTAGAAACTATGGATAGAATTGCCAGAATTTGATCATTTTAAAGGACGGCCCGACAAGTATTTGTTTACAATGGACGTGAAAACGACGAGGTTGTGGATAGCTGTGATGCAGTTCACAGTATTGTGTTCCCCAGATTGAAAGTTCTAGGAAATAAACTTTGTTCATGGAACTTCGGTTTTCTTTTAGGTACACCGAAGAAGAAAGGAATGTTCTTTACAGCGGTAGTAGAAAGAGGAGTTCTTGCTGTGAATGTTTTACAGGGTAGAACAAGAGAGTGAGCCCAGTCGGGCATTTACCGTGAAAATAACAACACAGAAAAGACAAAGAACAGCAACGTCTCTTCTAACCCTAACCCTCAAAACATGTGGCTCAGATTCAAATGCATATGTGCGTGCGTGCTATGGATCTTTGAAGCCTGAAGAAGGCACTTTCAATGTATGGCGGCAAGAAGCAATCCCTGGAATCCAAACAAGAATAGATCGAGGACACCCCCCCTCTGGGCCTTTTATACTCACAGGTCTTGTAAAAGAACGTTTCTGGGAAGTAGAAGCCAACACTGCACTTAACATTTAACAATCTTTTCTTTTTTTTTTCTTGTTTGGCCTTAAACGCGTTATTCGACTCGTGCAAAACTTGTTAAGTGATTTTGAAACCAATTTAACCCTAAAACCAATTTAAGGCGATTCAAACGCTAAATGAAATCACATCACTTTTACAAGTTTCAACCTAATTTCACTCGGTGTTCACGATCATAAAAGTCTTCACCCAATTGAGGTGACATTTTGAAGATTCTTCCTCTCATCGATGACAGCTACACGTTTATTAACACCTATCAACGGATGGTTGGCAATTCTTGATTGCTATTGCTTTTCTCTTATTAACAATATACATGTAAATACTACAGTGGACGAGCACAAAAAACGAAATAATTGAAAGAGAAAAGTGGAAAGATATAATAATAAGGATCTTGCTTCCACCCGTAACCATATACGTCTTCCTTGAAACTGTTTATTGTGATATAGGCCTGTCAATGGTTGATACTTAACTTCTCGCATCTTTTTTTTTGTTTTTACCATGATTTCAACTGTCTGTCTCACTATATTTGCAAAGTCATCATGTCCGCTATTTCCGGTGTGTTTTTTTCTTTTTTTATAAAACTTTCTTCTTTTTTTTTTATCTTTTTTTTTTCTGTCTTTGCCCCCAAGAAATGTGGGATCGGAGGCATATTTTATGGTTTCACTGTCTCTGCCGCCATGATATGAGCTTATTTCCACTGCCGAAACGAGGTGGGTTCATTTAGCTTTGTAATTCTAAGAAGTTGGAATTAATCGAATGGAATCGCAGACAGAAACGATTTGCTTCCCGTCATTCTACGGATGATGAAAACGCTTGTTTGCTTGTTTGTTTGTTAAATAAGAATACGGAATTAAAAAAAAAAAAAAAAAAAACTTATTGTAATTTCGACAAATGCGTAACCCTCCTCCCAAATATTCAATGGATCTGATACGGGGGGGGGGGGGAGATAAAAGGGGCAATGGCTGAAAGAGAGGGAAAGGGGGGATTTGAGAGGAGATTGATGTTTAAGGAGAAAGGGGTTTGGTTTGGTTTGGTTGTTTTGTTTTACGGCATATCAACCCATTTGGGTGATTTAATGCCGAATCAGGTCATTTTGGTAAAAGTTTGTTTTTTTCAAGTTCTTTATATCTTCAAATATTTATCCATGTTGTTTGGTTTGGTTGTTTTGTAGAGGAAAAATGTTGTTTTTGTTTTTAGCTTTGCAGAACATGATTGAGTTGTGCAAAGGAA
Organism: Sepiola atlantica; assembly: GCA_963556195.1. Lineage (NCBI taxonomy): Eukaryota > Metazoa > Mollusca > Cephalopoda > Sepiida > Sepiolidae > Sepiola > Sepiola atlantica. The sequence continues at coordinate 31,216,364 of OY744539.1, read as the reverse complement.
AAGGAAAAAAAACAATAACATGAATGTTTGGCGCATTTTAAGTCAGGATACCGGTATCTTCAGATAGTCTGATCTGTTAGCACTAAAGGAGAAACGTGTAGGATATTTTGGAGAAGGAGGAGGAGATTTTGAGAGTGGAAAATGAGAGGGACAACACAGATTTATGATCTACGTATTAGAGAAGAGGGCATGTATATATATATATATATATATATGTATATATATATGTATGTATATATATATAGTGTTAAAGTGAATAATTTAGGTAAGAAATCCGAGTAAGAGAGTTGAATGTAGAAAACAGAGCAAGAATAGAATATAGAAAGAAAAACTTCACATACACATTGCAACTGTCAGCATTTATAATTTATTTCGACTTCCTAGTCTCTTCAGAATGCTAACAAGACAGCTACATATTGGAAATAACGGAAAAAAAAAATATTCACCAGTCAATAAAGAAATATCATAGGCAGAGAGGGGGGGGGGGATAAAAAAGGGGAAAAGCAACACACTTAAGTTAAAATCATCAAAAAAAAAAAGGGGAAGGAAATATAAAGAGGTCAGCTGATATGTATCTCCAGTTGGAATGAAAAATAAATTTAAAAACTTATTAAGATACGTCGATGATACCCTCCAAATCATATCTGCCATGAATATGTTGACACAAAGGTAAACCTTGCCGCCCCTCTTCCAGACGCGAAATCATAACTGTCCCGTTAGCATTCTGAAGAGACTAGGAGGTCGAAATAAATTATAAATGCTGACAGTTACAATGTGTATGTGAATTTTTTCTTTCTATATTCTATATATATATAAAAATTTTATTTATAAAAGCTCTACTCAGGTATTGAGCACTTTTGAAATATATTAAAAGCAATTCTTTCATTTCATTTTTATTATTATTAGTTATTATTAAGATTAAGCCTCCCCTTCTTTGCTCATAAAAATTAAATTTGCATACGTGATTATTGAAATTTTATCATATAGATGACGACTAACATCCTTTCTAGTCAGTCTAGAGATGGTGTGTGTATAATTAGTGGATTGGAGTGGGGGGGGGGGGGGGTAATTATTATAATAGTGAAATCGGGCGGCCTGACAAAAGGGTTAATCCGGCAAGGCTCTGGAACCAAGTGTGTCGGAAAATCAGTGTTGCACTTTTACTTCAAATGCTAAAATTGGATCATTATATTTGGCTTAATGTGTGTTTTACATGCTGACATATGTTGGACGGCTTTTAGAAATTGACTTCCAAACTAACCTATCTGGCCAGGTCTTTATTTATCTCTCTCTCAAATTCATCCTTATCACTTCCTTCTATGTTTCTATTGGCCTTCTCCTGCCAACTGACCCTGATACCTCAACTGTTCTACATCTACTAACCCAAGAACTCTCATCCATTCTTTAAATGTAACGATACCAACGAAGTCTCCTGTTTTGCACATATCTCTTTATATTGTCCAGATTTAATCTTCCTCTGAGCTCATCAAATCCAAAGCCTGTCTTTAAGACTCACATTACATGTTAATCATATAATTTCTATCCATGCAGCACATGTCCTCAACCCTTACTTGCCAGGTTTCACTTCCATAAATCATCACACTGTATACACATGCCTAATAGACTCTTCCCTTGGACAATAGTGTAAACGCTCTGCTAGTTAGCAATGGCAGAAATTCCCTGAACTCACTCCATCCACTCCTAACTATCCTATCAGCACCAGCTCTTCTCTGAGCACTAATGTACTGTTTAATTTTTTTTTTAAATATTTTCATTCCTTCGGGATCAACTGGAGCAGAATTGGTCAGGGGGTTGACATTTAGAATGACATTTTAATGTTATCATGTAGTAATTTAGAAAGAAATTGCCGAGTCATGAGCGTTCCTCACACATTTTAGAAAAGTTAAATAAGAATTAGCGTTTTTCTTCGGACTATTGTCCACATCAACATCGTTTCTCTTCAGATTCTTGTGAGAGAGGAGGGAGACAAGAAACTCGGCATTGTCCGGAAGCAATAACTTTAATGTGATTCGTTATAAGAAACAAAGCTTCGGAACAACCTCAATAGCCTCGCCATCCAAATATGCAGCATTTTGTTTTTTCCGATTGCGTTCTTGTTTGCTAGTTTGAAAGAAATTTGTGCGCCGGAGAATTGGCTTTGCATTTATAGAATATCTCAAAGAGAATATAAGGCAACACAAATTTCTTGTCGAGAAGATAAGTCCTAAAAAATAAATATATAAATACCTTAAATAAATGAAGATAAACCGTTCTTACTTTTACTTCACTTTATTTTGATTAAATTTTCTTTTTTTCGCTGATTTCAAATGTTAGAGATGACAATCGCAACTTATATTAGTGGATAGGATTAAGTCTACAGATAGATTAACATTCCGCGATTATTATGTTTTTGTTTGCGAACGGAGAGGAGATAAACCCGTAAGTTAAATACTTTCATTTACTCGATGATAATCCTATTTAGATTGCGATGTTCTGCAATCCTGCTTTTTGCTGAGATAATTGTTCTGGCAGCGTTTACCGTTTCCAAATTGGCAACTCTCCCTGATTCTCCAATGAAGCAGAACACTCTGTTAAAAGTTGACCAAAATAAAAAATAAAAATTTCATGACAATTTTTTTTTGTTCAATTTTTTTTTGTTCAATTTTTTTTTATTTGTGTGTGTTCAGCAATTTATCTTTTTTCTACTCATTTTTATGAAAATCCAGATTAAATGCGTTGATCAAAATGTTCCTAAAGTTATGAGCTAAATTTTGATCTAAAATATTCACTGTATAATGTTAAATATTAGTGGGTTTGTTCGTCTAAATATATTTGATCAGATAAACCTGGAATTTTATGTTGTAAACAGGATACGTTATAGACATGGGTCACGAGGTTGAATCTGCCTAGAAATAGGTTAAGATTCGTGAGTAAAGAAAGTCAATCATAATTAATCGGATGTGAGGCCAGACATACTGGCACTACTATTTGCATGGCTTTGAAAGAAGTAACTGAACAGCAAAGACAGATATAAAAATGGTCTGGTAACATTATAATAATTGAGCCATGCACTTATAAAAATAATCTCTCTCTCTCTCTCCCCCCTTCCTAGGACATTGCAGACTACTGGATATCGTCCTATGGAATCCATTACACAGTAAGAGATTGGTTGGAAGATCTTATCGCACCTACATTGACCAACTTGTAGAAGACTCTGGATGCCATCTGAAAGACCTGTTGACAGCGATACCTTGTAGAGATGGTTGCAACGAACGAATCAGGAAAATCTGAGAAAAATTCTCAACCCGATTGATTGATCTACGTCATCCTCTTACTCTCCTTCTTTTACACTACTACTGCTACTCCCTTTATTCTCCTCCTCCCACCATCTAAAACGTTCAATGTGCAAACAAGCAAACAAGGCAGATTATTAGAGATTTAGTCTTAAATAAATTCATTCATTGTTTTATAATCTTTTAGAAAAATGTTATTTACTTTGTCTTTTTGTTTCTTTAAGTTCTGTGTTTTTTATTCATTTATCATTTTTTGTCTAGGATTTATTTTCTTTCATTTCGGATTTTGCGTCATTTATTTATTTTTTATGCATTTTTTAATCTTTTACTTTTAACTTCAATTAATTTTTGCTTTCCTTTATTTTTTTTTCTTTCATCCATTTTCATTCTTTTTTTCTTTCATTAATTTTCATACATTTTATTCATCCATTTTCATTCTTTTTGTCTTTCGTTCATTTTCGTCTTTCATCCGTTTTCATTCTTTTTTCTTTCATTAATCTTAATTCTTTTAACTCTTTCATTCATTTTCATTCTTTTTTTCATTAATTTTCATTCTTATTTTCATTTGTTCTCGTTCGATCATTTTCATACATTTTTTCATACATTTTCATTTTTTTTTGTCTTTCGTTCATTCTCAAATAGTTTTTCTGATTTCAATGGTTGATTTCGTTCCTTTGTTTTTCTCTTTTCTTCTTTTCTTCTCTCCTCTCCTATTTTCTTTCATCCATTTTCATTAATTTTTCTCTTTCAGTCAGTTACGAATCTTTTCTAATTTCAAAGCAATTTTTCGCCCTTTTATTTGCACTCGAAATCACTTTCTTTCCTTTTTGTTTTTCCTTCAATTCTTAATCTTTTATTTCTAAAATCAATGAATGTTTCTTCCCTTTACTTCTGTTTCTTTCTTTCTTCATACTTTCATACTTTTCCTCTTTCCTTTTCTCTTTCATTCATTTTCATTCCCTTTGGCCCGTCATTCAATTTTTATTCTTGTATTATATATATATAACTTCA
>OY744539.1:31172060-31207060 GCA_963556195.1 Sepiola atlantica | reverse complement strand
AAAAGAAATGAAAAAATTTTTTTAAAAAAATGAAAACAGAAATAAACAAGAAATGATAAAAGGAATGAAAAAAGGAATTAAAAAGAAATGAACAAAAGAATAAAAAAGAAATGAAAACAGGAATAAAAAAGAAATGAAAAAGAAAAAAGTAAAAAGAAATGAAAAAGGAATAAAAAAGAAATGAAAAAAGAAATAAAAAAGACATTAAAAAAAATGAAAAAAAAATGAAAAAGAAATAAAAAAAGAAATAAAAAAGAAATGAATATTTAAAAATGATTAAAAAATGAAATAAAAAACGATAAGAATGAACACAAAAGAAAAAAATAATCAAAATGGAGAGAAACGGAAATCAGTAAAGATATAAGCAATAAATAATGAGAAGCTTTCTTTCTAAATTAAATTTCCATTTTCTTTTAAATAATATATATAAACTACTTTAAATTAAAAAGAAATTTTAAGAATCGCCATTCTTCCGATTATCTTTTTCTTTCTGGATCTCACGAATTTCACATTATTCGTCATGTCGTAAAAGCTATTTCTCTTTGATTTGATCTGAAGAAGGTAAAAATTGTGCCGAAACGCCGTATGAATTAAATAAAAAACGATTTCACGTAAGAGGATTGAAATACAAATCTCTAACGTGATGTATAGAAAAGAAAAGAAAAAAGTACACCGGAAACATTTGTTTTTTTTTTCCCATCATTTTTTCTCTTCTTAATAGCATAATTAAACCTTTGTCTGCAATTTATTTACATACAAATTAGATAATGTAGACCTGGATTTTCCCCCAGGGAAAAAATAATCAAATTGGAAGAATCAATGGATTTACATGAAAGGAGAAACAAAAAAACAAAACTGAATCCGTTTAACTCGGAAATTGATGCAATCTGGTTTGGTTTAGTTTACTCTCCTTTTTTTTTCAACATGGCCGCCAAATGTGTTACCCAAAAAAGTGCAACAAATTTCAGCCATCATTTATACTCGTCATCATGTTTCTTTCTCGTCCATTGAGGAAGGGGCGATCAGATACACACAGAATTTGCTTGCATCTGTATTATAATTGAGAAACTCCAGTGTGTCATTGTGTATGTATGTTATTTATTTATAGGCACCAAAAATACTTGACAGAATGACAAATTTAGCTTGCAGTATATATATATATATATATATATATATATATATGACCCTAATCCCCTTCAAAGTAGGCCCCTTGTGCTTGTATACACTTAGCCCACCGATCCATCCACTGCCGGAAACACTTCTGGAAGTCTTCTTTTGGAATGGTGTTCATCTCCGCCGTCGCATTTCACATTATCTCTTTTTTTGGGACCCTCTCAACAACAGCTGCACTCCGAGCAGTTTTGTGCCTGCCAGAATGCTGGTCACTCTCTGCTGATGTGAGGCCATTTTTTAATCAGTTGAACCACTCCTTAATTTGTGTTATACATTGCATGTTCTCCAAACACTAGCTGAATCTAATGCGACGGTGGAAATGAACACATTTTTTTAAAAATTTTCTTGAAATAATTTCTAGAAATTTCTTTTTCCAATCATACTAATTTTCTATTTCTTGTCATTTCCATTTGTCATATCTAGTCATTTACTTTTTCTAGTAATTTCTATTCACAATATCTAATCATTTAATATTTCTAGCAAATTTGAATTTCTAGAAATGCGTCTTCTATTTCTAGAAATTTATCTCTTCCATTTCCAGAAATTTCTATTTTCCGTTTCTAGTAAAGTAAGTAAATTCGTATGAATCAGAATGATTCTGTTGTTGGCACTGGTTTTCCAGATTTTCTCTAGAAAGAACTCGAGTTCTTACAGGAGGGAACCACATGAAGGTTGCCAACATCCCTAGTGAAAGTGATACTATGGAACGAGTTGGATTCGAACTTGACACACCAGGTCATCAGTCATTTCAATTTCCCATTTCTAGTAATCTCTTTAAATTTGTTTTCCATTTCTAATCAATTTTATTCTCCATTTCTTGATATTTTTTATTTTCTTAAGATAAACAATCCCAACGATTTATATGTCGTTTATAAATATAAAACAGAAAGTGAGAAGAAAAAGAAAAAGAAAAAGTTAAAAAAAAAATCAAAATTTTTATTTTTCCTTTTTTCATTTCTCATTTCGTTATCCTTTTTTTCGTCAGTTATTTTTATTTTACACGCCCTTCCTCAGGATTATATGTCATTTATAAATAAATAACAAGATAAGTGTGTGGAAGGAGGGGGCGGCAAACAAATCCCCCCCAAAATCGATCGGTCATTCCAATTACAATTCAGATCTGGCTTTAGACATATATATATAAGTTTGCTGTGACCTTTAACACCGCAATTAGTACTTCATTCACCAAAGTTTAATTGCACACTTGATATGCATAAAGAGTAAAGAAAAACGTTCAAGGCAAATTTTGTTGCGTTTTTATTTCTATTTTTACATTTTATTAATATGCATCCCTCTATTGAAAGGGCAGTTTCTTATATATATATATATATATATATATATATCACTTTGTGAAATATATATATATCACTTTGTGAAATATATATATATCACTTTGTGAACTATATATATATATATATATCTCACTTTGTGAACTATATATATATATATATCTCACTTTGTGAACTATATATATATATATATCTCACTTTGTGAACTATATATATATATATCTCACTTTGTGAACTATATATATATATATATATATATATATATCACTTTGTGAACTATATATATATCTCACTTTGTGAACTATATATATATATATATCTCACTTTGTGAACTATATATATATATATATCTCACTTTGTGAACTATATATATATATATATCTCACTTTGTGAACTATATATATATATATATCTCACTTTGTGAACTATATATATATATATATATCTCACTTTGTGAACCATATATATATATATATCTCACTTTGTGAACTATATATATATATATCTCACTTTGTGAACTATATATATATATATATCTCACTTTGTGAACTATATATATATATATATATCTCACTTTGTGAACTATATATATATATATATCTCACTTTGTGAACTATATATATATATCTCACTTTGTGAACTATATATATATATATATATCTCACTTTGTGAACTATATATATATATATATATCTCACTTTGTGAACTATATATATATATATATCTCACTTTGTGAACTATATATATATATATATATCTCACTTTGTGAACTATATATATATATATATCTCACTTTGTGAACTATATATATATATATATATCTCACTTTGTGAACTATATATATATATATATCTCACTTTGTGAACTATATATATATATATATATATATCACTTTGTGAACTATATATATATCTCACTTTGTGAACTATATATATATATATATCTCACTTTGTGAACTATATATATATATATATCTCACTTTGTGAACTATATATATATATATATCTCACTTTGTGAACTATATATATATATATATCTCACTTTGTGAACTATATATATATATATATATATCTCACTTTGTGAACTATATATATATATATATCTCACTTTGTGAACTATATATATATATATATATCTCACTTTGTGAACTATATATATATATATATCTCACTTTGTGAACTATATATATATATATATATCTCACTTTGTGAACTATATATATATATCTCACTTTGTGAACTATATATATATATATATCTCACTTTGTGAACTATATATATATATATATATCTAACTTTGTGAACTATATATATATATATATATCTCACTTTGTGAACTATATATATATATATATATCTCACTTTGTGAACTATATATATATATATATATCTCACTTTGTGAACTATATATATATATATATATATATATATATATATATCTCACTTTGTGAACTATATATATATATATATCTCACTTTGTGAACTATATATATATATATCTCACTTTGTGAACTATATATATATATATCTCACTTTGTGAACTATATATATATATATATATATATATATATATATATATATATATATATATATATATATCACTTTGTGAACTATATATATATATAACTTTGTGATTATATATATATATATAACTTTGTGATTATATATATATATATAGATATATATTTATTACTTTGGGTATCATTTTACTTCAGATTAAGTTCTCAGAAATTAAGTGGCCCTTAAAAAAAGAAAAATGAAGGAAAAAGAAAAATGAAGGAAAAAAAGAGAAATGAGGAGAAGGAAAACTTGAAGGAAAAAGAAAGATGAAATAATTTTTAAAAAACGAAAAAGGAAAATGAAAGAAAAAAAAAAGGAAAATGATGAAAAAAGGAAAAAGGAAAATGATGAAAAAAGAAAAATTAAACAAAGAAAAAATTAAAACAGAAAAGTAAAACGAAGGAAATAAAAAATTGAAGGAAAATGAAAAATGAAATGAAAAAAAAAACGAAAATAGAAATTGAAAGAAAAAGAAAAAGAAAAATTAGGAAAATAGAAAAATGAAGAAAAAAGAGAAATAAATGAAAAAAACGAAAACGAAAAGAAAAGAAAGAGAAAAATGAAACGAAAAATAAATAAAACGAAAAAGAAAAAATGTAAAAAACAGAAAAATGAGAGAAAAAGAAAAAAATTAAAACGAAATAGAAAAATGAAGGAAATAGAAAAATGAAGGAAAAAGAAAAATGAAGGAAATAGAAAAATGAAGGAAATAGAAAAATAAAAGGAATTAGAAAAAGGAAAATTAAAAAATTAAAACGAAAAAGGAAAATGAAAGGAAAAGAAAAAAACTTATTAAAGATATTTTTTTTTCGGTCAGTTATAAAAAAACAAGAACGTATATTCATAAGATACGTCCATCTAATCTGTGCATTTAGTGATGAAAATGTGATTTTAAATTGAAACGTGACAGATCAACAAAAATGCAAAATGTCTCTGACAGAGATGCTTAGCCTCATCTAAGATAGAATGAGTCCATTCAATTTTAACTGCTGCAATTCGATTGAAGTGTAACAGCCCAACGAAAATACTATTTCAAACTTAAAGGTGTCCAATCGAAGAAAATGCATAGAACAATTAAAATGGAATTTTTTTCAAACATAACTCAATCCCAAAACTGACGAATATTTTAGCATGTATTTTGTGTGATTAAAATGTATAGGAAAAAACATAAAGCAACAACCGTTGCTTAACTCAGATTTCGTATAGAGTAAGCATTCTCGAAACCAAGTGGGACACACGTGTCCCACTTGGTTTGAAGGGTAAAATGTCAACCGGCCCCTTTGTTGGTTGATTCCTTAATAGTTTGAAATAGCATTGTTGTCAGTCTGTCACACTTTATTTTCAAATAACGGTTTTTGCCAGTCTGTCATGCTTTAGTTTGAAATAGCATTTCTGCTAGTCTGTCAAATTTTAGTTTGAAATAACGGTTTTGTCAGTCTGTCAAGCTATAGTTTAAAATAGCATTTTGCCAGTCTGTCATGCTTTAGTTTAAAATAGCATTTTTGCCAGTCTGTCATGCTTTAGTTTAAAATAGCATTTTGTCAGTCTGTCATGCTTTAGTTTAAAATAGCATTTTTGCCAGTCTGTCATGCTTTAGTTTAAAATAGCATTTTGTCAGTCTGTCATGCTTTAGTTTGAAATAGCATTTTGGTAGTTAAATTGACAGATTGTATGAAATATCTGAAGAATAGTCATTCTTCAATTTTAGTTTGAAATAGCATTTTTGTCAGACATAGAAGTCTTGAAGATGGTTAAGTCACAGACGAACAAATTGCAAGACTAAAATGTTCGGTGATTGATGCCACAAAGAAATATATGAAACTTATTCCAGATTTCTGCTAGGCAAAGCTAATTTTAGATCGTGTAGCCATTACATTGTCTTTGGCATTAGCGCTTCAATGGCGGCTGCGGAAAGTAAAGTGATAGCGAGTGACTAACAGGAAGTAATGAAGAAAACATTGCAGTGCTGCCAAAACAAGGCGCATGAAATAAATGGGACAATTCCATGAGTGACTGCTTCCATTTATGTCTTGGAGATTTTAACGAAAACTTTGCAGAAAGCCGCTATTTTCAATAACCAATATTTATGGTTTAATGGCGTCATTATAAGTCTCCGGTTAAAATCGGGTTTGTAATATGGAGTTTGGTACTAAGTTCTTCAATAGTAAGCACATTTTCTTGATTATAAGATCCATGACACGTTTGTTTTCTCTGACAAGATATATATATATATATATATATATATATATATATATATAGCATCACATGAACTCGTGGCGCAACAGATAAAGGCGTTAATTAACAATCAATTCTAAGTGACAGTCTTATGGAGGTTGAAGGTTCAATCAATGATAATAATTGAGAATAACAATTAATTAAAACTCTCTGGACATACACACACACTTTTATAGATTACTCCAGGAATGAGTCGGTGTAAAGGAAATAACTCATAAGAAAAAAAAAAAGAGTTACTCTCCTTTAGTTATTGAGAAAAATATGAAAGACTTAATTCCCCCCCCCCCTCCCCCAACAAAATCGTGGCCAGTTTACCCTCAAAGAATTAATATTTTTTCTGAATTTGAGATATTATTTATTCCGGGCAACGCTGATCAAGAATATACCAACTTTGTGGGTGTTTGTACTATAGTTCTGGAATTTTAGCTGGACAAACACACTCACACACATACATTTTTCTTTTATATAATAGACTAGCATGCCCAGGATAAAAGTGTAACAATCTCTTTTTTCCGTGGTCACCCCCTCTCCCCTGCCCCCCGTTGCCCAGACCAAAAGTGTAACAATCTCTCTCTTCCCAGGTCACCCACTCATCCCCCTCCCCCATCAACTACTCGATATTGCCCAAGGGGAAAAAGTGTAACAATCTCTCTCTTCCCCGGTTGCCCCCTCAAATAAAGCTGTATTAATACTACTACGACTATTTTGTCGAGTTTGGATGAATTACATCCCTTTGGTTTAATGCATGCATATTTGCAATATTATTAACTAATTAAGTGATGGACAAAAATACTTATTTCATAGATACTTGCATCTTAAAAAGATAGTCGCATCTTAAAAATAGAAACTGCCAACAAATGTAAAGAATAATAAGATATTTAAAAGAATCACTGGGCATAGGCACCGATGATGTTTGCTATCGAGACCTGAAAGTAATGGCAACTAAAGGGGTGACACTATATTCTTTAAAGTTCCCAAATTTAGGTCACACCACCGGATGTAGTTTAAGGTCATACAAAGGACCTTATTGGAGTAGACATTGTTTTGAGTTGTTGATAGGGTTGGGAAGTAAGGTCGGCAAAATAAGAACTTTACACAAAATACGTAGAAATGACTGGGACGGATGTCTCAGGCTGGTGGGGTGGGTTTGAACCCGAACATCTTGTCCAGGGGTGTCTCGGACAGTTTAGTGTCATGCCCAATTTGTTGCTGATATTTTGTACAGAACGGCTAGTGTGAAACAAATATCGCTTCAGGTATATACGATTTAGGTCAACATTGAACGATGTCCCATGCGACTGCCTGCAATCGCCAATCCTGCAATGATGAAGGCAGAAAACACGAAACGATATCGTCTGTAGAGACAAAAACACAATTTAATATTTAAAAATATATACAGTTAATGCCCCTGTAAGATTAATAGTCTTAATAGTAGAGCCATGTTTGGAATTACAAAGTTTATTGTCATCAGCGATTATGTAAAGTTCCGCTCAAGTGTCGAACACTTTCGACAACAATGACGCATGCCCCTGCCTCTTGGGTAAGTGTACGTTAATTTCAATTACTGTCTATGGCAATTTCTTGCAACTGCGTGGGCATAGACGTTAGGCTCGTGATTCTAGACTTAATCTACGAACTGCATTCGGTCCCATGCGACCGCCTGCAACCGCCACTCCTGCACTGATGAGGGTAGAAAACCCGAAATGATATCGTCTGTAGGTACAAAAACACTTTAATATTTTAAAATATGTACAGTATATATATATATATATATATATATATATATATATATATATTGACATATCAAAGTTATGTCAAACTCTGATTTATTGTCAGATTCGAAGCAAAGTAAAGCTAACACATGTTTCTAGAAGAATCTAAAACATTTTTGAAAGAAAGTCAAATAGTAAACAAATAAACTCCTGTCGTCAGAAAAATTTTGTCAAATGAAAAACGTACACCATCAAAGCCTTTTGCATCGACATTTGAAGATTTTTTGCATGCAGTTTCGCTTTGATGGTGTACGGTATTCATTTGACAACATTTCTCTGATGATGAGAGATTTTAAAATTTGCTCAAGTGTTTTGGATCTAGAAATACATGTTAGCTTTTCTTTGCTTCGAAACTGACAATAAATCACAGTATGGCATAACTTTTATCTGTATTTTTTTTATAGCTCTATTATAAATTTTCAACTATTGAGCTTCATTTTGCTTTAGAATTAAATTCCCATCAGAATCGATCTGAACTATATAAATAATCGTCTTTTATATAGTCGCACACACACGCACACACATATATATATATATCTTCACTGTGTAAAATATCTGAAAGATCATACATTGGATGTCCTTATCCCATTTGTGACAGCATTGTTATGCGAGTAGTGATTTAATTCGATTTTGTTGTCAATCAAGACAAAATGAAGACAATCGCCTGAATCCACAAGCAGACCCGTTGATAACCCTAACCCTCCACAGAACAATCGTCACATCTTGACAACATCAGAAAAAAAAAGAGTAATTAAATTCAAACTTACTGTTTGTACAGCACCCCTCGGCCACCCAAATAACACCGATGGATTCGTTAATAAAATTAACAATCCTTTCTGCAATGCAACCAGATTTGGTACAAATAAACTTTAGTCTATGACTGACGTGTCCACCAAGTTTCAATCAGGAATGGCCAACAGTCTTTGTTGTATTGCCATTCAATGATATGCTCCACATATGCACCTCTGCATTGCAAGCGCACCTGAATACGACTGATTTGGGCTGCGAATGGACCTCCTTAGTTCAGGAACAGCCTGGAAATAGTTTAGATAGGCATTATCTTTGGGATATCCCCACAGATAAAAATATGGGGATGTCAAGGTTCTGTGACTGTGAAACACATTCAGGAACACACCTTCTAACCCTAACCCTAACCTCCCACTGATGAGACGATCACCAAGCATATTATTGAATAGCGATAAGACTGTTGGACGTTCATGACTGAAACTTGGTGGAGAAGTCAGGCAAACACTGAAATTTATTTGCATTAAATATAGTTGGATTGCAGAATCAATTGTGAGTATTATTAACGATTCCAGGACCCTCTTTAGTTGAGGAATAGTCTGCGGATTGTTTTGATAGACTTTGAAATAACACCACAAATAAAAATTGGGGACGGTAAGATCCGCTGAGTGTGAAGCCCATAAAGGAACAACAAATTCTACTGATGAAACGATCATCAAAGTGCCCCTTTATGTCAATGAACGATGATAAAAAAATAACTGATCGATATGTATTACTGAAACTTGATGGACAAGCCAGGCATAGACTGGAGTTTCTTTGTACAAATATGGTTGAATTGCAGAAAGGATTGTGAATTTTATTAACGATTCCATGAATGGCATTTTGTTTTTATTTGGGGGGGGGGGGGGCGCGTCATCCTGTATTTGAATCTGTTTTATCAGTTTTTTTTTGTGTCATTTAAAAATAAGCTTGTTACTCAAATTGAGTCTATATTCGCTTTCTTCATCTTCAAACTATTGTGGCGGAGGTGCAAGAATATATAACAAGTTTTCAGGCGTAACAAAATGGTTGGTAAATGCTGTTTAACACTTTCGAAAATACTTCAAAAATAGCTGTACATTATATGGTGTTATTACACACACCTAACAATGCCAGGTAACGATGCTAATAAAATATATTTTCCAATATTACCTGGCACTGTATATGGTCTATTGTGATCCGGGATTGAGGAAGTAATATCGGAAATATGCATTTTGCCAATTTCTATCTTTTCCGTATCAGGATGAAGGGAACGGTATCCTAAAAATCGTTCAAGTCGGGAGTGTGTGTGTGTGTGGGGGGGGGGGGGGTAGTAATTTGATTTTATGAAAATAGAATTTGTGTGTTTCAAAAGGTCAAACCCGGTCACATATTTAACAAAAATTGAATCTGCAAATAAGCTTTTAAGAAAGATTTTTATTGATTTAAATCTTATTTTCTTTTTAAAACGAGAAATGCTATAAAAATATTTAAAAAAAAAAAAAAAGCACCGGAAATGAACATTTTGGTTAGCCAGAAAATAAAATGAGAAGAAAAAATATTCTTAAAATGCATCCATTCAATCTGTGCTTTTAGCGTTAATGAAAATATGATTTCACACTTAAGCGTGACAGACAAACTAAAATGATTTTATTAACTTGACTAAAATTTGGTTTCAAACTTAAGCATGACAGACCAACTACAATTTTGTTTCAAACTTAAGCGTGACAGAACAACGGAGTGCAGTTTTATACTTTAGCGTGACAGACAAACGAAAATGGTATTATAAACTTAAGCTTAACAAAATGACCAACAGACAAAACCTCTTATGAATTTACTTGGACGCATCTAAATTAGATGCGTCCATTCAATCTGTGCGTTTAATGATGAAAATACTATTTATAACAGAAGTGTGACAGACAGATGGACAACTACTCTGATACTGATGCAAGGAAATAGCTAAAGGCACCACTGCTGATCACAGTTTAATCATGCAGTCAGTTTTTGAAAACACTTCCCATGCCTAACCAAATTGAAAAGCCGTGATACTGCGAAACAAATGTCTATGAATATATGAATATATATATATTATATTCTATACACACACTCACACACTTTAATTTAAAGTTTAACTTCCGGCCTGACTGCTGAACTTAATATTAGCACACAAGTTACATATCCGACTATACACACATTTTCCCAAGCAACTTTGATAAGGAGGTGATGCATCGAAATATTAGAACTGCACTGGTCTACACTCTGGAAATTGAGGAAAAATAGTAATTACCTACAGGTACCAAAACATCATATATTATCTTACTGTTTTTTTTTGTTGTTGTTGTTATTGCTTTTTCCTGCTTTTGTTCAGTTTTCCCAATGCCCACACCTTCCTGCCTTGTCACAGTCTTTAAGTATAATCAGGCGGCAAACTTTCCTTAAAACATGTTTTATTATAATTTCAGAATGCTTTCAATTAAGGAATACTTTCTTAATGTTTATGTAGAACTTTTTTTATTAATGAAAATAATTATAGATTTTCATTTTCAAATAAATATATTTTTTGATATACACTTCATCATCAACGGTTTAACGTCCGTTTTCCATGCTGCATGTGTTGGACGACTTTAAGAAATTGACTTCCAAACTAACCTATCTCTGGCTAGGTCTTTATTTATCCCTCTTTCTCTCAAGTCCATTTTTATCACTTCTTTCCATGTTTTCTTTGGCCTTCCCATGTGAACTAAACTTGCTACATCGACTAATTCAAGAACTCTCATCCATTTTTTCAATGTGGCCATACCATCGAAGTCTCTTCTTCTGCACAAATCTCAATATACTGTCCAGATTTAATCTTCATCTGATATCATCAAAATTACACATCCATTGTATAATTCAGATATCATTTCTCTCCATGCAACGCATGTCCTCAACTCTCACTGGCCAGTTTTCACTTCCATACATCATCACACTGCATACATATGTCTGATAGATTATTTTCTTGTTCTACAATAGTAACGCTCTGCTGGTTAGTAATGGCAGAAATTCCCTGAACTTACTCCATCCACTCCTAACCCTTGCAATCACACTAGCATCTGCTCCCTTCATGTGCTCTAATCGTATCACCGAGGTAACAAAACTTCTTGACAACTTCGCCATTCAGATATACTTTCTCCACATCTTAACAATCAATATATATATTTTATGTTCATAATCTATTTCTCAAATTTTAGAAGAATTGGTAGAATAGTTTCGGAGTTCACTTCAAATACATCATGTTCCCTTTGTGATCATTTCTAACATATAAAGTTATCTTGCCGGATTTTCAAATTCAGACTCAAATGTCAATCTGTCTTAAAAAATGATACTTGATTCAGACTAGCCATTTTTTTTGGTTCTTGCCTCCTACTGTGTTATTGGCACAAATGTATTTTATTTCGTACCAGTTTTTTTATGAAAATAATTATTCTGGCTAAGAAAACTATTAGAGTGGATACATTTTTCATTACTAACTTAATATTCTTAAAGAACTAAAGGGAAATAACTCATTATACAATTACTTTTCTAGAAAGGAAGTTATGTAATGAGTTATTTCCCTTGGTTTCGACAAAAATCAACAAAATTAAGTTCTGTTTCTTTGTAAATCTGTTTCTTTGTCAATCATTTTATCTTTTTACACCCCCCCCTTACAGCCATCAGAATAGGTAAACAATCATTCCTATCAAATTTCAGTTCATTTCCTAAAAGTCATTCGCAGACACATAAATAGACAGACATCTCTTTTTTAGCAGAAATGAAAGGATGCAATTTTAAAGATGATGATTGAACTTCTGTAGAGTGGAACTAAATCTATTATATAAACAGCAGTTGTCTGTGTGTGTGTGTATGTCCAGATAAAAGCCCGAAACTACTAAATAAAAACCCACAAAGTTTACATTTTCTTTACCGGCGTTGTCCTGGAGGTAGAATATGTAAAATTTAGAAAAAAAATTATTCTTTGAGGGTGACCAGGTCCAAGTTTCGTCAGAGGGTGAGTGGGTTGTTTCCCAAACAATTGATGTACTAACTAAAGGGAAGTAACTCTGATTTTTTTCTAATGAGTTATTTCCCTTACGTCGACTCATTACTTGGGTAATCTATAAAAGTGCGTGTGTATGTCCAGAGACAGGAATGGGCTGGGCAGAGAATAAAGAGGGAAGTGGGGAGAGGAAGGGAAAGAGAGAGAGAGAAGTTTTAATAAAAATATGTTGCACTTTTGCCCCGGGCAACGCCGGGTAGCGCTGTTAGTCTAATATAAAACATAAAAGTCAGATACGTGCTAAAATGGAGTACTGGTGCTCCATCTGAGGAGGTGCTGCTCAAAACACTGCTTCTCGACAAAATTTTAAATCGACTTCGCAATCTAGTAAAAAGAAGAGACGTTGCTGCTTTATTTTTCTATCTTTATTTCCATGGAAAGTGCTCGACTGAACGTTAATCTCTGATCCCTCCCTATGAAACTTTCACAGAAAGACTCGTCTTTCTTCCGCAAGGAAAAAGACTCTTCTTTTTTGGAGAGAGATATAAATCAGAAACTTCACTCAAGTGTAAAAAAAAAATTTGTGTTCAATTAATCGTTTACAAATAAGCTGCTGCTCTCCATTCTACCATTATTTCTATTGAAGCTGCTCGACTGAGCTCCAATCTCTGGGTCCTCCTTGTAAGACATTCACAGCAAGGGCACGTCTAGCTACCAAAACTGCAAAGAACTTTCCTTTCACCATTTAGGGAAGTGGGGTCTGATCAACTCTGCTGGGAAGCCATGAAATTAAATACTGCCTAACATCAAATGGAATCTCCATGAACAGAGGTTCTTTCCATAAATTTCTCATCCGTGGAACACATTACTACAAGATTGCTTCCCTGCGGGCTACAACATATTCATCTTCAAATCCAATGCCAATAAACACTTGTCATAAATTGTCCCTATAAGTCATCAAATTGTATTCATTCCATGCATTATTTTAAATCCTCCCATAATATTCATCATCATTTAACTGGCAATTTATCAACCTTATTAATCCATGTCCTTGAGTTGCTTTTAGTCTTAATAACATATTCATAAATAAATTAAAAAACACACATGATGCTTGTTATTAATGAATAATAATAAAAAAAAAAGCCTAAACGTAGTTAGTAGATAGACAGACAAACACTTCTCCCTGACTTCAGGTGTTGGACCGTTGGTTCAACGACTGAAGTCAAGAAGCTTCCTCAGCCATGTCGAACCCCTAACAACACCACAGGAAGAGACCAGACTACTGCTGTAAACCAAATGGCTAGAGAATGCCCCCTCCTACTGACATGGAGCTCCCTGTTTCTTAGGAACTTCCTCCTGGCTTACAGACACCTTGGCTCCAGTGGAAAACACTCAACCGCCTGAGAACTGAAATGAGGCGATCAAAAGTTGGTATGAGTATTGATTTACTCCTCTCCAGGAGTTAGGCACAAGGCCAGTTTTTATCTAACTCCCACAAGTAAGATGTGAGGTCGGGTCGGGAAAGTGGGGTTTAAAAATTGCCTGGGCAGCCCCGTCGGCATTCCCCGGTAGAGGCGCCTCAGACAGTAAGCAATAAACTTACTCCTCCCCAAAGAGGGGAGGCAAAGCCTGGGAAGGTTGACCTCCCAGAACTGCACAGGACAGACCCATTGACCGGCGTAAATCAAGACCCGAAGGCCAAGACAACACCAGTATGGGGTGCAGTATCCATCGGAACAGATACTAGTAGATGGGGCTACAAAACTGACCCCACCATCTGTGAATGTTGAGAGGTGGACCATACGATGCAACACTGCCTTGTCTGCCACCTACTGCCCAACCGATGCAGCTTGAAAGATCTTGCAGAGTACAACAATAATGCAAAAGACTGTAAAAAAAAAAAAGTGAGAAACTGTTGTATGACGACCACCTGCTTCAAAGACACGCAAGGAAGACAGACAGACAGACACTTTTTTTTTATTGGTATATATCAAGGGATGTAATTTGAAAGAATATGATTGTACCTCATGCATGGCCATCCCTACTACAGGCCAGGCAATCGTGCAACTGGGGTCTTTTACTGGGGGTCATGTGAATTTTCTTAAATATTCGATATAGAAGTTGCAAACAAAGGTAAAATTCCTCTGTGAGATTAGTTTGATGTTTTTATGTGTTTTACATACCAAATAATAAGAACCACAATGAGCTAATTGATAAATTTGACAATTGACAAATTCCTATAAATGAAGAGACAGGTAATTTTGAATAAACAAAGGCAAATGCATATTTCAATGAAGAATTTTTATTTCAATGTTGGATTTTTTTTAGAGATTTTGTACTTATGTCAAAAGATCATTACTTGTATATTGTGGTTAAAAAGAAAAAAAGGATCCGCACCAGTTGATGATATAGTTTGCAACTTCTATATCGAATATTTAAGAAAATTCACATGGCCCCCAGTAAAAGACCCCAGTTGCACGATTGCCTGGCCTGTAGTAGGGATGGCCATGACCTCATGTCATTTGTAGGCATCAACTGAGGCTAGTATGAAACAGGATGCTTGGTAATAAACAAAAGGCCCAAATTGCGAGCAAAGAAATTGGTCCGGTTCCAAAATAATTTTGCTGCTGTCCTCAAAATACAGATACCATTTTGACATATCGTAAGCATGTCGAGTTGAGGTAAAAATAAACGCACTTTCATGCCAACCAACTCCGGTGAAAATAAATCCACGCTGTTTTTATTTATGTCTTCCTTTTATAGAATCGGTAACAAGAAAAATAAAGTACCAGATAAAACAGGAAAGCCTTTTAATAGACTGAAAAGAGTGTACAGCGTTGGTCAAAAGTGGTGTCCGCATTAATATCCATACTCATATGAAATGACTTCGAAATCGGTGAAGTTAAACAAGAATTTTAAGAAAGAAAGAAAGAAAACGTCTCAATCTGAAAAGTGTTTTTAAAAAAGAACGAAAAAAAACGTATCAACCAGTATAGAAAGATGAAAACCAAAAATGTCTCATTATAGAAATAGAGTAGAGGAGTTCTTCCAGAATTAATTAAGA
This sequence comes from Sepiola atlantica, assembly GCA_963556195.1. Lineage (NCBI taxonomy): Eukaryota > Metazoa > Mollusca > Cephalopoda > Sepiida > Sepiolidae > Sepiola > Sepiola atlantica. The sequence continues at coordinate 31,191,191 of OY744539.1, read as the reverse complement.
CGGGGGTGGGGTAGTGTCTGACTTGCTATTTGCTTTACTTCCGGTACATTTTTACTCGTTTGGTGGAAGAGAAGTGTATATATATATATATAACTATTTCATGTATCCACATAAAATTTTATAAGGAGATATAATTTTTATTTATCAATTTTCAGTATTTACTTCAACAGCGCTCGATACATAAGTAGAGCTAGGAAGTAAGCTATGAAAATATATTTATGGCAATTAAGCTACACAGAGGCTCCCGCGTTTTATCACCGGGGTGAATATTCAGGCTAAAATGCATTGAGTTAGTTTTGCCGGTGTTTTTATAACACGGCTAGCTAGTTAACCAATCAGATTCTTTGTTGTTCTCTTAGCCAATCGTTGGGCTTCCCACGAATAAAGGTCCGATTAGTTTTACTTCCTATATCCTGTTCTATTGTTCTGTTTTCTATAGAGTGGCCTATATCCTGTTTCTTTGTTGTGTCAATATAATGGGTGAACTTATTTTAACATGTGGTTCCTCGTATTTCTATTTTAGGTTTTAGTTTTTAAATTGTTAGGTTTTAGTTTTTTTTAGTTTAGTATAGTTTTTTATTTATTTGTTTGTTTATTTATTTATTTATGTATTGTTAGCCTAAAGTAAATTTAATTCTGTGCAGGCAGCTGTTTGCTATCTCACTTCTACAGTTTCATAGATTTTGGGGGTCTTTAAAGTTTAGGATTTCAAATTTCTCATTCAGACATAATCTACACGGGTCGTCTAAATTTCTGCATGTACTGGCCTGTCGTATTATTTTCCATTCAACTATTGGTGAACGTCCATTTTCTTTGAACTCCCAATAGTGGTTTGCTAGTGCTGTTTTAATTCGACGTTCTCTGTATTTAAATGTGCTTTTGACACGTAAGTAGTTGGCCTATTGGGTCATGATATATCTCAGCAGTAGTGACAGTAGCAGTCGAGAGATGTTCTTTTTAAAATTTTTATTTGTGACTGCAATAATTGAAATAATTAAAATAAAAAACAACAAAGTACTCTATTAGTTGCTCTGGGATTTGTTTTACTTTTTACACAGCATATGCATCAGATGAACTGCATATTCTTTTCTGACACCTATATATATATATATATATATATATATATATATATATATATATTCTCTATCTATATCAATCAGGAGAGCTATATCAGGAGCATTGAGCCTATCAGCATGGACATACATAGACAGCTTCAGAAAGATGATGCAGTTACTATGGAAGAGAAAGCTAGACTGAGGGGTCTTATTGGACAGCTTAATTGGATTGCAGGCATGACACGGCCTGATGTGGGGGTTGCTATCTGCCAGTTAAGCTCCAAAATCACTCTAGTCACACAAGACTCGTTGTAAAGAATGAACTGTTTTACCATCTCCAAACTTAAACACATTATTGCTTTGTTTATATAGGATCTTATTTTTATCTTCCTCAGACATTTCCGTACCATATGACCTAGCTTTATTGTATCGCCTATCAAATTTATTACAATAATCCGATATAGAAAGCTCTTTAGGCCTTTTATAACTTTCAAAGTCTTCAAGAGCCTCCAAAGCTAACTGAGTTCTATCTCTCAGGTATAGTCTATCAAGGACTCCAATTGTTTTGAACACCATTTTCATTGTTAATGGATCCTATTCCAAGCTGTAATACAGCATCCTCACTGAGTGTGAAAGTTATTGCTGGTCCTTGTTTTCTCTTTTCTAGAGTGGTGAAACTCGGTCAGAGTGGTAACCTGCTTTTCCACTTTTCATACTTGTCCCCCCTCTTAAATATAGGTGGAGATTTATTTATGTTAACTGAGGCCACTTTTTTTAACAGTCCTTCTCGTCCAATTGTTACTTAACTTCTGAACTCATCCAACATGGCTACCAGACTCTTATAGATCCTAGCCGTGGTTGCCATTCCTTAAACCAAGGGCAGTAACCCATATGACATTAACAACACCTACATTGACTCTAGATACCATTTAGAGAACCTGCCAATGACGATTTCAACAGAAATGGTTGGAGGGAATGAGTTAGAAGAATCTGAGAATAATTCTCGACCTGATTGATTAATCAAATATTATTTTGTAACTTGAGTTTTACTGCTATTAAAAGAATTTAAAAGTCACATTTAAAATGACCGCAAGAGAAGAATGGAACTCCACTCCAAGGACAAAAGTATGACCAACAAAATAAGAAAGGGGTGATAAATGAATAAATATGACTACTCTTCTGGAACGAATTTTATTTAAATAAATTTATCCCTTGTAATTTTATTTTTTAATTTGGAAACTAAAAATGATGATTTGCAACATGGAATATTTTTTGGTTTTGTTCTTTTTTTCTCTCCTGCGCAATTCTTTATTTTCTCTGCTGTTGGCAAAAGTGCCTTCTTGAAATTCCTTAGCTGATTTTTATAACTAAAATGGATGCCTCGGAAACGTGTTCGTCACAAAAAATGGCAACAATCGTTCTTCTCAAAGAATAGGGTAAAGTCTTGTCAGGATGTAAGCCCACCCCGATCTGTTAGACCCTACAGGCTAAAACTAACAATAACAACAACAGCAAAATCCAAACTCTAGTTACGCTGTTTGACAGGAACTAAATCAATACACTACTTGGGAAACTTAATAAAAACAACCCAAAGAAAGATCAACTTGCAAACGAATAAAATAAAATTTTAAAAGGGGAAATAACTCTGTGAATAAATAAACAAAATTGATAAACAATTCTTCAGTGACAAAATATAATTTTAGAAATTATCAGTTTTTGAAATGAAGATTTAATAAAAGAAAAACAAGCAAAAAATAAAATATCCACCCTCACATGCGCGCAAGGTTGTTTTTTTTTAAGTTAATTTTCTGCTATAAGGCTTAAATAAATAAAAAATAGAGGTTTATTTGCATTGTAACTTGCTTTTTGATAATTTTAGAAATATTAATAAATATATTTTTAAATGTTGAGAAAGTCAATATAACTCTTGCATCACACATGTTATAAAATGTGAAAAATTAGAGATGTGAAACAAAATATGTTTATATGTATTTGGGGCTAAATTGAGTATATATATATATATATATATATATATATATATATATATATATATATATATATATATATATATATATTCGTCCAAACACTTTAAAATGCAGCAACATTTTTGTAAGTAACGGATAAATTTTATTAGACAGACGAACACCACAGGTAAAGAAATTTTTTTTTTTTTTTTTTAAATAACTAATATAAGTTAGCAAAACATTTATATGGAACAAAACGTAGATTTAGTATAAGGAACGTTTATGTTTTTTGTCTTTTAAGGGAAGTGGGGTCTGATCAACTCTGCTGGGAAGCCATGAAATTAAATACTGTCTTGTTTTTAAATTCCCGAAACAGTTTTTCATGGTAAACAACTGATGATCCCTTAAAATAGTGTTAGAAACAAACTAATATAATAACTGTAAAAAATAAATTGACTTACATGAGTGATTTTCCACTGAAAGACTTGGGACTATAAGTTTTTTTTTTTAGTTTTTTTAATATAGTTTTAATGGTTGAGAAACTTCTGAGACATTATATATATATATATATATATATATATATATATATATATATATAGAGAGAGAGAGAGAGAGAGAGAGATAGATAGAGAGAGAGTGTTTCTAGCAGAATTGCCTTAGGCACTTGCTTAACATCCGTTGGGATAGCTTTACGCCTGACACTGAAGTGTTGGAATGAGCCGCTGTTTCAAGTATTGAGTCTCATATAAGGAAACGCAGACTTTCTTGGACTGGTCATCTTGTTCGTCTTACTGATGACAGACTGCCCAAGCAGGTGATCTATGGAGAACTAACTGGGAATACTTGCCCACAGCATAAACCTCATAAGTGATTCCAATATTGTCTCAAAGACGATTTGAAGTGCTTTGAAATTGATGTTGGAGGATGGGAAGGGGTGGCTGTAGATAGGTCAAGGTTGAGGAAAGCGCTTTTTGAAGGCAGCAAGCTTTTTGAAAAACATACGATAAAACACCAGCAGCAGAAGAGAGCAGCGAGGAAGAGACGGGACATGACACCTCACGCACATGGAGGAAACATGGAACACCTAAGATGCCAAGCATGCAACTTGGTAACTATGTCACGTGCAGGTTTGTAGAATCACCAACGAGTGCATGTTTTGCCAAACCAAGCACAGACAAGCGGTGGTTTCATTTATGGCATCCCCTCAGATTATCACAACACCTGCCCTATCTGTGGTATCGTCTGTAAATGTCTGGCAAGCATGAAGAGTCACATCTGCGTCTCTCACTTGGAACCTTCACACTGATATCACATCGATACGCCAAAAGTGGTAATCCTCGAATAGACAGCAACAATAAATGTGGAAAAAGGAAAATATAAAATTATTAATATAATCTCCTTTTTCATCGTGTTGGAATATTATTTCCATAATTATCATATATATATATATATATATATATATATATTAATTTTACGTACACAACAAAAATCCATGGACACGTATTTCTGGCTATGAGCCGGCATCAGCATAGTTATCCTGAGCAGAGATCGAACTCTTGATATAAATGTCTATAGTCTGGTCTTTTACCACCAGGCCGAGACGCCCTGTTCGATATATGTACGATTTTTTATCGCCTATCATGTTATGCAGCTGTGTTATTGTTTTTAGTGGCGATAGAACATCAGTGTGTTTTTTAAGTATCTATCCGCTACCTAAGCGGTTAAGAATATGCAGAGTACTGCATTCAGTCGCCCTTAATCAGACGTGTTACCAATATATATACATATTCTTGGACCTTTGTTGTTCCTGATCTATATAAACGATCTCCCTGATGACATAGTGTCTGAGATCGGTTTATTTGCTGACGACACCACGCTTTACTCTCGCCATGTTGGCAAAACAGACGCGATCATATCTGAGGCAATGGCTGCATCCTTAGAAGATGACCTCCAGGCTGTAGTGGATTGGGGCCATAAATGGTTGGTGACTTTTAATGCCGCAAAGACAAAGCTCCTTTCCTTCAACAACTACAAGAAGCCTCTCCATCCACCGATTGTCATGGCAAATAACACCCTACCTGAGAGTTCATCATTCAAACTCCTTGGCCTAACCTTCACAGGTAACATGAATTGGAACACATACATTGAAGACATTGCCAAGGCTGCCGCAAAGAAGGTTGGCTCCCTCTACCGTGCTAGTGGACTCCTTACACCTGACATTATCCTGTATCTCTACAAAGCCACCATTCGCCCATGCATGGAGTATTGTTGTCACATCTGGGCTGGTGCATCATCTACTAGTCTCTCCCTCCTTGACAAAGTCCAAAAAAGAGTAGTCAATCTAATAGGTCCCTCACTGTCAGCTAAGCTCCAGCCCCTGTCCCATCGCCGCAATGTAGCATCCTTGTGTTTGTTTTACAAATACTTCAATGGATTATGCTCCGATGAGTGTGCTGCTCTGGTGCCCCCTCGACGTAAATTCACTAGACTAACTCGACATTCTACTAAATCTCATTCATTCACTGTGGAGGTCCCCAGATGCCGGAGAGCATTCTACTTAAATAGCTTCTTTCCTCGTGCTGCTGGCCTCTGGAACTCCCTCCCTGTCCCCTGTTTCCCCGACAGTACTGACATGCAGAAATTTAAAACTAATGTAAACAGACATCTCGCTGCTCAGATCCCAATTTAAGCTGAACCACCAATCCTTCCCCCCTTTTCCTTTTTCTCAGTAGCCCCTTACATTTACAGTGGCGTCCTGCCTTGTTTGGGGTGAATCATGTAAAAAAAAAAAAAAAATATATATATATAACAGAAGCTGAAGAGAGCCGAATGGCTGAGTCTTTCTGTGCTTGAAACCGACAGTACGAATGTTGTACTAATTTTTCTGTACCAAAATAAATAAATATTACGCTCTTAATTTTTAATTTTTAACTTTAATTCTTAATTAATCGAGCACTCTGTTGGGATTTTTCCTGCTATATTACAAAGAAGTTTATATATATATATATATATATATATATATATATATATATATATATAGATAGATAGATAGATAGAGATAGAAGAATAAAGATTGATAAATATGCGACGATTGTCCAAATTTATTTCAAATTTCAAATTTCAATTGTTCAAATCAAGGTGTATTCAGTAATAAACTAGTGTTTATTATTCTTTCCTTAAGCCAAGGTTTTTCAAAGATCGAGATCTTATCATCAAAGGAGAAATACAGATAGATAAGTTGGCTTTCGAAAAAACCAAAGTTCAAATATTTGAAAAATATGAAAAATATTATTAAAAAATGCAGTGAAAGAAAAGAAGAGTTCCGTAAAAAAGATATGTGGTTTGTCCGAGTGGTAAATTTCCGTTCACTGCATTTTTTAATAATATTTTTCATTTAGCTGCCCGACCCTGTATATGTATATGTGTGTGTGTGTGTGTGTATATATATATATATATATATATATATATATATACAGGGTGGGCCAAAATAAGGGTCCTATCTTTAAATTTGAATAACTTGAATTTGAATAACTTCCACAAAATAAAAGTTTAACTCACCAAACTTTATGTGTGTGTAGACTGACCCTTCCGAGATTTTTTGAAATAAACAAAACAAATTTTAGCCGAAAAACACTTCTTAAAACTTACAAAAACTAAAGTATTGTTTTTTACACTGTTTTGAGTTTTTTAAGCAAAAATAATGTTTTCTAAATGAGGGTACGTTCCTTAGGGCTAATACGGCTCATGCTTGCTTCGGAAGGGGTCCTTTACTTATTCTAAAAAAAAATAAATAAATAAAAAAGTTATGAATTTTTAAAAATAGGACCCTTATTTTTGCCCACCCTGTATATATATGTGTGTAATTGGGGTAAAGAATTGATTGGAGAAATAATTATTTCAAGAAAAATTAATTAATCTCCCCCAATCCAAGCAAATAAGCATTTAAATAAAATAAAAATTTAACAATTTATTGGTACAAAACTTGAATGCGGATGAGAAACAAAATTAACAATTGCTCAAACAACAAATATTTGAAGAAATAATTCAAATCAAAATTTCCCAAAATAAATATTTGCTGAAATTAGCAGCTAAAAAATCTCTTAGAAACTATGTTTACCATTATTGAATTTCAAAGACATTTTTGGGTTCCACTTCTTCAGATTTGGTGCAGAACTCGGTCACTTTTGTTTGGTAGTCTCCCTCAGTTCTTGATAACAAATGAAATAAAATCAAAAATATTATGGTTTATATATATATATATATATATATATATATATATATATAGTCATCCACATACAGACTGTTTCGCTGTATCACAGCTCGTCAGTGTGGCTAGACCAGCTAGTGCCTCAACCCGGGATTGAAACTCAACCATCGAGTTGATAGTCGGCACTTCTACCCCTGCGCTATCATACGACACTGACTGAATGTAAGTGATATCTCAATGTAAACATTATCAAGTGCCGAGAATTCGAATTAGTTTTACCCAATGAGCTATGCCTTAAAGCTAATGGCAGTTAGCGATATCCTTACAAATAAGCTCTACCAAAGAAAGGGAGCTTTATGGAAATTTAAAAAGGAAAAGTGAAAAATATTTTTTTAATAATGATTTTATACTCCAACCGCCGCTTGCCACTGTTACCATCAATTTGTATCGCATATTTTGATACTTTTGCTCAAGCGGCCGCAGGTTCTGAGCCGGCTGCGGCCGCCACCATCTATTCCAAAGATTTTAGACTTGGATGATGTTTTCTTCAGACAAATCATCCTGAGGAAGTTTTATAATAAAGATGAAACGTTGACGAATACATAAATAATGTATTTTGGTTTTCCTTTTTCAATTTCCATTACCTCAGAACACATTCTTCCGTTCTTTATCACATATATATATATATATATATATATATTATATATATATATATAAATATTAGTAATGGAGATTTGGTATCTATTTGAAGCCGAAACGATACCATTACAATCTTTTAATGCTTAGTGTAGTATATTTTCTATTATCCTGATACTATACTCGCAGGCATTACCTCCTCCTTTTTTAGGGGGAGGGGGCTAGTGTAGTATCTGTTCTATTGACATGATACTATCTTTCCAGAAAACGGGAAGAAATGAAAAACCTTTCCATTTCTTCACGTATTTCTTCGATCTCTGCAAGGCACTCATGATTTGGCGTGGAAGTAAAGACCGTTTCTACCCTTGAAACCGCCTGTCCGTAACGATGAAACCCCCATATGCCTAACAGACACTGTAATGTATAATTCTATTTATATATATATACAATATAAGATATATGTCCTGTAAACTAGCTCGTATGTAAATATTGAAAAACGTTTGACCTACTATTGTACTATTGTTAGATTCAATAAAATTGTATCAACTTCAATTTACAAAGAGTATAGAGTCAAAATATGGCTAATATATATATATATATATATATATATATATATATATATATATATAAAGAAATACAGGACGACCTTAAAAAATGCCACCTATGGAATCGTTAATTAAAATTCACAATCATTTCCTTGTTCACCAAGTTTCAAGCCTAAGGTGCAACAGTCTTTGTTTAATCGCTGTTCATATGATATGGTGATATGGAGGGGTCACTTTTGTGATCGTCTCATTAGTAGAATGCGTGATCCTGAATGGGCTTCACACTCACCTGACCTTACCTTTATCTGTGGGGTTATCAGGACAGTTCCAAGTGAAATTTCTCTCTCTGAGGTTATCTAAACGATAATGTCTATAAATACGATTTCACACACACCGGTCCATAACCACCTAGTTCTTTATCTGTAGAGTTATCTCAAAGATAATGTCTATCAAAACAATCCCCAGACTATTCCCGAAGAAAAGATGACGATCACAGCCAAAATCAAGAGAGAAGTGTGTCAGGGTTATTCACAAATTTGCACGTTGTATTCAGGTGTGCTTATTATTAAACGCCGATAAAACAAAGACTGTTGAACATTCGTGATTGAAACTTGGTGGACAAGTCAGACATAGATTGAGGTTTATTTGTACCAAACATGATTGGATTTCAGAAATGATTGTGAATTTTATTAACGAATCTATGGACGACATTTTAGGGTGTCACCCTGAATTTAATTATTATATCAATTTGTTATCATTTTTTTTTCGTTGGCTTTTTGTGAAATTTTTTTTTTTGGGGGGGGGGGGGGACCTTATTTTATTTACCTCTCAAGGAGGTTAGACACAAGATCAGGTGTTAAAGTCGAAAAGCCACTGAACTAGACTTAGCGTACTCTGGCCCTCAAAAAATGTCTGAGCAACCCTATCGGCATTCCCTGGTAGGAGCGCCTCAGGCGATTAGCAATAAACCAACTTCTTCTCAAAGAGAAGATAAAGCCTGGGAGGGTGGACCTCCTGAGACTGAACAGGACCACACCTCAGCCTGATAGCAACAAAGTCACTAGGAGAGGCAGAAATCGGCTCAATTTCAAAACTATGGTTCACATTTTGGCTCAAACAAAGATAGGCTAATGGTTACTTGAATGAAATTGCCACAAAGAGAAGAATCACACGGCTCAATTTCTAAATTATTTAGTCAAATTTCAATGTTTGATGGAGTATGTCAAGTACAGAAATAATTTTAACAGATTAAACTATATGTGAAAAAAAAAGACAATAGGTTAATACTGGTATGCTGCTCAGAAAAGTTTAAAGACAGATCCAAGACCTAGATAAGTTGCTGAATTTTGTTCTCAAGCATGTGACGAAGCTCTCTGAAGTAGGAACATAGGTCAAAAGACGAAGTGTTTTATGTGGATTTGTTGATACCAAATTAAAAGACTGATAACTTAAAGACAAAAGAACATCTAAATGCTAATGAGGAAGTTACCGATACCAAAACTTAGTGGCATTAGTCAGAAGAAAAAGTGTAAGGAATTATCTTTGAAATGAAACTGATAAAAACTGTAATTAGCGAGAGAAAAAAGTTGATCAAAGTAAATGAAAAGTTTTTTTTTATTTTTTGTATTTCAAAATCCGTTGTTTCTGTTTTCTTTTAATTGTTTTCTATTTGTTTTTCTTAATTTCACAGTCAAGACAAGAAGCATACCTTATCACTTGCTTCGATCTTTTAAGCCTTATTTATTCCAACATCAACAATAACTTTTTTATTAAATCATTCCTTTCTTTTTTTCTCTTTTTCATCCAGTTTTGGTAGTAGCGGTGGGGAGGCTCAGGTCATCAATCACTTGTTCGCAAAAGTTGAATTTTTGGTACGATTTTTAATGGCCTAAGTAACAATTTTGATCATAGTGGGCATATATATATATATATATATATATATATATATATATCAAGGGAGGCGCGAGAGCGCTCTATCCCTTAATAGACTTCAAGAATGGCCTATGCTGGAAATCTCATTTCTTTGATCAATCATAACTCAAAAACCAATAAACCAAATTAGTTAAAACTTTGCACAAAATTTTTATTTGATAGGTTCTATAAGTGTGTAGAATTTCAGCATCATTAGTCAAGGCAACCCAGAGATCCAGACAGTTCAATCATGAAATCATGTTATCTGTGTGTACGTAGGTACGTACGTACGTATGTGCCACCCTGTATCTCATCAACTATTGGATGGATTCAGCTGATTTTTAGCAGAGATAGAGGTTCTAGGGTCTAGTTGATTGCATTTTAATTTCAGTTTACTATATACCTTAGTTTTCCAGAAAATTCCAAAAAACCTTATGAGAAGACATTTTATTGAGGCATAGCCTTTACAAAAGTAGTGACATTCCATGAAAATGCCAGTATACTGAAATCATATGCACTTAATAGAGTTAAGATGAAAATTCATATACACTAAATGTACGAAAGCAAGGAAATTCCCAAATTTTTACACTTTTATTGTCATTAAGGGTATGACTACATATCAACCAAACCATTTCATTATCACATCACTACAGTATAAATATCTATGCATGAGTGGATGAAGTGTGTGAGGTGCACTGAAGAAAAATTCCTACCAGTAAAATACATAGCCCTGTTGTGCTCGCATACCCTTAATGACAATAAAAGTGTAAAATAAGGGCATACGATTTCAGTATACTGGCATTTTTCATGGAATATATATATAGGATTTTGCTGTCGGACATTTTGAATTTTGCCATTTCAAGACAAATAAATACTCCGATGTAGTGAGAAATGGTTTTAGGGTTTGAAAGCCAACTCAAACTGAGCAGAAAACAAATTCTAAAATATCTAACATTTATTTGGCGATGATCTATATATATATATATATATATATATATATATAGCCGATATAGGATTTTGGTGACGGCCATATTGAATTTTGCTATTTCGGGACAAGTAAATACTCTGATGTAGTGAGAAATCGTTTTATCTGATTCCTTGGTCATAAAAACCTAGGTATAGTAACCAAATTCATGTTTCTAGGTTGAATAGTTTCCGAAATATTGACATTATTGATTTTGATGGCAGCCATGTTGAAAACTGTCTGGAATGTATGAAGACTCCATGTGATCTTTGTCCACTCGTACCAAAACTGTTACTTAAACCCTAATCTTCGACCTGGTACCAAAAACTAAACTTTTGCAAAAATTTGAAGTGAAAATAAAAATTTGCTCACGATGGGAACCGCACTAGAGTTAGAGTGTTGCAGACATCACTGACTGCAGGGTAGGCAACACTAGGCAATGTCTCATGCCTGCTATTCATGCAGTCTGCTTCAAAAGGTTAACATCAGCCAGGTCTTCTTCAGTCTACCACGTTCTCTCGTGCCTGGGATATACAAATGTTTTATGGAGTTGATGCAAAGGGGGGCAGCATGCTGTACATGGCCAAACCAGCCGAGACGTTGAACGTGTAAAGCATCGCGAATCCTACCAAAGTTTCTGATAAAAAACAGTTGATTGGATCTTTTCTTCCAGTTAGCAACCACACATCCACCTGATCGTTGCACGATCATTACGCAGAAGCCATTCCAGATCAATAATGTTTGTCGCCCATGTTTCACTGCCATGCAACATGGCACAGCGAACACAGGTTCAAAAGACTTTATTCCAAATCTTCAAAGAAATGTGCCTAGATGTAATCAGTTGTTTTTGTTTTACGGCATATCAACCCTTTTCGGGTTATTTAATGCTGAATCAGGTCATTTTGGTCAAAGTTAGTATGCTTCAATTTCTTTATATCTTCAAATATTTATTCATGGTGTTTGGTTTTGTTGTTTTGTAGAAGAAAATAGTTTTTGTTTTCAGTTTTTCAGAACATGATTAAGTTTTGCAAAGAGAAAGGAACAAAACAATAACACTAATGTTTGGTGCATTTTAAGTCAGGGAGCCGGTATCTTCAGACCGATGCCTAGATGTAAAGATTGGTAGCAGCTGACTGACTCAGTCTTATTAGTAATTTATTTGGATTTAGTTGTAGCATTTTTATTTTTAATCTTATTCTTATGTATTTTTAAAAACTTTTATTCACCCCAAACAAGGGGGCATATTGTCACCGAGACGTAAGGGGCTACTGTGATTAGGAGCCACCTTTATAGGGGACATCCTTTGTGGGGAGTTGTGCAGCAAAATGTTTGTTCACGTTTCATTATTGAAATTTCTGTATATTGGTAGAGTCGGGGAAACATGGAGCAGGGAGGGAATTCCAAAGGCAAGCGGTTTGAGAAAAGAAGCTATTAGAGTAGAAAGTTTTCCGGCATCTGGGTACCTCTACAATGAAGAGGTAGGATTTTGTTGCTAGCTGGGTTGGTCGATGAAATTTACAGTGATGGGGTACAAGTGCAGTAAGTACACTGGAGCACATTTCGGTGAAAGTACCTGTAAAACAAGCACTTGTCAATTAGTACCATATCAGAGTGGTCCTAGGAGTAATAGCCACAAATAGTGTTGAAGCTTACATTGTTTCTAAGCATAACTTGCTGGAACTTCGACCCAAAGTGTCCCTAACTTAACTAAAAGCCTTTGTTTGGGTGCAGGCTTATATAATAAACTTTTTTGTTTGTTTTTTTTCATGAAAATCGCTCCAGACAAGACATAAAGCCACTTGATGTAAGGAGCTAAAAAAATACTACTTCAAGGTCAAAAACTAACCAACGATTAGTATTAGATGGATAGATTCCAACCCAGAAAACAGCAATTCTTCCCCCTTTGTCAGAAACATTGCTCATTGAATGTGAGGACTAAAGGACAAAATAAGAGAAGCAAGCGTTACGAGGCTGCCGAAAGTAAAGCCAAGGTCCTCTTTCTACTCTACTTAACATATTTTATTATTTATAATAATATGCACAGACATCATAAACAGTAAACCAAGTTGCGCAAAAACTTAATTATTTTAAATAATGCGACAAAACTTCTACACCATCCAATTATTTTAACATGGTGCACAAAAGTTTTCCTCAACTTACTAAATCTTTGCGAAGATTATAATTAGACTGAGCCAGTGTTTAGGAGAGTTGAAGAAAAGTCGGCGATTGTGCAGTATAGTTAACAAAAAAAAATGGGTGAAAAAACAAAAAACAAATAGACAACAAATAACTGTTACCAAACGTAAGAAAGTCGAATTTTCTACTTACCTGTATAGTTTTCACGTGTGTTTACTGATTGCAACATTTATTATCTATGAATTTGTTATCGTCACTTTTAATCTATCGTTAGAGTCATCTTTCAACATGGCGCCCGATTTGTTAGGGAGCTGCTTGCTAATTTCCGGATTAAAAGATAATAATAATAATAATAATAATAATAATAATAATAATAATAATAATAATAATAATAATAAAAGTTTACTCTAATCCGATTGGCAACCACCCTCGAACTTAGGCTTAGAATTTCACTAACCCCCTTTAAAAAAGTGTTAATTACTATCTTTTAAGCCTGATTGGAGAGCACGCTGGTTTGGCTAAGTAAAAGTGACGATAACAAATGCATAGATAATAAATCTTACAATCAGTAAATACATGTGAAAATAATATAGGTAGAAAAGTAAATTTTCTTGCGTTTGGTAATGATTATTTGCTGTTTTTTTTTGTTTTTTTGCACTCCTTTTTCTTGTTAACTAAACTGCACAATCGGGAAAAGTCATGTTATTTTGGCCGTTCGTGGGTACTTATTAGATACGTTTGACATGTCTTTATGCAATTTCTTGACATCCACTTAACCTTTGCCGAGAATCTGTCTTCTTTTAAAGAAATCAATCGCATCGTTGTTGGTTTTCGTCTTCTCCACTTTCGATTTCATAAAGGTGGATCCAGAAAGATTCAATTCCTTCATTTTATTCCGTTGTTTTAAGTACAAACAATACAAATTCTAAAACAAGTTGAGAATCGCCGCGAAAATAACATTTATACATCAGAGTCCAAACAGAATATGAAGGAAAAGCAAAAGAAATCATAGACATTACATAATAAAGATATATATATATATATATATATATATATATATATATATGTGTGTGTGTGTGTGTGTGTTTGTGTATTTTTTATTTATATTTAGAATATTTTCTATTCAAATATAAATTTTATAACATAAAGTAATTATAATAGCTCAATAGTGTAAGGCCAGAGCTATGTTATATTAAATATTTTTTATGCCATTTTATACAATTTCAATGTTACAAAGGAGAGATTCACGTCATTTCATAAGACTTATTTTTTATTCCGTATACAATTGTTTCGGCTTACACCAAGATATTTGTAAAATGCTCCTATGCATTTATTTCTTGGTGTGGCAACCTTCAGCCGGTTCAAAAATAAATCGGATGAAGAAGATTATATATATATATATATATATATATATATATATATATATATATATATATATATATATAGTCTCAGAAGTTTCTCAACCATTAAAACTATATAAAAAAAAAAAAAAAATATATTAAAAAAAATAAAAATAAAATAAATAAATAAAAAAAACCCAAAAAACTTATAGTCTCAAGTCTTCCAGTGGAAAATCACTCATGTAAGTCAATTTATTTTTTACAGTTATTATATTAGTTAGTTTCTAACACTATTTTAAGGGATCATCAGTTGTTTACCATGAAAAACTGTTTCGGGAATTTAAAAACAAGACAGTATTTAATTTCATGGCTTCCCAGCAGAGTTGATCAGACCCCACTTCCCTTAAAAAGACAAAAACATAAAAGTTCCTTATACTAAATCTACGTTTTGTTCCATATAAATGTTTTGCTAACTTATATTAGTTATTTAAGACACACACAAAAAAAAAAATTCTTTACCTGTGCTGTTCGTCTGTCTAATAAAATTTATCCGTTACTTACAAAAATGTTGCTGCATTTTAAAGTGTTTGGACGAATCCATGACACTATTATTTAAGTGATTATATATATATATATATATATATACATACATACATACATACACAGACAAAAACACAGGAGAGTTTGAATTATCTACTAGACACTATCCTCGAGTGTCTTCGGTTTCTCTGTACAAGGGTTTGTCAGGACAACCTGACATGAGGATACTTCACCCTACAAGTAAACCCGGACCAAACATTCAAAGTAACAAAATATTCGAAGCTCAAATAAGATCCCCTCAACATACGAGGAATGGTGCACCTTCTCGAAGTAACAGCACTTAACTGGATACTCCACCAGACTAGATGAATTCTTGTCCTTGAATCCGGTAAGACCAAGAGACAACAAGAAAGATATACTATAACATAGTGAACTGGTCAATTGGGGAGACAAAAATTAATGTCCTTAACTTCTTTACTAACTCAACATTCGTGAGATAAAAAAATAACTTTAATAGAACATTCGAATATCTATGTATCTCATATAGAGATCAAGGAAGGGACCCCTTGATTTCTGAGAACTTCGACTGAAGTAAAATGAAACAAAAAGTGAAACACATGTATATACAGATATACACACAGATGTATATGATCAAAATTATGGAAATAATATTCCAACGTGATGGATAATGAACAAAGAAAAAAACAATTGTTTATATATTCATCAACGTTTTGTCTTTATTTAAAGACTTTCTCAGGATGCTTGATCTAAAGAAATAACATACAAGTACAATATTTGAAAACATTTGGTGCGTTTTGGATGTAAAAAGATGTATATACAGATATACGCATACAAATGTATAGATGCACACTTCATATATATATATATATATATATATATATATATACACATATATACAACTATAACATTATATATATATTTTTTTGTTTCATTTTACTTAAGTCGAAGTTCTCAGAAATCAATGGGGCCGCTACCTGGGACTAACACTTGATCTCTGAGATACATAGATATTCGAATATTCTATTAAAGTTCTCTTTTATTTCTTAAACGTTGAGTTAGTACAGAAGTTAAGAACATTAATTTTCCTTTCTCTAATTGACCAGTTAACTATGTTATAGTATATCTTTCTTGTGGTCTCTTGAGCTTACTGGATTCCAGGACAAGAATTCATCTAGTCTAGTGGAGTATCCAGCTACGTGTTTAGTGCACATTCCCCTAGTAATGTTATACTAGGGGAATGTGCACTATTTCTCATATGAGCAAGTGTATAGTCGTGCTGAGGGGGTCTTATTTAGGCTTCAAATACTATATGTGTGTGTGTGTGTGTATGTGTGTGTGTACACAAATACAACTATACATATGTACGTATATATTGATATGTATGTGGTATATAGATTTACATCTAAATGTTTTCTGCTAAGTTTTAATTCAACAAAAAGAAGAAGAAAATAATTCATAAATTAGAAATATGATGTTTTGTTTTGATAAGAATTTGTATTTTTTGCTTCAATATTGATTCAAAAGGTTAGAATGGTTCTTCGTGTGCATCTACGAGGAGGAGATTCGGATGAACGGCGGGTTAAGTATTCTGACTTATGCATCAAGTCAACATGACGCGCGGAAATATGGAAAAACACAAATCGTATGTATGTATGTATGTATGTATGTATGTTTTAAAGAAGACATTTGATATTTAACAACTGAGAGGAAAACAATGAAGATGCCAGGGAAGATCGTGTTGGATTAAGAGGATGGAGAAGGAGAAGTTATGAAAAGAGGGAAAAGGAAAGAAGAAAGAGAAGAAAATATGGAAGAAGAGAAAAGAAAAAAGAAATAAAAGAGTATTGAAGTGATTCGTTGTCACATTATTATGCGTAATACTATCAATTCATTGCCACATTATCATTATTATTGTTATCATTATTACCATTATTATTGTTATCATTATTACCATTATTATTGTTATCATTATTGTTGTTATCATTATTGTTGTTATTATTGTTGTTATCTTTATTATTATCATAATTATTGTTATCATTATTAGTGTTATCATTATTACCATTATTATTGTTATTATCATCATTATTATCATTATTATTGTTATCATTATTATTATTATTGTTATCATTATTGTTATTATCATTATTGTTATCATCATTATTATCATTATTATTGTTATTATTATTGTTATCATTATTATTGTTATCATTATTGTTGTTATTATTGTTGTTATCTTTATTATTATCATAATTATTGTTATCATTATTAGTGTTATCATTATTATTGTTATCGTTATCATTATTATCGTTATCATTATTATTATTAGTGTTATCATTATTATTATTATCATTATTATTATTATCGTTATTATTATTATCGTTATCATTATTATTATCATTACTAGCAAAAAATATGCTCTCTCTGGTTGCATATTTTTTGCTAGTCTGCGAGGATGGTATTATGGCGACTGAATATATAATACACTACCTCATCCAAAGGAGGAGGTAATGACAACATAACATATACTATGTTAGCCCTCCCCAAAAGGAGAAGGTAATGGCCGGGAGCATGGCCCCATGACCATAGAACATATACTACACTACCCCCCCCCCCCCCCAAGAAAAGGAGAGGGGGTAATGCCTGGGAGGATGGTATTATGACAACAGAATAGATACAGAATAGATACTACACTACCCTCTTTGAATTGAGCCTTGAAAGATAAAACATTAATTTGAAATAGTATGATGAACTGAATTGGACGTTAAAATGGACGACCTGAAGCTACTTGCAAAGAAAAACAAAAAAACTAGAAAAGCTGATAAACACAGCCAGAATCTTCAACCAGGACATTCGGATGGAAAAATGCGCCTTAATAGAGATGAAGAGAGGAATTTAAGACAGCAAATGGTATGGAACTACATCACCGAGGTGAAGGCACTTAGCGACCATGATACATATAAATAAGTTTTGGAAGCAGACATTATCAAATCAGCACAAGATTGGAAAAGAATACCTAAGGCGGACAAGAAAACTCTTAGAAACAACATTATATAGCAGAAACCTGATAAAAGGAATAAATATCTGGGCAGTGCCCCATGTAAAATAATCTGGACCCTTCATAGGCTGTACCAAAGAAAAACTCAGGCATCTAGACCTAAAGGATGATACCGACAGTCTCGATGTAAAAACAAATGGAGAAGACGACTCATAAGTATAGAAGACTATGTTGATGACACAAAAAAGAATGTGAAAAATATATAACTCAGAACACAGAAAAACTGATCACCACAGCAATAGATAGAGCCAAAATGAACAATACAGGAAGCAGCGAAATGAAAAAGAAAAGAAAAAAAAGTTGGAAGGCCTTTGTAAAAGAAGATCAGAAAATCAAGATTTTATATACATCTTACGATGGTAAAGTCAAAATTCCCTAATTCAATTTATTCAATAGATGCACCTTTTTTTATATATACTGTTCATGTATATGCGATATCAGAGCCGCATATTGAACTAATTTGCACTATTGACCTTGAGAAAGTTAATTTTACTAATTAATTAAGTATTATTTGTTTTTTGTTTTCTTAATTCAATGATTTTTTTAAAATGTTACTATAACCAATAGTTCTGTTCCGCAATATGGTTTTATTTCCTGAACAAATATTTAGTATTTGTGCTCAAATGTTCGTTTGGACGGACTTACATTTTCTAAATTGCAAGTGAAAAGGCAAATTGGTTTCTTTCGTTTTCTTTCTTTAGGTCACGTTTAAAAGATAAACAAACTTGATTTTAAATTACCAAAATGTTAATGTTTC
>OY744539.1:31149560-31164560 GCA_963556195.1 Sepiola atlantica | reverse complement strand
CAAAAAAAAAAGATACAAGGCGTTCATAATACGTGGATCAGGGGTTTGAATCATTCAACCGGCGATGCAGTTATGTCATCCATACTTACGAGCGTTTAATAAAAAGAACGCGAAACATATATATGTCTATGGATAAAAATGTTTATTTATTAATAATTATTAAGTTGATCCATTTCGAGAAAGAATAAATTGATGACTAATAAATTAGCCACGTTGCATGGTTCTCACCCTTGGGAGATAAAACTCTATTTAAAATCACATTACTTGTGTTTATATAAAAAAAAAGATACAAGGAGTATTTCTCTCGCATTTCAAAGCGTAATCGCCGCGTTGGTCTAATGGTTACAAAACCAGGGTTCATAATACATGGATAAGGGTTTCGAATCGTTCGACCGGCGATGCGGTTAAAGAATTCCATACTGACGAGCGTAAAATAAATAAACGTTGTGAAACATATATATGTCTATGGATAAAAATATTTATTTATTAATAATAATTTTAAATATATATATATATATATATATATATATATATATATATATATATATATATAAAATTTGAAATGACGTCCTAATGACCTTTCTTTTTTACATGTGTGAGTGTTTTTCTTTGTTTTTGCCCACAATGCCCCACAGTGTAATGAAGGTTTTTTCAAGACTTTTCAATTTGAGAACTTTTCTTCTTTGTGGATTTTTTTCTGATGATCTTGGGCGGTACAGTGCTGATATTGACATAATAATATTGGTTGGCCCAGCTCAAGAGAAACGAGTCGTAAATATACATCTCACAGTAACGTTATGTTTTGAAAATGTGAAAAAATAAAAATAAAAATTATGGTTATTGGAATATAAAATGAACTTGACTTATTTTTATATACACACACACATTATATATATATATATATATATATATATATATATATATATATATATATATATATATATATATATATATATATATATCTTGCACACCGATTTATGAATAAATAAATGTAGATAGTTAATATGTATGGATGGACATATATGCATAAATGTTAATAATTATATTTTACTGTATGTATTTATAAATTAACGCGCGAGGAAGAATCATATGTTTAATATTACGTGGAACTAATGTATTTTTAAAGTAGGTCTAGATATTATTTACCAGGTGCAACGGGTAATTGGGCATGATTGATGGAGAGAAAGAGAGAAAAGATGATGATGTATAGAGAAATCTGAAAGAAAAAAGAAATAAAGAAAAGCAGGCGGTGATAAAAGATAAAGGAAAAGAGAAAAAGAGAGACAAAAAAGAATTGAAACGCGATGAGAAGTGAGAAAGAAAGATGGAAAAAAGAGAAAAGGAGAGAAGGAAAGATAGAAAGAAAAAGAGAGAGAAGGAAACAGAGACAGAAAATAAGAAAAGAAAAAAGAGAAAAGAAAAAGAGAAAGTTAGAAATAAAAAAAAGTAGAAAAAATAGCGAAGGAAAACGAAAAATAAGAGAAAGAAAAGAGAAAAAGAAAAAGAGAGAGAAAAGAGAGAAAAAGAAAAGAGAGAGAGAAGAGAGAGAAAGAAAAAGAGAGAAAGAAAAAGAATGTGATATAGAAATAATAAAACCGACAGCAACAGAAATATTGCAGTAAAAAAAAAACAAGTAAAATAATACAAAATGAACCTCCAAAATATGAATAAAAAATAAAACTATTAACAAAACAAAGGAAATTTGAAAGAAAAGAAAAAAAACAATGAATCAAAAAACTTTAAAATGTATAAAAATAATAAAAAAGGCCCAAAAAATATAAAATAAGTTAAAACAAAAACGTGAAAAAATAAAAATAAAACGCAAATTTAGAAAAAGAAAAAAAAAGTTAATTCGCATTAAAATAAATATAAACACATAAAAAAACTTCTAAAAATATATTAAAAATCTACATATACCTAAATAAAATTAAAACCTAAAAATAAACAAACCACAGGTGTAGACTTGAAGATAAACGAATCATATAAAAAAATTGTTTTCTAATAGACATTTTTATAAAATCAGAAAAATATCCGATTTTCTTATACTAAAAAAATAGAAAGAAACCATAATTTTATTTTATTTCACCCTTTTGATTTATTGTTCTAACATTTTTTTAGTTTGACATTTTTGACAGATGTAAAATAATTTCAAGGAAGATTTTTTCTATGTTTACATACATTTTAAGAGTTCGTTTTAGTGGCAGCCAGAGGATATAATGATTAACAACCAACACTATTAAAAGATTGCTACCTTCACAATAGTAATAAAGAACTGTCGCCCACCCTAATAGTAAAAAGACTGTATTACCCAATAGTAATAATTTACTGTCCCCTTCTAACTGTGTGTCACCCAAAAGTAATAAAGGACTGTCCCTCCTGATAGTAATAAAAGATTAATAGGTTATAAAGAAATGTCCCCTTCTCAATAGTTATAAAGGAATGTCCCCTTCTCAATAGTTATAAAGGAATGTCCCCTTCTCAATAGTTATAAAGGAATGTCCCCTCTTTCAGTAGTAATAAAGGAATGTCCCCTTCTAAATAGTTATAAAGGAATGTCCCCTTCTAAATAGTTATAAAGGAATGTCCCCTCTCTCGGTAGTAATAAAGGAATGTCCCCTTCTCAATAGTTATAAAGGAATGTCCCCTTCTTAATAGTTATAAAGGAATGTCCCCTTCTCAATAGTTATAAAGGCATGTCCCCTTCTTAATAGTTATAAAGGAATGTCCCCTTCTCAATAGTTATAAAGGAATGCCCCCCACCCAATGGTAATTAAGGAATGTCCACCTCCCAGTATTAATAAAGGATTGTCCCCCCAATAGTAATAAAGGACTGTCCCTCATTAGTAATAAAGGATTGTCCCCCAATATTAATAATAAAATAATGTCCCTCTTTCAGTAGTAATAATTGATTGTCACTTAATAGTAATAAAGGACTGTCCCCCTACCATTCGTAATAAAATAATGTCCCCCAATCGTAATAAAGAAATGCTCTCTTTCAGCAGTAATAAAAGATTGTCCCTTAATAGTAATAAAGAATTGTCCCTTAATAGTAATAAAGGATTGCCCCCCCCCCCAATAGTATTAAAGGACAGTCTCTCCAAAAGTAATTATTGATTCTTTCCCAAAAGTAGTAATTTAATGTCTCTACAAAGTAATTAATAGATGTCTTCTTTTGTTATAAATTAAATCAGAACTTGACTTACTGATTCAAAATATTTATTGTTACCTCTATCAAGGGTGTTATGTATTCAGTCGAATCTGTCACTACCTTTGTTTGGGCAAAGCCTAGCGTTCACATCTTTTGACCAACTGCCACCAAACTTGGTCAAAATATCGGCAACGCTCTCTAACTTAGAACTAATTTAATTTTGAAATATCTACGTCAAAGGTCAAACTATTTTTCGTCATAACTTCAGTTCTGCTCATCATAGAGGTCCACGATTTGGCCCAAATTTTAGCCAATGAAGTTTCACATCTCACATGGCATTGACCTTGAAAAGTTCGGTCAACTTTGACAACATTTCAACTTATGCTGTCAGGCGGACGTAAGTCAATCGTAAGACTGACATACGTCCATGTTTACAATTAGAAACATCAAGTTTTGTAATCTGTTGCTTAGTTTTGCTAGCGTGTGTTTTATATACTTTTCTTGAAAATCAAAATATGACGATGCACACATTAAAACAATAAAGTCGTTTTAAAGATTTTAATTCTGATGTTGTCAGCTTTATGAAGGAATACAGTCAGACGAGAGACATCAGTCCTTGTTTTGTTTTGTTTTATTTTCAGATTCGGTATGCAAAACCCTAATACGGATCAGTTGTCAGGCCATTATGAATGTTGTATATGAAGCCTGCAAATGAAAGAAGGTTCAGGCGACCAAGAAAAGATTCCGCTAATCTCCAAGACAGAAAACCACACACAAAAAAAAAAGAAAGAAAAACCTCCCTGAATATAAATACAAACGCTGACCCTGGTACCACAGGTTTCAGGTTGGATTGAAAAAAAAAAAAAAAAAAAAAAAAAAAAAAAAATTTAAAGAATAAAAAATGAAGATAAAACTAGGGGTTAGTTTGACTGATCCAATCCAGTTTTCTGACATCGGAATGCAATCGGGATTAAAAGAATCCAAAACTGAAATGGACTCAACTCCGAAACGGATTAGCAGATTAATTGTTTACAAAATTGAAGGATTTCAAACAAAAACACAAAGTCTCAATTATGTTTCGCAATTTTGAGATGAGGATTGGTTATTTGGATTATTCCGACTACTGTTCTCATCTTGGATTTTATTCTCACAACGTTTCGGCCGATGTAACCTCCAACCTTCTCTCGGTGCACCTTGTCAAACTCAGGAATCTGTACGGAATTTTGAATGGAATCTTTTATTTAATTCACGGTGGTAGCTTGCTTCCATTCCGTCAGCCGTGACCGGGTAGAAGTCTTAAGTAATTCATAATTGTATTCTTAGTATCGCCCGCACTAAGGATTGAACCTTCAACCTCCAGAAGACTGTCACTTAGTACTGATTATTACTTAGCACTTATATCTGTTGCACCACGAGTCCTCTTGTACAGATTCCCAAGTTCGACATAAAGATCCTAACCAGCTAGTGTATATATATATATATATATATACATATTTTCCAAAGATAATGTCCATCAAAACTATCAGCAGACTATTCTTGAACAGAAGAGGGTGGCCATCACAGGCGAAATCAGGGAAATGCCGAAAGAGGAGTGTGTGAGAGTTATTGACAATTGTGCACGTCGTATTCAGGTGTGCTTATCATTGAAACATTAAAATAAAGACTGTTGGACATTCATGATTGAAACTTGGTGGACAAGCCAGGCACAGACTGAAGTTTATTTGCACCAAATATGGTTGGATTGCAGAAAGGATTGTGAATTTTATTAACGATTTCAAAGGTGGCATCTGTTTGGGAGCACGGTGTGGGAGGAGGGGGGTCACCCTGTATCAAAAAAAGTAAATATCACGCACTTTTGAAAATAGTTAAAGTTTTTGACATTTTCTTATTTATGCCAAGCAATGGTCCAAAAATGTGAAAATATTTCTTGCTATTTGGACTGAGATGGTGCTGACTAAAATTCTTTTTAATTCTACTAATTAGCACTAATTTTCAATTTACTTACTGTTACACCGGCCGTTCTTACACAGGAGAAACTGCACCGGTTGTCACTATAAATAGTGCGAGTCACCAGAGACACAGAGAAGACAAAGCACAGTCTTGTAACTGTCTAGCCAAGAGCTAGTCACTTTCTTACTTTGTTAATACACTTGTTAAACCAACCCTCGACTTGACTTCCTTTATTTATTATTTACTGTTGGACAACTTCACAGCACTTACCAAGTCACCTTTCTCTTCAAGAGTTTGTCTATTACTCTCACCTTCTTTCACTTTATTGTATACAGTTTTTATCACTCTCGCTTCTCTCTCTCTCTCTTTCTCTCTCAGTTTATTAACAGGCAAACGTAATAAATTTAACTATAAAACAGAAGAGGGAATATCAACGCAAGTACTAATAATATTTACTCATAGCTAGAGAGAGAGAGAGAGAGAAAAGGGAAGATATAGCAAACAGAAAGATTGATTTGGGATTTTAGGTTGTTTTTTTTTAAATATTTAACTGGTTTTGCAAACTTACTGTTTTGTGATTTAAACAGCTTAAAGCTTAACCGAATGAGTGACACAACAGGTTCCATTTTTTTTTCTAGTATATTATTAAATATATATTTTTTTTTATTTTGACATTCATGAATAATGTCTTAAGGATTACAAAGTCAAAGGATTTCACAAAGTCAGACCACATTGTGCTGTCATAATGTACCCTCTTTCTTTTCTCCATTTACCTCTCTCCCTTTCTTACATCATTTCATTTCTCTCACTACTTCTCTTATTATTTGCCCCTTATGTACGTTATTCGCCCTTCCTCCCACCATCTAAAACATTTACGTACAGATCAAGTGTGCACAGTGACAAGCAAGTAAACAAGATAACACCATCTCAGTTTCAATAAACCCAACCGCACTCTCCTGTTCTCTAACACACCTTCTTCTTGAGCCATGTGATGTCATATCTGTTTCTAATATTAGGTCGTTAGAAAAATAATGAACGACTTCAGAAACGTACATTTATTCATGAAAATCTTTTCACCTTTCCAATACTCTGTAAATGGCATGAAACTGTTGCAGTGCTGACAGCAAGTGTCTGAGACATTTCTTTGACACTTTGATGTGGATTCTGCTCAACAAGTGCTTGCAATTGTTCATTGTCAAGAGTACAAGGCCGTCCTCTACTTTCTTCATCTTCAAGGCTCTAATTTCCACTACAGAATTTGTGGAACCACCTTCGTAATGTCCGATCGCTTGTGGATCCATCTCCCCATGCTCCATTGGTATTGGCAAAAGTCTTGAAGACATCGTGCCCAAGTTTGAACTGATGCAATATAAGACGATGGTCATGTTTTTGATTGTTCATCATTGAGGGTCTTCTACGTTTCAAAAATACTTTCTATCTGAAAAAAAGTTACAAATTATTATTGAAAATACATTAATTATTATATATGTTAAAATTTACCAGAAATAAACGACAAATTTTGTGTTAAAATGACTTTTTAAAACCCAGCGCTTCAGGCGCCCATTATTTTTGCCACGACCTAATACTAGATCCTCAGGAGTCTAGACTTCATCTACTAGACCACCAGTGACGCTTCGGTCACAGGGCGTCTAGACAAAGGATCTCTTCCCCTTTTCTTTATCGCTAATCTAATGGATGACGTCATCATTCTATGAGTCATGCACGGTTAACCACGTTTTTTAATCGGTGACATCGTCCTTCATGACGTCATCTATTTGTGTGCAAGGGAGACAAACGAACAAGTCAATAACAAACATTGTTAAATATTAAAAGGTAAGTCCACTAGTATTTATTTGGTGGTACAAATTCGCAGGGGGGAGGGGGGGGGAAGGTGAGAACGTAAACAGAAAGGTCAGATAGATGGGGTAGGGGGGTCAAGTAATTGTCTCATTGGAGAACACTAGCTAGAAGAAATGACGTCGCATAAGATATGATAGGCGTGAAGAGTGGGGACCGTAAGTCGGAAGCTTGATGCAATCAGACGTGATCAGAAATGACTTAAGAATTGATGATGAACGAATTAAAGGGCTAGACCCCAGATTTACAGCTCCCGATCTTTCTTCTCATTGTCGCTAGCAAAGGGAGGCAACGTTAACATCCTAATAAAATGGCCTTTGTCTAAATTCTGGATTGAGTTCTTTTGTTTGTGTTGTTGTGCCGACTTTGATTCCAAAGCGAAAATACACCCTAACACGGACAGGCTGCTATTTGGGGGAGACGATGAGAGATCCCAGAGACGATATTGGGTTAATTGTCCTCAGTCTCACATAACCGCTGTGTTGAACAACTAAATTTTACTGTTATTTGTTGATTTGCATTTGATAATAGACTAGAAGGACTATTCGTTGCGGCCCGGGGCAAAAATGTAAAATAATTCTGTTAAAACTGAGGAATGAGCCAGCGTAAGGGAAATAACTCTGTGAAAAGAAAATCAGAGTGACTTCCCTTTAGTAAAGTGGCTGGAAAACAGACCCCCCCTCATGCCCAAATCTGCGCCAGTTTAGGGTCAAAGAATGAATCATTTTTTGTAAATTTTAGATATCATTCTTCCAAGGTAACGACGATCAAGAAAATACAAACTTTGTGGGTGTCTGTTTTGTAGTTTTAGCTGGACATATGCACAAACAACTGCCCTTTAAATTATAGATAGACATTTATTAGATCATGACATACAAAGCGTGCGATCTCCTCTTGGAGGGGAGGCAATGCAACAACATGATCAACAGAGTTTTAGTAGTATATAGATAAACGTTTTCAAATTAGTGAAAGTTTGTCAGTTTCTTTCATTATGTTAGACTCAATAACATCGGGGATTGTAATAGCTTATGTTACATGGGATCGCTCATTTAAATGGACAAAAATGACAATTATTTAAAGACTAGTGCATGGAAAGTTTCATGTAAGGATTTAAATAACAAAACAAAAAAATGGTATCAATTTCGTATCTGGCTTGGATTTTGACAGCAGCGAAGGAGGGGGGGGAGCAGCGTTTGTTTTTGTTTTTTGTTTTTGTTTTGTTTTTTAATAAAAAGCATTCAACATTGACAGATGACAGACAAGGGGAAAGAGAAAAGATGGAGAAGAGACAAAAGCAGAGGAAATAAATATCGGAGAAAGAAAAAGGGGCGTGGGTGGGGGTAATAATAAGCGAAAACGGTCGCAGTGTTTTTCAATGGAATTAAACCAATCATTGGCCGCGCAATTTTGGAATAACATTATGACAACAAAAAGGGGAAAAGTTTTTGAAAAACACAAAACAGAACAAAATTCTTTAAAGTACAAAATGAGGATATATGAACAGATGTTCATTCGTTGTTTATCAGAAATGTTTAATTGCCTCCAAACATATATATATATATATATATATATATATATATATATATATATATATAATGTTCTTCACTTTTTTACTAACTCAACGTTTGAGAGGTAAAGGAGAACTTGAATGGAACATTTGGATATCTATATAGAGATTAAGTGTTAGCCCCAGGAAAGGGGTCGCTTTTTATTTCTGAGAACATATACTGAAGTAAAATGGAAAAGTTATATATATATATATATATATATATATATAGCATTAGGTACAGAAAATCTGAGTCATGAACAATTACGAATAACTTTCCATATTTTGAATTATCTCCCCTTTGGAGAACTCTCCTGCTTTTACTAAACATGATAAATAGCAGCACTAATATTGTACCGCCATTGTATGCCGAATAAAGCTTTCTCAAGTGACGTCTGTTCTCGTTTGTCATTACAGTCAGTACAACATCAGTACTATTGGTTTCAAGCTCAGAAGGTATTTACCTCCCGGCTATCTTCAGCTTTGTTGCCACTTGGTAGAGAAAATGGAGGATCTCATATAACCCACGCTTAGGTACGTTATTTGCTTTGAATGTTAAATTAGTATCCTCAATATTTTGTGTTAGAGGAAAATATGTGAGATTAAAAAGCTTAATAAAGCACAAAAAAGGAGGATAAAATATAAAAGTTAAGATTTAAAATTTTTAAAATACTGATGTTGTACTGATTTTCTGTACCAAATAATAAATAAATATTACCGCTCTTAATTTTGATTTTCTCAATTAATCGAGCACTCTACTGGGATTTTTCCTACCATCTTACAAAATAAGTTTATATATATATATATATATATATATATATATATATATATATATACTAGAAGAATACCGGTCTAAGAGGATAATATTAATTCCCGGAACAGAACATTTTTTTTCACCAATTTTACGTCTTCTTATGAAGATTACAATCAATATATTATGATAATACGCCTTATATCTAGAATCCTTATCACATGATTTTAATTCTAGAAAATCTCTCAAATTTAAGGCTTAAGCTTAAGGGGTCTTAAGAAGGAATTGAAATTCAGGGAGTCTCGATTAATTGGTATCTAATGAGTATGGATCAAATTTAATGCAAATCTGAAATATTTTAATTTTCAAATTTGTACCAATGAAAAAACTTGAAAATTTACCAACGAAACTGAAATTTTAGAAATATTTATTAATTGATGCCTAATACCTATTGTTAAAATTTCACAAAAATTGGACGTATCTCAATTTTCACGAAGGGTTTTCACCCCATATTTGCCTCCTTTGCATTAAACTAAATATGGTCCACATTACACACCCTTACACCTAGCAGCTGTATTCCAAAATTCATGATGTTCGGTTAATTAGTTTAAGAGTGAATCATATATATACGAGTATATAAACAAACATATATCTAACTTATATATATACATATATATTCTTCTCTCAATTTATTTCTCCAACTGAAACAATTTTCCCCTCATTTCTCATTTGATGTTTTTAGTTTTTAATTTATCATTTGACGTTTCCTCTTAAATGGTCAGACGATAAGGCCTTTAGGAAAATCTTAGCAATTTAATTTTTTTTTTCACCCGACCCGTTTCATTGATTAAAAATAATGTTTTCTCTAGAATTTATCTTACCATTTTGTTGTACTAGAAATTTACTTATATATATATATATATGTGAAGTGAGAAAATGAAGATAAAATTATATCTTTAAATTATATCTTATCTTGAATAGTCAATGCTCGATATACGAGATAGAGTGGTAGTATAAGTAGATAAGTGATGAGAATAAAAATTTGATAAAGTGCAATGTTTATTAAATCTTTATTAAATCATCAATTGTTCAAACAATGGTTGTTTGAACAACTGATGATTTAATAAATATTGTATTTCATCCAATTTTTATTCTCATCACTTATATAAATTACACACACACATTTATATATATATATATATATATATATATATATATATGTATATATATGTGTATACTAGCTGTACCTACTCGGCGCTGCCCGGATTGCAGTGAAGTTATTTCAGTTTTTGATTTGTTTACACATTTTTAAAAACTTATACAAAAAAAGAAATGCAATTTTAGTTGTAAGGGAAACAACTCCTTATATATTGTTTCCATTTTACCATCTACACGCTGAATTGATCAACGTTTGTTAACCTAGGTCTTTTTTTGTTAGATATTTTAATCACATAAATACATGTGAAAATATTCCTCTATATACTATAGCTCTAGCCTCACACTATTGAGCTATTCCAATTGCTTTATGTTATAACATTTATATTTTTGAATGATGAAAGCTTTAAATATAAATACATATATATATATATATATATATATATATATATATATATATATATATATATATATATATGTATATATGCCTTGTTCTTTCATGTCTACTTGTATGTCTATTCTCATATAGATCCGATTAATTTCCTGAGGTATCAAGTATATTTCTAGGGCATTATATAAAGAGGATCTGTATTAACAAACGTATGTGTACATACATATATTGTATAAATATACATATCTATCTTCACACGTAATTTGATCAAATATATTTCTTTCTTTTTTTTCACCCATAAATTTTACTGACATTTTTTGATAAATCACGCAAAAACATTTCACACTTACAAAAAAGTGGAATAATAAAAAAGTGGAATGTCTATGAATAAATAAACACAAAAAAAAAACGATGAAATAAGTAGTACAATTTGATGGGGGGAAAAAATTAATAAAAATATTTTTTTTTAGCTAAAAATAAAAATGGAATAAATTTTGTTTTGAATTACAAAAAAAAATACTGATAAAAAAAAAAACAGAAGGTAAGTCTAACCACATTAAATACGGATTCTTGTGATAAAATTGAAAAAAAAAAAATATGTATGTCGGATCTTTCTCACATGGCCAATTCTTGCTGGAACGATTTAATCGTTTTCAAAGATGGTTTACTTCATTTATTTTTTTGCAAATTTGTTTGGAATTTTTTCTCTCCGCCATCTTTTTTTTTTTTTTTCATATATAAATGACGGAAGTTTACGGATATTTGACAATAACATGGCGAGGGGAAATGGATACAAGGCGAACAAATATTTTTAGGGTTTTTTTTTTGTGATTATTTTATATTTCTTTTTTTTTCTAAATATTTTGTGCATATTTTGTTCAGAAAAGGAACACATTTAGAGTTGATGAAAGAAAAGAGAGGTAGAGAGAGAAAAGAGAGGTAGAGAGAGAAAAGAGAGATAGGTTAGGAGGGAGTAGAGAAAGATAGGTAGAGAGAGAAACTGGTGTATAGAGAAGCAAGTGAAAATAGAGAGAGAGAGAGAGGGAGGGGAAAGAGAAAAACAGAGGTAGAGAGAGAAAAGAAAGGTAAGGAGAGAGAAGAGAGAGAGAGAGAGAGGTAAATAGTTTAATAGAGGTATAAAGAACAAAAAGATAAGGAGAGAGAGAGAGAGAGAAATGGGAGATATGGATAGAAGAGAAATGTGGGGAGAGAAAAGAAATGTGGAAACTTCTCATATGCTGTAAGGCATCCTCCTCTTCGACCTAGGGACTGGATATAATATATACTAATGTCGATTTGGTGCCATGGTTCACGAAGATGTCTTCCCTGAGCAGGGTTTAATAAAGAACTGAACTTTGAATTCTTGTTGTGCTGTATTTTACAACAACGCTTATCTGTGCCATGCAGTGTTAATTAAAGATGGCGGACAGGCACATGTGGTGTAGTTGCAGATAGCAACAAATGGGGCAGAGACGATGCAACACTTTAATCAGAAATTATCCGTTTATCTGACAATTCAAAAGCTCCCAAATAAAATTCGAATGTCGAAAGCTACAAAATAAACACCATTTCCGATCATTTTTTCCCCCCATTATCATAGATGATAGATGAAAAATGGCTATCACAGTAATTTCTCCATGGTCGTACGAAATTCGAAAGTAATTTTGAAGCCTTTAAACTGCCATTTCGAAATTATTTTCTGTGTGTAATTAAAGTTAATAGGCCAAAGTTAAGTTTAATTTTTCTTTTTCGTTCTTAAACCAAAGAAACAAAACATTTTTTTTTTATTGCACCCCTATTATACAATTAAGCAGTGTTTTTTTGTTTTTTTAAAGTTAATTTCAAATTTAATAATTCTCCTCTCATACACAGACATAATAGTACATTCGTATGAATCAGAATGGTACAACTTTGTTGACCGGTTTGATTCTGTTGTCGGCATTCTTGCAGGAAGAACCACGTAATGGTTGCCAACAGAAAGTGGTATTACAGAATCGACTGGATTCGAACTTGGCACACCCAGGTCGTCAGTCCGTGTCGTTATCCACTGAACCACCATCAGCAATATGATAGAAGTTAATAGACACCCTTGTTATCATTAATAACAAAGACTGATGTTAGGGGGTCCTGATCGACCTAGGCTAGTTGATATTGGTTATTTTCGCTTTTTGATAAATTTGATAACTACTCGGTTAAAAATGGAAAGTGAAATCCCGAGGTTTGCAGCGATTTGACGCTGATTAAGTCCACGTTCAAATCGACAAATAATATGGCTCATCTAAAATTCTGAGAATTCTAATGCTTCTTTGGCCTTGTGTCCTACTTAAATGGTGATATATAATAGATATATTTATATTGGAAACATCAAAAATTGAAATTAGTATAAAATAGGGAGGTGACGGTGGCTAAGTGGTTAACGACACAGACTGACAACCTGGGTGTGCCAAGTTCGAATCCAGTTCGTTCCACAGAAAAACCTTTCACTTAGGATGTTGGCAACCTTCATTTGGTCCCTCCTGTAAGTACCCGATGTCTTTCTAGAAAAGAATTCCAATGTGGAAACCAACAATAGAATCATCGGATTCGTACAAAATGAATGAATGAGTATAAACTATTGATGTTGCAAATTGCTGCTTTGTATGTCTCCGGGTGTTGGCCGTCGAAGAAGGAAGCAGAAAGAAGACTATCAGTCATGAAGACAAAGATGTTGGACTTACGGTCTGATCATGTTCAAAGTTATGCCGATCTCAGAAAAATCGCCTGCACTGGTATGCACATGTGATGCATACAAACGACGACGCCATTGCGAAATAAAATGGGAAAAATCCAAGAGGATGGCTGAACCAAAGATGGTCGGATGCTCTACAATAAGATCTCAAGCCTTAGAATATGCATGGTGGAAGGAGAAATCCAATGCAGACACCGTTTTAAACTATAAAAATGCATGAATTTTTTTTGTTCAGTGTCTATTTACTCCCGTCATGCATAAACGTTGGTGTGCTTCTATGGCGTGTCTTGGGTAGTTAGGGTTAGTGGAACCCATCCCTTTTCAGGTATATTAGTAATACAAGCTTAGCAACAGGTTAGTAAAATTAGTTAATTAATAGTTAAGAATTAAGATTAGTGGAATTTATACTTTTCCTAAGGATCATCATCATATTCAGTTTAACGTTTGTTTTACATGCTGGACGGCTTTGAAAAATTGATTTATTAAGAAACCTACCTCTGACCAGGTTTTTATTTATCCCTCTTTCCCTCGGGTTCATTTTCATCACTTCCTCCCATGTTTTCCTTGGCCTTCCTCTGTGAACGACACTTCTTCGATCAGAACCCCCCTCCCTTTGTAACTTGTAGACGCTAGAAGGCGGTGGCTGAGGGTCAATCGTACCAAGGAAACGAAAAGCTTGACCACTGCTTCATGTTACTAAATATTAGTTTCTGGGTACTAATTTTGAAACTAGTAGCGACTCAAAACTGTACTTGATGTGAGTATACTGGTTGTGTATCCCCATCTCAACCAAGGTGGATTGGAGTGTATCCCCATCTCAACGAAGGGGAGTTGGAATTCCCCTTTTGTATATTCCCAACACAAGTTGGACCCCGTGGTGAGTGGTAAAGCACAGAAGCAGTGAATAATTCTACTTTTTTTTTTTAAATGGAAACCTCTTTTTTCTTCAAACCTAAATGGGCAAGTGAGGCGCACTTTAAGCTTGGTGGGCAATCAAATAAAAATGGTGTTTTGATAAAAGCACTGTTCTTCAGCACCCCACTGGGTTGGCATCAGGAAGGGCATCTGGCCCATAAAAATTTTGCCTCAATAAGCAAATGACTTCCAAAGAAAACTGGTTAAATTTCAGTCTGAGGATATTAACCCAAAAAGTTAACATAATAGTTCAGGCCAGATCTTGAACTCTATTTGGCAAATTCATTATCCGTGCCTAGAACAACTACGCCAATCAGACCTTCCCCATTGACAGAAAGCTAAATAAAAATAAATTCAAAACGGTAAGAATTATGTCTTGCACATCTCGAAGACTGGTTAATCTTAAAATCAGCATTTGAGAATAAGCTGGCTTAAGTCGCGGATAGAACCCCGACCTCCACCGATACTAGTCGAAACTCAACTCTCAAATTCAAGAATCAGGTTAGGTTGTTTTTTCTTTAGTCTCCTCTCTTTCTATTACGTATTCCGATCCAGCGTA
>OY744539.1:31104560-31144560 GCA_963556195.1 Sepiola atlantica | reverse complement strand
TGTAAGATAATTATTTTATATTCCTAGAATACAGTTCTATTAGAAGGAAATTTCACAGAGAGGGTAGGGACATTACTCCCAGAAAACACTACTCCCCAAAAACATTTCTCCGAGAAGGAAATTTCACAGAGAGGGTAGGGACATTACTCCCAGAAAACACTACTCCACAAAAACATTTCTCCGAGAAGGAAATTTCACAGAGAGGGTAAGGACATTACTCACAGAAAACACTACACCCCAAAAACATTTCTCCGAGAAGGAAATTTCACAGAGAGGGTAGGGACATTACTCCCAGAAAACACTACTCCCCAAAACAATTTCTCCGAGAAGGAAATTTCACAGAGAGGGTAGGGACATTACTCCCAGAAAACACTACTCCCCAAAAACATTTCTCTGAGAAGGAAATTTCACAGAGAGGGTAGGGACATTACTCCCAGAAAACACTACTCCACAAAAACATTTCTCCGAGAAGGAAATTTCACAGAGAGGGTAGGGACATTACTCCCAGAAAACACTACTCCCCCAAAAATTTCTCCGAGAAGGAAATTTTACAGAGAGGAATCCATCATTGCTCCTTGACAATAAGATTGTCAATTGAATGTTGAACATGGGAGGATTGGAAAACAAGGGCAGGATTTGATTAAATTAAAGTTGAAGACGACTATGTTGTACTCAGCAGGGAAGCACTCTCGTACTATCGTGTACCACAGATGGGAAGTTCTTGGAAAGAAGCTTCCTCTATGGGAGCTCTGTTTGGTTCTAGATGCACAGAGGAAGAAAGGGACGTTCTCTGCATTAATATTACAAGTAAATAACACTTTTTCTGGTTGAAATGTCAACGATCCAGTGACGTCATTGTCGTCATTAAAATTCCTAAACGAATGTATTTAACAATATTTAAATTAGAGGAAAAGAACAGGATTTGATTAATAGGGCAGTGCAACAATCATTTGTTCAAATTAGACTTTTTTTTAATGGAAATCGCTCCAGACAAGGCATGAAGCCACTTGATGTAAGAAGCTTTAAAAAATACTACTTAAAGGTCAAAAACTAGCCAACTATAAGTGTTAGATGAATAGATTCCGACCCAGAAAACAGCAATTCTTCCCCCTTTGTCAGAAACATCACTATTGGAATCTGTTGTGACCCTGTTTAGGGGCCGAAATGAAGACACGGAACACGGGGTTAGGTGAACAATATATATTGAAGAAACGATATGTACATAGAACAAGAGAAGTGTTATATCAGTCCTGACTGCCAGGGTAGACTGGAGTTCAACCCAATTACTACGAGAAGCCTAAATGCTTCCAGTACTTTATTAGTAATGGACGAGTCCACTGTTCGTCATATAGGTACGGCACCATAACAGAATGTGAGGACTAAAGGACAAAATAAGGGAAGAGAAAGTTACGAGGCTGCTGAAAGTAAACCCAAGTTAGTCACTTTCTACTCTCTTATCCAGTAAAGATACACAGGTTAACACCGCCTGATGACGACTTGATGAAGGAAATTGCTCCAGACAAGGCATGAAGCCACTTAGTGTAAAGAGCTAAAAAAATACTATTTCAAGATCAAAAACTAGCCAACAATAAAGTGTTAGGTGGATAGATTCCGACCCAGAAAACAGCAATTCTTCCTCCTTTGTCAGAAACATCACTCATGGAATGTGAGGACTAAAGGACAAAATAAGGGAAGCGAGAGTTACGAGGCTGCTGAAAGTAAACCTAAGGTCCACTTTCTACTCTCCTGACTCAAAGACTTGAAGACGACTATGTTGTAGTCAGCAGGGAAGCACTCTTATACTATCGTGTTCCGCAGATGGGAAAGAAGCTCCGTCCATCGGAGTCCTGTTTGGCTCTAGATATACAGAGGAAGAAAGGGAAGTTCTTTGCATTGGTGGTAGCTAAACGAGTGGAGGTTTTACAGTGAGAACCATAGATTAAAACTCAGTAAAGAATCTACCCTGAAAATAAGAATATATTTAGAAAGGCTAGTGATGTCTGTTCTGGAAGAGAAGGGTTGTAGAAAGGCGAAGAGAACATCCCCCACTAGGTAACAAAATCGGTTTTGCACTCTGTCAAGGCAAGAAAGTGTGTTCTGAACGGCATCACCGTCCACTAGTGTAAGCATAAATTTTTATCGCTTATTTTCGAAGATGGAGTTTTCAGAATTAAGTCATAATATTAAGTTATGTTAATATAGCAAAATGGGGCTGCGATTGGTCAAAGGGTTGATTCTCAATCATGCCAGCTCACTTGTCTGAAACTTATGTAAAGGTTATAGGTAGAATCAAATATATGATATAATATATGTAGTTATTTAATGACACGCCTAGGAAAAATTAATTACTGAATCAAGTCGTCAAAGAAAAGTGTGTTTGTCTGTCTGGAGTGTGTGATTGACAGTGGAATCAAAGTACTCGATATACTTTCATACAGAGCTTTATAATTATAATAATATATATCCTTTTCATTATTTCTTATTGTTTATATATATATATATATACAATAATATTTTTATAAATAAATATTAAATATTTAAGTACCTAGAGACATCGATGTTTCATGCTAACGCAATCTTCAGTCTAGGAACTAATTCTCAACGGTCGATGGGTGCTATATATATATATATATATATATATAACGTTGCCTTTTTTGCTTTGCGTACATATCTACATATCGTATTCAAAGTGTGCAGACAGGCTATATGTGAATCTGTTCGACAAATCGGATATATGCTTCCATCCTGTCCAACATCGATTCCTCACCCTCCTCACAGGCATAATGTGTTTTAGATCAAGAATCATCCAGAAAATGACAGCCAATCAGAACTCAAACTGTCAGCATACGTTTAAATACCTCCTACCCCCTTTTACTCTTCCACTTTGTTTCTTCAATCGAAGTGCAGGTTCACGACAGCAGTTCATTCTTCTTCTTTCCATCATAAGAAAAGAAGTGATTTATGTCGAAATGGAAATGCCATCAATAGGCAATCACTGGAAATACAGTATCAATTTATTAACACCTAAACAAATACCTACTTTACAGAGCACTTACTTGCTATATATATATATATATATATATATATATATACTATACGATTTAAACCATTAGTAGCTTCGGTTTCAGAAAGTTTCACCCAATGGGCTGAAAATACCATGTGTACCATTCTTTAGTCTGGTGAAAAAAACATAATTGAGTACTCTGACCTTTTTTCTTCCTAAAAGTTGAAGTCAGTTTGACTACATTATATATATATATATATATATATATATATATATATATATATATATATATATATATACATACAGGGTGATTGGAAAGTAACTCCCTATTATTAAGTGCTCGTAATTTATTACTAAAATATGTTTACAAGAAATGAATATGATAAGAAAGTGTATAGCATGGGGTTTATACAAAATTCGATATGGGTGCGAGCAATCGCCACTAGCTTGTAAAGCTGCCTGGAAACCGCATCAACTGATTTCACAAGGAATTTTCTTCTTTCTTTTTTACTAATGCGTCAACACTTATCAAGGCTAAAAACCCCGAGAAGATTAGGGTCAATAAGATGGATAGATTGACAAATGAATAGTGATAAATACTATGAGAGTATTAAAACATCAATTGACCAAGAAAACGGCATTTTTTCCCCATTGTCAAAAACATTGCGCATGGAATGTGAGGACTAAAGGAAAAAATGATACATAATTAATAATTCTTGCTCCCACCATTCATTTCTTGCAAGTATAATTTACAAGTATAGGGGGTTCCTTTCCAATCACTCTATATATATATATATATATATATATATATATATATATATATATATGTATATATATATATATATATATGTATATATATATGTATATATATATATATATATGTATATATATATGTATATATATATATATATATATATGTATATATACATGTATATATATATATATATATATATGTATATATACATGTATATATATATATGTATATATATATATATATATATATATATATATATATATATAAATATATATATATACATGTATATATATATATATACATGTATATATATATATATATATATATATATATATATATATATATATATATATATGTATATATATGTATATATAAAAACTAAAGCAATATTACAAAGTCCCCTCCTTTGGTGGAACACTCTTTCAAAGCTTACTATGTTTGTTAAATGAATAATACGAATATTTTGCTTTCATCATCATATAGTTGTTGCAGTGGCTATGGGAGCAAAGACGTCGGATGCAGGTCAAACGTGACTTTAGTCCAGGGTTTGAATCCTGCGACCGGTTGTACAGTTATATTCAGCCACACTGATGAATCTTGGTTAAGATGAGACATGTATATATATATATATATATATATATATATATATATATATATATATATATATATATATATATATATATATATATATGTGTGTGTGTGTGGATATTTAAAATTATTTATTATAAATAATTAAATATCCAGACTGTTTCGCTGTATCACAGCTTTTCAGTTTAGTTAGACAGGCAAGTATCTGAAGCTTAGATCAATTGTTTTTTGACAGTTAGAGATTTTATCCGTTACGCCGAAAATATACTGTCATATTTGAAATCAATTATAAAGTCATCTAGCCTGATTTTCAATGTCAGACCCCAAAACCATTCCGTCGGACATATCGATACTTGATTCAGACTTGCCTATTTGTTCCTTCCACTATGCTATTGGCACTAATATATATTTATTTCGCTTTAATTCTTTTTCAGAAAGTACTTATTTCCACTCAGAAAACTGTTAGAGTAGAGATATTGTCCGTTACTCACGAAAACAGATTAAAAAGAAAATTATTGTATCAAGTTCTCTCCCTTGAGTTCTTAAAAAAATAAACATATACCTATATATTGACTAAATTATGTGTTTTCAACCATGTGTGTGTGTGTGTGTTCCAGGCGATTAGTAATAAACAAAGAGAGAAAGTAACGCCTGGGTGTGTGGACCTCCAGAATTACACAGATTCTATTCTAAACTAAGAAAAACGCAGCAAAAAATACAAAAATAAAAACAAAACACGGAAACGTCCCAATAGGGCATGTTGTAATTTAATAGACACAAAAACCCGTAATATTATTATGTATGAAGTAAAATCTAACATATAAAGTTATCTTGTCAGATTTTCAATAAAAATCCATTTGACATATCGATACTTTATTCGGACTATGGCTATTTTTTCATTTTTTGCTTTCACTATGTTAATATATTTTATTTCGCTTGGGTTCTGTTTTCTGAAATATACTTATTCCGACTGAGAAAATTGTTAGATTGGAGACATTTCCCCATATTGACTGAAACAGATAAAAAGGGAAGTTATCATGTGCAATTATACTCGTTTTTTTTTCTTTGAATTCGTAAAAAATAAATACATACAAATTAATTGAATTATGCGACTTCAAGCATGTCACAGTATTTCTTGCCTCCACGTTAATCTAGCATTATTTTTGTTCTTTAATATTAATCAATTAACGTCAAGTACTTAAACAAACTTTTTTAAAATTCTTATTTCACAAAATAATGTGATTACAAAATTAAATTCATCAAAATTAATTTCCGTTTCTTCATAAACAAGTCAGTCATTTCTTCTTTGATTTCCGGGCAATGCCAAGTAGGTACAGTTCTATATATATATATATATATATATATATATATATATATATATATATATATATATATATATATA
Source organism: Sepiola atlantica (assembly GCA_963556195.1). Lineage (NCBI taxonomy): Eukaryota > Metazoa > Mollusca > Cephalopoda > Sepiida > Sepiolidae > Sepiola > Sepiola atlantica. The sequence goes on along the minus strand of OY744539.1, from coordinate 31,138,812 downwards.
TATTTAAGTGAAATATTTTGAAAATCCCCAATCGTGTAATTTAAATGAAAAATTCATCTATTTAATTTTTTTTTTTTTTGCAAGCTTTCGTTGTAGAACTTTGTCAGGCGAGACTGTCTTATATATATATATATATATATATATATATATATATATATATATATATATATATATATATATATATATATATAATGTTATGTTTCGAATTACCTCCCTTAGTGGCATTCAGTATTTATATATAGATATTGAAACAGAGAGACGACATATATTATTATTATGATGGATTTCAAAAACACTTTAGATAAATGTATTGCCATGAAACTGCAGCAAAGTACTGAGATAAATTAAATCTCTCTCTCTCTCTCTCTCTCTCTCATATATAATATAATATATATATATAATAAGAATATTTTGAAAAAAATATGTTGAAGAACCTGGACAACTCATTTCTTTATGTTTTTTAAAAATAAATTATTTATCTTAAAAACTTGAGCACTTTCGGTGAAATACACCCTTGTCAGAAGTATAAGCATTTTTTTCTCTTCTTTTTTGTGTAATCCTTCTTGATTGAAACATATTTATCGCAATCATGCTGAAATTCGTCCTGGTGTTATCGACGATTAATGTTGATATGCCAGTGTGTATAACATGCAGTTACGTGAATAGGGTAGAATGAAAAGTACACACTTGGAAGTGTTGATGAAATGGCGATAATAAGGAGAATATTTCGAAAAATATATTTTGAAGAACCTGGACAGAACATTTTTTATGTTTTTAAAAATAAATTATTTATTTATCTTAAAAACTTGAGCACTTTCGGTGTATACACCCTTGTCAGAAGTATAAGCATATTTTTTTCTTCTCTTCTTTTCATTATCATTTCCTTTCTCTTTTTTTCTAATTCTCTTTTTTACATTCTATCTTTCTCATTGTCTCTCTCTCTCTCTCTTAGCTTTTATCCACTCTACTTTCAGTCTTATTTTCTTTCTCTAATTTGTTGTCAGTTCTGTCCATTGTTTTCAATCCCTTCTCATCCTCCCTTTATATTGAATTCCTTCTCATGCTTTCTCATTTCCATCGCCATTCCAACCCGCACCCTCAAGACGACCCCTCCTTCTCCTCCTCTATACACTCGACCATTCCATTCCGGCCAACACCTCTCAGAGTTGCAACCTATTGATCAGCCAGTCATCAATACACAATCAAATAGGAAACAATCAAAACAAGCCGAGACCAAAGTGAAGAAATCGATTCAAGATAACATGTACCAGAGTGAAAAGCGTAGGTTTCCGCAAAGAAAATATAGGTTGCACTTGGAATGTACGTAAAATATACATAATATATACAAAGGAAGTATTGACTCTCTCTCTCATATATATATATATATATATATATATATATATATATATATATATATGATTATTCAATAATAAATATTTAATTTTTATCTACATACGCATATGTTTATATATATATATATGATTATTTAATAATAAATATTTAATTTTTATCTACATACGCATATGTTTATATATATATATATATGATTATTTAATAATAAATATTTAATTTTTATCTACATACGCATATGTTTATATATATATATATATATATATATATGATTATTTAATAATAAATATTTAATTTTTATCTACATACGCATATGTTTATATATATATATGATTATTTAATAAATATTTAATTTTTATCTACATACGCATATGTTTATATATATATATATATATGATTATTTAATAAATATTTAATTTTTATCTACATACGCATATGTTTATATATATATATATATGATTATTTAATAATAAATATTTAATTTTTATCTACATACGCATATGTTTATATATATGATTATTTAATAATAAATATTTAATTCTTATCTACATACGCATATGTTTATATATATATATATATATGATTATTTAATAATAAATATTTAATTTTTATCTACATACGCATATGTTTATATATATATATATATGATTATTTAATAATAAATATTTAATTTTTATCTACATACGCATATGTTTATATATATATATATATGATTATTTAATAATAAATATTTAATTTTTATCTACATACGCATATGTTTATATATATATATATATATATGATTACTTAATAATAAATATTTAATTTTTATCTACATACGCATATGTTTATATATATATATATATATGATTATTTAATAATAAATATTTAATTTTTATCTACATACGCATATGTTTATATATATATATATATATATATGATTATTTAATAATAAATATTTAATTTTTATCTACATACGCATATGTTTATATATATATATATATATGATTATTTAATAATAAATATTTAATTTTTATCTACATACGCATATGTTTATATATATATATATATATGATTATTTAATAATAAATATTTAATTTTTATCTACATACGCATATGTTTATATATATATATATGATTATTTAATAATAAATATTTAATTTTATCTACATACGCATATGTTTATATATATATATATATATATATATGATTATTTAATAATAAATATTTAATTTTTATCTACATACGCATATGTTTATATATATATATATATATATATATATATATATATATATGGTTATTTAATAATAAATATTTAATTTTTATCTACATACGCATATGTTTCATCTTTACGGAATCGTCAGTGTAGAGATAACCATTCAAGCCGGTAACACGATTCAAACCCCAGAACCCAAGCTGTTTGTTTACAACTCTGTATCGTGGTGTATTATTTTAGCTTTGTTAACTAGTATGTGTCTATATTGAGAAGGGGAAAGCAGTCATGTTTTTTTAGGTGTTGGCAAATGGAGCTAGTGTCAGAGAGATGTAAGGTTAATCTTGAGGGAAAGTGTTGTAGTGAAACCGATGTAAGAATTAGTTTTATTATTGTTGTTGGAGATACATTCTCCCATGGGGAATTGAAACTGATATATTACATGGGTTCGTCCTAATGTATTTTGGGTCTGAGAAGTGTTATTTTAACTGCATGGTTCGATATTTTCATTTTTTATAATAAATGATGAATCTTATTTTATTATCAGAGTTGATGGGGGATATATTGCCATGTATTATATTTTTAAGAGCTTTTTCATCCAATTTAAAGTTCGGATGCATTTGACGAATCAAATGGAAAGTACTCGCAAAAAAAGTTAAGAAAATGGAACAAGAAACCCACGGAACTTACATACACCGATTTGACCAAAATACTAAATGGACTATTTGTAAAATTGAAATACTAAAAAAAGATCTTATCAAGCGAAACACTCTGTGTTATTTAATAATGTTTGCCTATAAATATATATATATATATATATATATATATATATATATATATATATATATAATTATTTTTATTTACACAGACATGTACAAAATCTGCCACACTGGCATGTCGATGTTATCGATCAACAGCTATTATAAACTGAGATCTCATCAGGCAGAGTTAGAATCTGAACTTAACCTTAGATCATATTTGGAAAGAATGAAATGGAGAAAAAAGAAAAGAAATTTTATATTTAAATTTGGAAAGTCACGTGCTTGGGACCGTTAAGAATCAAAATCAAAAAAATAAAAGCTCTATTTGATATTGAGCACTTTTTATAAACCCGGTTGAAATTTTTTGGATTACTACCCTGTGGATGTTTTACCTGGATTATTATTATAATTATATATATATATATATATATATATATATATATATATATATATATATATATATATATATATATATAAGAAGGAATAGGTAAAATAAATACCTTTTGAAGCATTAAGATGCGATATCAATTTTTTTATATAAAAAAGAAAAATAATAAATCGAAACCGATTTTTTTTTTTCTTTTTTAAAAAAAAAATATGAACCTTAAAACACTTATACAAATCACGTGCTGCATTCACGTTCTTCATATTTGATAGTGGGAAACAACAGCTAACCCATTTGGCTCGGTTGTAATAACAACAACAAGCCGGTAAGAGAAAGAAATACAAATCCGATGACATCAGGATATATTACACACCGAGGATGCCAGGCTTTGGCGAAATATTTGTATCACTTTAAACTAACAAAAAAAAAAATGCTAGTTTATAATAAAAAAAAAAGAAAAAAAAATCGGTTTCGATTTATTATTTTTCTTTTTTATATAAAAAAAATTGATATCGCATCCTTATGCTTCAAAAGGTATTTATTTTACCTATTCCTTCTTAAATTTAACAATAGATGCTTTTTAAAAAAACAATATGAACCTTAAAACACTTATATATATATATATATATATATATATATATATATACACACGCATCCACACTCAAGTTAGTACTATTAACTTAATAGGTATGAGATGAATAGATTTCTATTTTAGCGCTAGCAATCCGGCGCGTGGCCATCAGCGTGTGTGACGAACGTTTTTCAGCTTGCTATTATTTCAGGTGGGGGCAATTAGCTCTGAAGACTGTCCTGACATCTGACCGGAAGTATCTTTCTTGCAGAGTCAACTGAGAGAGAGAGAGAGAGAGCAATGGCCAGTCAAACATGATGGATATGGTCAATGGTAATGGACACGTGCAAATAGTCCAGCTCATCAGACGTTAGGCTTTGTGCGCTTGCATCTCATTGTGTAGGAAGCTGCAAAGTAAAAGGAATATATATATATATATATATATATATATATATATATATATATATATATATATATATATATATGAGAAAAAATGTTACCCTTTGTGTCACGGGTAGGATTAGGGTAGGGTTAGATAGTTTGAATCAGGAAGAAGTAAGTTTATAAAACCAGTTAAATATTTTTTTAAAATAATAAAAAGACAATTGAAAATAAGTCTCTTTCGGCTTACTATATTTCGTTCTTTTTCTCTCCGGAGAAATAGAATTACTGTTCGTGGTGATATTCCCTTTTGTTTATAATGGATTATTCCAATCTTTTAATTTTTACCCTTTCTTTGTTACCTTCGACTGTTAATAAACAGAGGGAGGGAGAGGGGAGAGAGACGGAAGCAAGACTGATAGATACCATATAAAATAAGAGTGTGTGTGTGGGGGGGGGGAGGATTCAAACAATATACATTTTTTCTTTGCCTTTTGTCCACATTTACCGGAACTTTTTTTCAGAAGAAAACGGAAGTTCATTTTGTCCAAAGCAGCAAACACATAGGATAAAATGGTAAATAAAAATATATATATGTATGTAAACAAAATTTTTAAAAATAAAGCAGACCTCATTTGTTCGATTTGTCCACAGAACAAAACGAACACGAAATATTAAAAAAAAAAAATATGTTAAATAAAAATAAAAAGCTGAGAGGCTAAATGTTTGAAATGAAGACGGCCTTACTGTGATTAGAGAGAGGGTGGGAACGATAGATAGAAGCTTTGTCACAGATGTGTCACTTGGTAAGTTAATTGCAAATTACGGCAAATTAGGACAATATATATTAAGCCTGTAATAATACTTTAGCATGTGTTAATTAAGTATATTCTATTTATTTATGTATTTTAGAGAAGCTTAGATCACATGGTACCAATGGTTTCTCGAACAACCAGAGCCTGGTGAAAAAACCTTAGGCATAAAACTGATTCATCGATCAAGAAATTGTCTGAAGAGCGATAAGTCGGTTTGAAGCCTATGGTTTTTTTACCAGGCTCCAGTGTTCATGTGAACCATTGTGGAGAGTGGGGCTTGCGGTAGAATTCTCACATGGGGACATGTGCTTCAAATCAATGCCTGCGTTGACCAATTCAGATACCTCATCTGCGCACTGATCAGCAGGGAGAGAAAAAGTTTCATTCCATAGGGTGATCTCTGATGGAATCAAAATCAGCATCTCGTCGTTTTGAGCAATGGCTTATCAGCTTTGAGACGAGATTTTAGGTGATCAGCGTCCCCGAGCGGGTTATGGCCATTCGTCACACAAGCCTCGAGCAGTAAGGTCAAGAAGTGATGCTTGCTGGTCTACACGGCCAGGAAGGTGGGCGGGAAAGTGACAGTCTGTGAGAGGAGGTACGCTATGGATAAACTATATGTAGAGTTACCAGCTGCGTCTGTATAGCTGGAGAATCCAAGCCAGTCACAGAATCCCCAAATACATGTATTTGGGCACTCGTGTTTCAAAGACAAAGTTAAGCAGGGTACAGTCCTGAGTCGAAGGAGAACAGTATACAAAATATAAGTAACTAACGCTGTGCTGTAGGGTTAATCTGAATCGCATGTAGGCTTGATCATCTGATTCTAGGCTATGTTCTCTAGTCAAGGGGAGGATATTCCGAACATAAACTCTTAGCCCGTGCATATGTTTGTCAGAGTCTTTACGATAGAGTGGGAGGTATTCAGTCATGTCAAAATGGTGCAAGGAGATTGAGGATTGTAGGTTTGTTTCACTTAGTGCTAGGATATCCGGGGAGTTTACTAGGAGAAAGGTTTCTATGTCATTGATGTTAGTTCTAAGCCCCTGGATATTTGTGAATACTCAAGAGTGGAAGCGAAGGTGGGTTTTTTGGGGGGGAGGGTGTCTTGTTTAGGTCTTATTCTTTTACTTGATATTGTCATTTTGTTTTAGATAGAGTGGGGAAGGCAAAGTGGGTGCTTGTTTGGTGCCAATAAGCTCACACAACCAGACCATTAGTCGAGACTTGGTCCATGGGGTTGTGGTCTCTGGAAAGCCCACCAAAGATAACTGTAGGGTCCCTTTTCATGCGCGACATGGCATGTACAGTTACCCACGATATTATATAACTGTTGATGAAGCAGCTGTTCTTAGCACTGCCTAAGAGTTTGGGATCCTGCGCTACCAGTCAGAAACAGCAGCCAGACAAGCTGTCTAACCTTGGAACAAGTCATGTGAGACTTAGTGACAAACGATTTTCCCCAAGTTGCCCAGAGAGAGAGAAAGAGAGACGGCGTTTATTGTCCTAGTCAGGAAACAAGGCCAAGCACCAGGTGTCTTTGAGGTATCCCTGCACTAGTATCTCTACGCCTGGCTAATAGACAAAGAAGGAGTGCACAGGCTGGGCGATAGGCAGAGCCCATCTACTCCTTCTGCAATTTTAGGTTTGAAAACCGGATATTTTGTTTGAGACTCCAGCTCTAGGAAGGTTGTCAATCAGGACTAAGGAGGCCTTCTTCCCTCAACTGTTGTCTGCCAAGATGTAAGTGGTCATTAGCACAGGTTTTATATCAGACTTTTCCTTCTCCTAAATGGATGACCTGACAAGGTCTATGGGTCCATCACACCAAGAGGGGTAATCCTGCACCCATGTACTAGTCAGGTATTTAAGAGCCCCAGCAGGTAAATAAATAAAAAATCCCCATATATATATATATATATATATATATATATATATATATATATGTAGATAGACTAAGTTTAAACGACACTTCCCAGAGATAACAGAAAATTGAAGATGTGTTCCCCTCTCATAATTAAAAATAATACGGATGGGGTTAATGGCCTCTCGCATGGACGACGAAGCCCCCCACCACCACTTTTTAACTTGGGGCCCCCCAGTTTATGGTCATCAATAATGAAGTTATATATGCATGTGTTTAACCGCCCCCCCCACACTTTTTAGGAGAGCCCCCCCCCACTTTTATAACTGTCCCGCCGGTCTTGTCTCGTGTAGATATAGACTTAGAGACCTGAAGGAAAATATCACAATTTATCTATATATAAAGAAATCGTGTCGATTTAAACAAGAAAAGAAGCAGTTTGAGACATGTTTGTCATTTAAGCTCATCAGGATTTTCTATTGATGAGAAAAAGGTAATAATTTCATTCTTTTTATTGAAGAAAGTTTCTGCTGTTCAAGGTGTGTGTGTGTGTCTGTGTGTGTCTCTCTCTCTCTCTCTCTCTCTCTCTCTCTATCTGTCTCTTCTGTGCACATGTATTTATTTTTCATGGAAATCGCTCCAGACAAGGCATGAAGCCACTTGATGTAAGGGGCTAGAAAAAAATACTACTTCAAGGTCAAAAACTAGCCAACGATAGTGTTAAATCGATAGATTCCGACCCAGTCAACAGCAATTCTTCCCCCTTTGTCAGAAACATTGTTCATAGAATGTGAGGACTAAAGGACAAAATAAGGGAAGTGAGAGTTACGAGGCTGCCGAAAGTAAATCCAAGGTACACGTTCTACACTTCTCTTTATTGCCTTTTTGCATGTGTGGGTTTTATATATATATATATATATATATATATATATATATATATATATATATATATATATATATATATACTATAAATATATTTTTTCGATTAAATATTAAAGTGTTTATTACCTACAGACAATATCGCTTTGGGCTTTGTTTTGTCCTCATCAGTAGGCAATCGCATGGGATCGAACGCAGTTCATAAATTCAGGCTAGAATTACGAGACGAATGCTCGTGACGACATGGCTACCGACAATCAGCACAGACAGTGATTGAAATTGAGATACACTTATCCATGGAAGCAGGGGAAAGCGTTATTATTGTCAACAGTATTCAACACTCGTACGGAACTTGCTTCGTCGCAAATGACAACCAACTTATCTCAACTTCATGGTGCTCTACTTTCAAGACTATTACATCTTTAAAGGGGTTTTTAACCATAAATATATTGTTTTAATTTTTTTTTTTTTTAATTTATTATTATTTTTTATATATAAGGAAGTGAATAATGTATATGTCGATAACTATCAACTCTTCGCCTTCGTTCTCTATCTAAATCTGTTTTTATCCAGAGTCATTCGTTCCCAAATTATCTATCCATAACTCTTTACTCTCACCCGAACCCCTTCCCCATCTATCTCAGCCTATTTATATTTATTTATCAACTCACCTCACACTGACGATCGCTATCAGACTTCATATCAATTCGTGTCTTTAGCGGGACATGGCAAAATGATTGTTGCGCACCATAAATATCCCAGATATCTGCGATCAAAGGTTGCCATGGCAAATGGCACTGGGGCAATTATAAGAAGCCAGCAAATGGCAATCGAAGATAAAGTGGCAACAAAAACAAAAAGGTGGAAAACGTAGGAGCAGAAAATATAGTAATCAATTTTTACATTCGTGTGGAAAATCTCAGTTTTATCAAATATCAGATTTGTAATAATCATTGTCCAATTCTTTCTTGATTTAAAAACAAATATTCCAACACTCTTCATTAATTTCGGAGTTTACACAACATAAACACATAACAGGTATAAATAGATACACCTGGTCAACTTATATATATAGTAGTATGAAAATATATTTATGGCATTTAGCCTAAAGATTTCTTTCGGCAATGAAACATGAACGTTTCTGTGTAGCTTACTTGCCATAAATATATTTTAATACTATTACTAAGCTCTATTCACATATTGAGCACTGTTGAAGTAAATACTGAATATATATATATATATATATATGCAATACATAATAGTACCCTGTAATATATGTGTATATACATGAAATGAAGATTGCGTAAGCATGAAACATCGATGTCTGTAGGTAATAATTAATATATATATATATATATATATATATATATAGAGAGAGAGAGAGAGAGAGAGAGATAGAAGAAAAAAGAGTGATAAATATGCGACGATTGTCCAAATTTATTTCAAATTTCAATTGTTCAATGCAAGGTGTATTCAGTAATAAACTAATGTTTATTATTCTTTCCTTAAGCCAAGGCTTTTCAAAGATCGAGATCTTATCATCAGAGGAGAAATACCAAAGTTCAAATATTTGAAAAATATGAAAAATATTATTAAAAAACGCAGTGAAAAAAGAAAAGTTTTGTAAAAAAGATATGCGGTTTGTCCGGGTGGTAAATTTCCATTGAGAGGAAGTCCGATGAATTGTAGAACGCGAAAAAATATTTGCGTAGGAGCAGTGTGGAGAAAAGTGCGTGTATGTGTATATTTTTTATTTATATTTAGAAATGTTTATATTTAAATATAAATTTCATAACAAAGTAATTATAATATCTCAATAGTGTAAGGCCAGAGCTATGCTATATTCAATATTTTTTTATGTAATTTTATACGATTTTAATGTTATAAAGGACAGATTCACGTCATTTCATGAAACTTATTTTTTATTCCGCATACAATTATTTCGGCTAACACCAAGATATTTGTAAAATACGCCTGTGCATTTATTTCTTGGTGTGACTATCTTCAGTGCTAATTTTACAAAACAAAGCAAAAACGAAAAAGAACATGAAAAACTAGGCGAGCAGAGCCTAAATTACAATCAGTACTCATTAGCGTGAATAGTTTTGCACCACTTTTATGTCCCCTTACGAAGATTAAAAATCAAGATATAATGATGTCTAGAATGTTTTTATTCTAATTTTTATCAAAATCCATTACATGATTTTGATTCTAGAAAATGTCTAAAATTTAATCTTAAGGAGTCTTAATATGAAATTGAAATTCAGGAAATTTTTCTTAATTGGTGTCAAATGACTATGGATCAAATTCAATGTAAATCTGAAATAGTTAACTTTTCAAATGGAAGGTTATGATCATATTACCCCCTCCCCCCCTAAAAACCCTTTAAAATACTCCAAAGAAACTTAAAATTAGGGAATATTCATTAATTGATGTCTAATAGCTATTGTTAAAATTTTGACAAAGGGTTTCCACCTCCTTATTAATCCCTTTGCATAAAACTAAATGAAATATAGACCACATTTAAAAAAATTTTTTTTTTTTTTTAACATAGTTCACCCCAAACAAGGCAGGCCGACACTGTAGACGTAAGGGGCTACTGAGAAAAAGAAAAGGGGAGAAGGTAGGGGGCGGTCAACCTAGATTGGGATCTGCGCAGCGAGGTGTCTGTTTACATTAGTTTAAAATTTTTCTGCATGTCTGTACTGTTGGGGAAACAGGGGGCAGGGAGGGAGTTCCAGAGGCCAGCAGTACGAGGAAAGAAGCTATTTGAGTAGAAGGCTCTCCGACATCTGGGGACCTCCACAGTGAATGAATGAGATTTAGTTGATTGTCGAGTTAGTCTAGTGAATTTACGTCGAGGGGGCACCAGAGTAGCCAATTCATCGGAGCATAATCCATTGAAGTATTTGTAAAACAAGCACAAGGATGCTACATTGCGGTGATGGGACAGAGGCTGGAGCTTGGTTGAAAATGAGGGACCTATTAGGTTGGCGATTCTTTTTTGGACCTTGTCAAGGAGGGAGAGACTAGTAGATGATGCACCAGCCCAGATGTAACAATACTCCATGCATGGGCGGATGGTGGCTTTGTAGAGATACAGGATAATGTCAGGTGTGAGGAGTTTACTAGCACAGTAGAGGGAGCCAACCTTCTTTGCGGCAGCCTTGGCAATGTTTTCAATGTATTTGTTCTAATTCATGTTACCTATGAAGGTTAGGCCGAGGAGTTCGAATGATGAACTCTCAGGTAGGGTGTTATTTGCCATGACAATCGGTGGTTGAAAAGGTTCCTTGTAAAATCTAGCAGCTGTGTTCTAAAATTCATAATGATCGGCTAATTAGTTTAGGAGTTAATCCTGTACATACAAATATATAAACATACACACATATACCTAATATTATATTGATAGATATTGAGTAGCCTGCATTCATGCCAAATATCGATAAACAGCGAAGATTACATGACCAATAAGATATAAATGGCAATATGGGGTTCAGGGCTGGGAGTATGAGTGCATAGTGTTTTCGTGAATTCTTGTTTAGTTTCAAAATGCAGTGAGTCTGTAAGAGTTTAAAACTATAGATACAGCCACACCAAAAATACTGACTACTTAGAAAATAGTAAACATTTATTCAACAACAAATAATAGTTAATTAATAAAATGTGCTTTTTCAAAACCAATATGCAAATATCAGGAAGTTTCATCGGATGTCCTGCTGACTTGGCAGGCCGAGAGCAGGCTCAAGGCGTTTTCACGAATAGTGGCGATAGAGAAGCGCTCATACACGATGGTCCCCGGTGTGGCGCGTCATTAACAGATGAAGGCTGTTGAGGAAGTCGCGTGTGGTGGGGGCCTATCGCTCCACTCGTCACCACAGTGATCTGTTGGAACACAAATATGTCGAGAAGACCGACATATTTTGATTGCTTGCGGACCTCTGATGACGCTGCTGCATTCCAGGGTTTGTTGCCGATTCTGTTACAGACGAGGGCGCAAAAGTGTTGACGCAAGTCACATCCCATATAAACGATTTGCCGTTTAGAAAATAACTAGGCATACCCGTGACCCGTTGGGTTACAACCACTATCCATATTTACTTTACTCTCATTCGAAAATTCATAAACTGTGACGTCATATCTTTTAAAACATTCTTTTTCCATAACTAAAAATAATAAGTCTCTTTACTTCTATATTATTATCATTATTATTATTATTTGTACTCACTAGGAGTTCTCACACAGATCATCGTCAGTGATTGCTCACCGACAACAACCAGTGGTATTTCCTGGAGTCTGAGTGACAACAAGCCTCCCCAGATTTCCAGTATTCTTCACCTCTTTTCGATAATGATGCGGTATCGCAACCATTGATTTCTTGCTGGTAAAGACAATTGATCTTCTCTGGGATTTGGGTGGCAATAAGCCTCCCCAAGTTCCCAGCATTCTCTGCACTTTTCCAGTGGAGGTCTGGTTTGTTCTGTCCCTCCTCGGTCTTCTCATCCTTCTCGACCCTCTACAAATATTTTGTCTGGTGTCAGCCTAGGCCGGCACGATTAAAAAAAAAAAAAATTTCTTTAATTTATAATTCTTTTCTAATTTTTAAACTTTTTTTAATTTTTAAATTTTTTCTTTTAAATTTAAAAAAAAAAACAAAAAAAAAACCTACTTTCAATTTTCTAATTTTTAAATTTTTTCCTTTTTCTCCTTTCTCTTTTTTCGGGGTGGGGAGAGAGGGGGTAGCTTATAGTGTTTCTTGTAATGTCTGTTCCTTAGTTCATTTTTGTGTAGTGATAGATGAGGCCGGTGTAATTCATTTTTTTTTTTGGGGGGGGGGAGGATTATGAAGTGACGTTTCTTGCAATTTCTTTTCCTTGGTTCGTGTTGTGGTGTTCTTCATGTGGTTTTGTTTTCTCCCTGTTGTAAATTCCTTGTGACTGGTTAGCCTTTGTAGCTTATGCGTGTTGGTTTCCGCATTCGAGGATTTTCCTTAAGATTGCCGCTGTTTTGATTATTGTCGTCCTTTGTATGGTTTCGATGGTCCCTTTGATTCCAATTTCTCCCAGTCTTTTCTCCAGGTTGTTTTGGATTGTTCCTAGTGCTCCTACGATTATTGGTATTATATTGACTTTCTTCATGCTCCATATTCTTTTCAGTTCTCTGGCTAGTTTTGTGTATTTATTATTTTATTTATTTATTATTATTATTATTATTATTATTATTATTATTATTATTATTATTATTATTATTTGATAGTAGTCTCAACTTTTGGATGTTTTTAGCTGGATTTTTCTTTTTGAACATCAACTCAATTCCTTTGACTTTAGACATTCAAGCTGTATCTTAACACTTTCGCCGTTCCTAACAGGCAAGCCTTTTGCAGAATTGGAAAAAGAAATTGTCTCGGCTATCTGTTTAAGCCATTAATGGTGGCTTTTCGTTATGGTTCCAAACATACTAATTAAAACGGGAATCACTTTGACTTCTTTACATTTCTATAGTCTAACTAATTCCGATTTTAGATCTTGATATTTTTTTTGTGTTCTTTCTCTTGCACTCTGGAATCGAAGGAACAAGCTATATCAATGATTAAGCAAGTTCTCTTTTTTTGTTGTTTATAAGGACAAAGTCTGGTTTTGAATGTTCAAGAACCTTATAAGTCTGTATGCGCATTTCCCAAAGAAGTTTGACATTGTCGTTCTCTTGTGCCACTTCTGGCCTATGCTCATACCACTTCTCATTTCTTAATGTCTAATGATTATGTCTTATTATTATTATTATTATTATTATTAATATTATTTTTACTCACTTGGAGTACTCACACAGGTTGTCATCAGTGATTGCTCACTGATAATCACCAGTGGTTTTCCCTGGAGTCTGAGTGACAACAAGTCTCCCTAGATTTTCAGTGCTCTCCACCTCTTTCGATAACTACTGCAAATGAATTTGCGTTATCACAACAGACGCTTACCATCGATTTCGCGTTGTCAACAACCATTGGTCTTCGCTTGGATTTGGATGACAGTGCTCTCCGTACTCTTCCAGTAGAGGTCTTGTTAGTTCTATCCCTTCTCGGTTTTTCCATCCTCCTTGACCCTTCATGTCTGGTATCAGTCGGGGCTGGTGCCATCACTTTTTTTTTAGGCGGGGGGGGGGGGTAGTTTTATTATTATTATTATTTTTATATAGAAGTATCATTATTTTTTTGAAGTAAAAATACATTATTTTGCCATCTAATTTACATACGTGTTTGTGGTGTGTACAGACACACATATGTAAATTAGATGGCAATGCTGAAATATAGCCACTCTTTCTCTAAATGCTCACATTAGACATTAAGAAATATTAGAGAGTGGTTGAATCAACATATAGTGAAAGGTGCGAGAGAAATACATAGATAGCTAAGAGAAGGATGCGTGACTTGTTCAGTTAATTATAAATTACCGCTAATTAAAAGAGTTGGGTTTTTTTCCCCAAGATAATTCAATCTCAAAACTGAGGTATATTTCAGCATGTATTTTGTTGATATTAAAGTATACAGAAAAGAACGTTGATCAACTCCCATCTCTGGTTATATAAAGTTAGGTATGTGTATATGTTTATATATTTCTATGCATATAATTATCATTATGAATTTTGGAACACAGTTGTTAGGCGTAAGGGTGGGTAAAGTGGGTTATATTCATTTTAATTTTATGTACAGAGGGCAAAGAGGAGGTGGAAACCCTTTCGTGAAAATTCAGATATCTCCGATTTTCGTGAAATTTCAACAATTAATATTCTCCAAATTTAAGTTTCTTTGGAGTTTTTTTTAAAGGGTTTTAAGTGGATAATGACGTGGACTGACGACCTGGGTGTGCCAAGTTCGAATCCAGTCATCAGACACTAATTAAGCAAGATTCCTTGGATTTCAATTTCTTAAGACCCCTTAAGCTTTAATCCTTAAATTTGAGACATTTTCTAGAATCAAAATCGTGTAATTGATTTTGATCAAAATTGGAATAAGAATTCTAAACATAACGTTTCGTAGCATTATATCTTGATTTTAATCTTCATAAAGGGACATAAAAGTGAAGAACTCTTCTGGTTTGGGAATTCATTTTACCTGTCTTGGGACGGGTATTTTCTAGTTATATATAATAATAGATAAGACATTTTTCTTTTTCTTCTTTTTTTTCCATCTCGGGGTTGTTGCAAAGAAACACTGCGTTATTTTGTGGACAATATTTTTTTGTCCCCCATCTTGTTTAATTTCAATCAATTAGCTCCAACGTTTCGCCATCAAGTTTGATTCGTCAGAGGTTGTAATAAAGTCTTTTGTGGAACTTGTTTGTCGAATTGGAGTTTTTACACTGCATTCAAAACCATTTTTTGTACAAAGATTTATATTATTATTATTATTATTATTATTAGACCCATTCACAATACAATTCCTGTCTGTTGATTTTATTTGTGTTTTCACCGTTTTTTTTAGTTTTTTTTTTTAAGCTTTTTTCTTTATTAATTTTTTCATTATTTATTTATTTTCATTTTTTTTAATTATTTTTTTTTATTTTTAAGCTTCCATTGTCTATTCTTCATTTTACATATCTCAGATTAATTTTTTGTGTGTGTTTTTAAATACCCTGCCATCTGTAGGGCTGGGGGAACGTCCACAATGACTCTCTCTGATTTAGAAAGTGAATGGCAGGCATGGGGAGGGGGGAGGACAATAGTTCTTTTTTTTTTCTTTCTACTTTTCCTGTTTTAAGTAAGTATAACAGGAAAGTATCCAGCCTTTGTTCTTTGAGGGGGGGGGGTATTGTTTTGATCAGTGAAAGACCCTTTATTGTATCTGGAGGCAGGCGATAGTTTCTTCCTCTGCCCCCCCCCCCCCCTGCCGCCCTCAAACAACCTAGATCCGAACATAGATTGAAAACCCCTTCACCCTCTCGAAAAAAACATAAAAACGATATACAGAGAAATAAAATAGAGTCAAAAAGGGGGGGGGGAGAGATGAGGGCAAGGTCCCCATTCGGACAGATGGCTTCTTCTTTGGTTGTTTTTTTTGTTTTGTTTTTGTTTTGTTTAATACTGTTATTTATAATATCCAAAGGTTCAATTGAATGCAGTATTGTACGAATCCCAAAGATCCATTCACCCTCAATTACAAGGGGCTACTGTGATTTTAAAATTGCCCACATTTCGTGTCCCATGAAAGAATATGGATGATATCATATATATATATATATATATATATATGTGTGTGTGTGTGTGTGTGTGTGCATATATATGTGCATGTTTTGGCGATTTAAATCATTTTTCAAATCAGGTTCCAAATAAAGAGTAGACACAAAGGTTTTATAATGATTTACATCTGTTTCAAGACAGTGTTTATTTTAAGTCATACAATGAACCATCGTTTTTTTTTAAACAAGATTATTTTCAGAACGTAGGTGCCCTATGAAATTTATATATATATATATATATATATATATATATATATATGTGTGTGTGTGTGTGTGTATCGAGGCAGCATTTTTCCCTTAAGACACGTATTATTAAAAATAACTGACAACTCTTGTCTGGATATTTTTGTATTGATCCCTTCAATTTTCCGGATTAAAGTCTTAATCTCGGATGAAAATTGGCTGATGAAACTGCCGTAATTTACATTTGGGTATATATATACACACACACACTATATATAATATTATATATATATATATATATATATATATATATATATATATATATATATATATATATATAAATGTGTAAGTTTTTTTCCCCCTATCTTTACTATATTAACATCAAAATGGTGTATGCTTATAATTCTTTCATACAACATAACATTTTGAAATGTTGTATATATAATAATCTGAAAACACCCTAAAACACATTTGGGTCTTCTTAATTTGCATATTTATTTCATAAACAGCTTCTAATAAATTAATATTCTGTAATATTTGCATTGTGATACGTTCTTATATTACATGCAATAATGTTGTTGATAGTAAAACGTCTGATATCGCTGGGCTGCTGAGAACTGATACTACACTTTGATTTTCGCCAAAAGGCCGTGGAACCATAAAAATAATAGTTTTGTGACTAGGCATTTTTAAATGAATGAAACAAAACAACTTTTTTTTTAATGAAATAAATACTTTATATGAATATTTATATTGATACTAAAAATTTAAGAATCATATATTTTTTTGTGGATTTTTTTCAAACGAGGATATTCATTTGTGATAACAGATTACATTCACTTTCATTGCCAATTGCCGTACAATTTTGAATTACCGAATAATTTTAAATCTCAACAACAATTTTAGATTTCCAAATAATTTTTAATTTCAACAATAATTTTAAATTTCACAATAATTGTAAATTTCTAAATAATTTTAAGTTGCCAAATAAGTATAACGTTTTATCTGTAACATTTCCAAATTAAAACAAAAACAAATGATGTAAGTAATTAAAATTTAAGAATATTGTTCTGCCGTAATTAATGAAAAAATGATATTGTACGTTGACATCATGCCAATTAAATTTGAAAAATTTACGTCTAAATTCGATTTGCAGATCGTTTGAATCTGAATTCAAATATATGAAGACATATGGGATGATAATACATTTCTGAGGATCAGATCCACCGTGAAATTGCAGTAAATCACCTTTTAGTTTTTGTTATATATATATATATATATATATATATATATATATATATATATATATATATATATACACAACATATAAACAGAGAACAAATATATACATGCCCAATGGTAAAAACAGACACCACACACATACACAACATCAGAGAGAGAGACACACACACACACACAAAATATACCAACAAAACACACATCTATTCTCCCCCACACACACACATATAGGAATAACATAAAAATCCACTTCTCAAAACCGAACATAAACAAGCAAAAAGTCGTTTGTACACATAGAATGCTCAATATATTTTCACAGAGCATTATAACAATAATAAATAATTTGTAGATGCTTGCAAGGCTTTGCAGAAGTTTAAAAAATAATTCTGCGTGTTTTTACTTCGGTAAGTTCCTAGAAGTGACTTTCACTGCGGACCTGAAATGGAAGAGTAACATAAAATCTGTTGCTGGAAAAATGGTTGGATCATTCCATCGCTCCAGAAAGTAGCTCACACCGATGCAATCATCTACTGCACAAGAGTCAAATACATCCTAAGATGGAGTACTGTTGTCACATCTGGGGAGGTGCCGCTCGGAGTACCCTTTCTTGCCTTGACAGAGTACAAAATCGATTCCGAAATCTAGTGGGAGAAGTTCTCTTCTCGTCCCTACAGCCTCTTTCACTCAGAAGATATGTTGCAAGCTTCTCTTTACTGTATCGTTATGTTCATGGTAGGTGCTCGACTGAGCTCCAATATCTGGTACTCACCCCTCTCCGTAACACATTCACGGAAAGAACTCATCTTCTCTCAACCACAGTGAAGAACTTTCCTTTCCTTCTCTCCTTATAGAAAAAACCCGAAACAAAATAAACTTCCATGAACAAAGTTTCTTTCCTTGAACGTTCCGCCTGTGGAATAGGATACCACGAGCCTGCTTTGCAACCGACTACAGCATGATCGTCTTCAAATCAAATGTGAACAAACACTTGTTGAGCCGTCCCCTTGGATAATTCAATTCCTCTTAATCTCCCCCCACTTCTCCCACCCATTGTTTCCGGTCCTCTTGTGCAGGCGGTCATCATCCAATTAATGATCTCTTTAACCCTTATCCTCTTTAGTAAAAAACAAAAACAAAAAAAACTTTACTTTTAAATAATGTAAACTTATATTATGTGTAGTGTCTGTCTGTCTGCCTTTCTGTTTGAGGATGCAATTGAAAATAAAGCCCTATACCATGGTTAAACAGCGTTTCTTGGGTAAAATTTCACAGTAATGCAATGACGTTATTATTTTTGTATTGGTCGGTCGATAATATGTAGGGACTGCGTTTGTGTCGAATGGCAACAGACAGTAAAGTCAATGTTACACTTTATTTCATTTATAACAAAACCCTGTAACAAGAGTAAATTTTACAACAAATCCAAATATGGTAATTTTAATTGAATTTGAGCTCTTGAATTTAGGGAATTAATAATAAAATCACTTTAAGAAGAAATAGAGTGTTTAAGTGTTAAAAATAATGTGACCAGATAAATTTTTTACTTTTGACGATTTAAAATATTTGAAATAACAAAATTCTTATACTACATGTTTTGCTTTCATTTTCTTCTATTTGAGGAGCATTTTCATTATTGGGTCTTAGTACCAAGAATAGAAGCAGTGGTATTTTAGTACCAAGAATAGAAGCAGTGGTATTTTAGTACCAAGAATAGAAGCAGTGGTATTTTAGTACCAAGAATAGAAGCAGTGGTATTTTAGTACTAAGAACATGAGCAGTGGTGCTTTAGTACTAATAGAAGCAATGGTGCTGTAGTATTAGGAACAGCCGTAATGTTTCAGTACTAAGAATAGACGCAGTGGTATTTTAGTACTAAGAATAAAAGCAATCATGTTTTAGTACATAGAGGCAGTCCTGTGTTAGCAGGACTGCCTAGAATTGAAGTAGCAATGTTTTAGTACTAACTCGTAAGAAAAATAGTACTGCTAGTAAAAGTAGTAGTAGTAGTAGTAGTGTATTCTTATTTTTATATGCTGAACTTTGTTATTTGACTTTAATTTGTAGTGTCTAAAAGGTGAACTAAGTTATGGTCTTAATTCTAAATTTAGAAAAATCAAAAAAATCATAAAAAACTGTAGTAATTAATTATTAATCAAAGGAGAATAACCTTCAACCCTGATCCAAATAAACGGAAAAAGGAACAAAACAGAAACTCCAAGGCCGATGATCTTTTTCGAAAGTGTTTCGATGACATCTCTCGTCTTACTCAGTGTCTTCTTTCCGCGTGGTCGATTCTCAAGGCTCGTGCTGTTGTCCATAAAACTGACAACTAAAGAACGGTCAAGCATGAAGTATTTCAGTGAGCATCACATCTTCGTTTTGTAAATCTACGTCCAAAAGCGTAGCCTATTTGGCACAAAACATTGATGTTCGTTATATGTTTTGACAATAAAACGCTCCCGCCCCGTCGCCCCCACAGACTCTCTACGGACAACGGATCGTCGGTAAGTACAGATAATTGAATATTCATGTCTGTCAGATGCAACCAAAAACTTTTAGTGAAGCCCTTCAAACAAAGATCCGGACAATGTCCACTGCGATGAACATAAGTGTCCAGTTTGCTTTCTGCCCAAGCCGAACCTTACGTAGCCATTTTGACAATCGCCCAAAAGAAGACGATGGTCACTCTCGGACAACTGATGGTCAGTGGATACTGACATAAGATATTTAACGTTGTCAGATACACCGAAAAACCTCAGCTAGGGATGTTTCGGAACGGCCTTTAAAGCGATCCGGGCACTGTCCAATGGAATGAATGCAAGTGTCTACAGGAATTTATCCACTTGACTAATGCATCGGTTCCTGCAGCCTCAAAGACTTTCGGCTGACGGTTTGCCTTGCCTCGCTGAAATAGAGTAAACTCGGAATGATGGAATTTTTAGATTTTCTCACAAATGGTTAAGTTTTCTACGGAAGATGCTTTCTTCTTATCCTGACAACTCGGATCTATCATGTCAGGAAGTTTCTCCATGGATCGGACTGGAATTCTCTTGGAATAAGAACTGTGTTCTTTGAAAGAAAATTTATTTTTTTTTAATTATTCCCTCTGATATGTGAAGATCGAATTTGTATCCGTGTTTTCAGAGAATCCATTTTCGGTTATTTTTCGTCTGAAGACAAGCAATTCTTTTAGTATTTTCTTCTTTTTTTGACAAACGAAAGGAAGAAGCATTTTTACCGAAATATTTTCCAATCTTCTTGAATCAACTGTTTTCAATGTTTGTTTATTTATTACCTAACTACCTAACGTTGTAGTGGAGTAATTTCAGTTTTTAATTTTTATTTGTTTACACATTTTAAAACTTATACAGAAAAAGAAATACAATTTTAGTTGTGAGAAAGACAAATCTTTTTATATTCATCAATTATGAATATAAGTTATTCCCCTTGCCGATTGTGATTTTTCGGTCATAATTGAAAAATGTCTTAATTTTATCAGTTGTCTGGGCAGGACTACATAATCTTTAAAATAAACTGTAGCAAAGAATGTTATTATGGTGCCAATAACATGGAACAAAAACATTAAAACAGGATATTCAGAATCAAAGATCGATATGGGACTGTAATTGCTATTTAGGTCACACTTAAAAAAACCGACAAGATAACTTTATATTGCAGATGTCTGTCTGGATAGCTCTTATTGTAATCAACAAACACATTAAAACATTTAATTAAAAAAAGAGAAACGAATTATGAATACAGATTTTCTAGCAGGGAAACCTGGCGTTACCTGGGTGTAAAATATGCAGAAAGATTTAATTTAAATTCACGCAGGTCATTTATTAAATTACAGCATCTGCAACTGCCTAAAGTCCAACTCTTCCTCACCGTCGCAGGGACAGTGGTAATGTGGTAGTGTCAAAGCTAACCGGCTAAAAGTGTTCTGGTAAAAATCAGGGAAGGGTCAGCATCAGGATCCGTCGTCCTCTGATTGTCGCCTATGCTTCTCCACCATTAATTTATGTGTCCTCGGCCAAACCTTCCACGACTTCACATGCAACAGCTTAGCCTTACTGTTGGCGGTGTTGGCAGTAAACACCTGTAGTCTTGTAGGTTAATAAACAGTTACGACCAACGAGAACGACTTCATGTGGACCAGACAATCCTGAGGCACGACCTTTGTGAGCTCTATGCAGACAAACAAACAGTAACTACACAATAAATTAAATTCCTCAATATCAATTTATCGCATCAAGTCGGCAGGCTGCAAGACCGAGGCTTTCTTGGGATGAGCTGTGTAAACGTGACCGTGCAGCCCTGGGGATTACAAACTTAGATCCTTATGACTGCCGAGCCTGGAGTGGAAGACTTTGATCAAGACTGACAGAAAAGCCCCCACCCTCTTATAGAGGACTAATCAAAGGCCTGTTCAAAAAAAAAAATCGGATGAAGAAGAAGAATATCTTCTACAATTTTAAATCTTATATATAAAGTAAAGTGAGACTTCCCCTATTTCATTGACCGACATTGCTTTCTATCTTAAACTGCATATACAAATCTGCATCATCATTGATTTAGGCCAATGTTTTATGCATATTTTATACTTTTTCAACATACTTTATTTTTTTAAACTCCGAGTTTGTTTTCTTTCTGGACTCTTTACAGGGCCACAACACATACACAATCAGTTTAGCAAAGAAAAAATGGCTTTGACTTTATTTAAAACATGCATTGACTTATTTAGAATGCTCATTCCATCATTCTGTTTTTCCATAATGTGGCGTTTGCCATTTTACAGTAACTGACGTTGCACACAAACGGTAGCCCTTATTCTGGATGCACTACACAATAGCAGTTCTCGTGGTTCCTATGGCTACATGACTATGCTATCTGTTGCCATGACACTTCTTATTCATCATTCATTTCAGTGCTTCCGCACTAAGCTCATAAACTTACACACATACACAAAAAATAGCAGCTATTATGTTGTCACAAGAGGCGTTCATAGGTGAGTCAAACAGAACAATTATATGATTTCATTAAGATATTTATTCCACCATATTGTATTTCGTTTTTTTATAAAACAAGTGAGCCATTTATCTGACTGATAAGAAATAAATCATATTTCGAATAAATAACTCCTTTCAAAAATTATTTTACTGATTAAATTACATCAACTAGAATGCATGTCGGTTTATTTATATAAAATATATTATTTATAAAAGAATTTACTTAATAAATTAAATCAGCTAGAATGACTTTTGTTTCTTTTTTAGAAAACAAGTCACCCATTTTAATGAATTACTTTGTGCTATTAAAATCCTATTTAGAAAAAATTATTTATTTGCACAAAATAATTTAGTGATTACATTAAATTCACTCTAATGCATTTCGGTTTCTTATCAAACAATTTAGCATTTTCAATGGATTTTCAATGAAATAAAAATCCTATGATTCTGATTTTTTTAGATGAGGATTGATGATTAATGTAATTTGAATTATTCGGAGTACTGATCTCATCTTGAGTGTTATTCTCACAACATTTCAGCCGATGTAACCTCCGACCTTCTTCAGGTGTATCTTGTCGAACTCGGGAATCTGGATGGAATTTCGAACGGAACCCGTTATTTAATTCAGGGAGGTAGCATGCTGTCGTTCCTTCTGGGAGAAGTCTTCACTAATTCGCAATTCTTTGTATCGCCTGCACCGAGGATTGAACCTCCAACCTTCAAATGACTGTCACTTAGAACCGAATTTTACTTAGTACTATATCCACTGTGCCACGGATCCTTGGCTGATGGAACGAGAGCATGTTACCCCCCCCCTCCCCACCCCCTGTGGAGTGTTCCGTTCGAAATTTCGTTGAGATTCCTGAGTTCGACAGAAATATTCCCGAGTTCGAAGAGATACACCTGAAGAAAGCTGGAGATTACACCGGCCGAAACGTTGTGAGAATAACACTCAAGATGAGAACAGTAGTCCGAATAATCCAAATTACACAAATAAAAATCCTATTTTGAAATAAGAATCATTTACAAAGATAATCCATACATATGCACCTTGATGTGATGATATTCATTCTTAGTTTATTTATATATTTATATATATATATATATTTATATATATATATATATATATATATATATATATACATATATATATATATATATATATATATATATACACACACACATACACATACTATTACTATTACAATAGTACCCTTCCCAGATTACATTCCCATTTTTATTTATAAATATAATTTCCATTTTAATTCAAATTTAATTTAGATTTTACTCAACATTGAAATCTGGAGCCGATTTTTGCACAGAATATTCGCTTACACTTCTAACTAAATGCTGATCTTTTAAAAAATAATAGTTGGAAAAATAACCCTAAACTTAACCCTAATCATCACTTTCTTTACAACTATATGTAATCCTATAAAACAGTATCATCATATTCGGTTTAAAGTTCGTTTTACATTCTGGAATGTGTTGGACGGCTCTAAAAAATGAACTTCCAAACTAACCTATTTCTGACCAGGTCTTTATTTATCCCTTTTTCTCCCGAGCCCATTTTTATGATTTCCTCCCATGTTTTCCTTGGGCTTCTCCGGTGAACAGGACCTGCTACCTTAACTATTTTACATCTAAACACATTCCGTGCAGATTCCCGAGTTCGATAGAAAGATTTCCGAGTTCGGCAAAATACACCTGAAGAAGGTTGGCGGTTACATCGGCCGAAACGTTGTGAGGATAGCACTCAAGATGAGAACAGTAGTCCAAATTATACAAATTATCTAAAAGAATTTGGAAACACAAATAGTAAATGTTTACAACTTTTATAAGTTTTTAAACTTATACTAGATAACTCGTGACCCGTTGGATCAGTATTTGTTATATCCTCTCTCTCTCTCTCTCTCTCTCTCTTTCTTTTTCTTTCTTTCTTTCTGTCGCAAGATGGAGAGTTTTCCAAGAAAAGATCTTTAAAAAACTTTGATGACCTTTCTTATTTTTATTTTGGGACTTTTGAAAAAATAAATAATACAAATATTTAAGACAAGCCCCCCAAGAAGATAAGCAAAGTGTTAAACCATCTATGTGAAAACATATATTGTGGATAGAAAGTTGAGGAGAAAAGATTCTTCTTTTCTTCTTTTTTTTAAATATAAACGTTTTTTTTTTTTAGTAGACAAATAATATCAAAAAGAGACTTATCTTGACAAACCGTTAAAAGGCTTTTCACCTCTTATTAGATTAAGGGGGAGTGGGAGCGCGAAATAAAAAGAGAATTAAATGAAAGAAAACAATCTGAAGATTCTGTTGTTTTGTTCCTAAGTCAAATATATTTATTCTGTCTATGGATTATAACTTGTTTTTTTTCTTCATTCTTTTTTGTCTTGGGAGGCAAGGAGGTTGGTCGATGAGGAAAGGAGTGTTAGGTAAAATTGGTAAGAGATGGAGTGGGTTAGGTTTGTGGTGGAAGACGAAATATCAAAACAGTATTTCTAAAAAAATGTTAATCTTCTCAAAAACGGAATGATATCTGAAATGAACAAATGCGAAAGTTGGGCCCATTTCTTCTCGCACGAACAGTACAGTCAAAATGATCTATTTTCAGTTAATTCAACTATGAACAATAGATGCACCATCATTTTTTATAAACTGCTTATGTATATGCGATATCAGTCGCAAGGTTAACTAATTTGCATATTGGTTTTGAAAAAGGACATTTTATTAATTAATTATTATTTGTTATTGTTTTTTTAATTCAATGATTGTTTTGATTTTAGTACAACAAATAGTTCTGTTTTGCAATATTATTTTGATTTCCTGGAGAAATAGTTAGCATCTGTGTTCAAATGTTCCTTATTTTAGAGAAACGAACTTGAGATTCAACAAGTTGCGATCTATTTCTAAATTGAAAGTGAAAAGGCAAATTGATTCCTCTTTCTTTTCCTTTCTTTACAGTCACCTCTAAAAGATAAATAAATTTGTTCCGAAATTACCAAAACGTTACGGTTTATCTATATGAATAAATGAGCAAGATTTTGTTTCATGTTTACAACAAAGTTCTGAATGAAATGTTTATTATTTGAAATCAATGTTTCAAGTATTTCAAGTTCCGAAGTTTGATAAGTGATAGCAGGCTGGCAAAACCAGCTAGCATATATATATATATATATATATATATATATATATATATATATATATATATATATATGTGTATGTAAGATAATGAAGAGTGGCAAAAATAAATGGTGGACGAGTCCAGTGTAGGTGGGACGTCGAGAAAGAAAGCGACTTTATAACTGTTAAAAAAGAAGGTTCCCCAGTGCAAGCGAGACTTGAAAGGCGGCGGTTTCAGAAACGCGAAGAGCTGGAGCGCTTAGTGATCGAAGTATCGAAGTACCGGAAGAATGGGAGTTTACCGGTGTTTATGGCACCGATGAAGCTTTATTGGCTATGGTACCCAAGCCCGTATTGCTGTTAGGCTTTCGTGTCCGCTGACTAAAAATGCGACTGATCAGCAAGTTAGTATTGTGAAGGAATCCCCTGACTTGTATTTTATCAAACAGACAATTGGAAGCGCTTGTGGAACAATTGCTTCAGTTCACGCTCGGATAGACAATGCAGAGCAAATTGCTTTCCAATCGGATGTATATATGAATGAGTTTCTAGCGGAAACTAAGTCTGTGACCCCAGCAAGAAAAAGACTTTCATCAGACAAAAGTATGTCAAAAGATTTTTTTTTTATATGTGTGTGTGTAGCCGGCGTAAACCATCCGGTGATGGGAAATAAAGAAAACCAAAGTTTTCCATATACGTCTGTTCTTTGTCATTCTTGTTGGATCTTACCAGGTACCCCGAAAGAACGGGTAATGCAATATATATATATATATATATATATATATATATATATATATATATAAACACACAATTTAAATATAAAACTGAAAACATATGTTATTCACTTTTACTTTTTAAAATACTTTTATTCGAATTTAACGAAATATTGATAAACCATTAAATATGAACGTATCAGAATAGTTTATCATTTTGTTATATCCTTTCAGTCTCGGGAGACAATGGATACCCTCTGCAGGAAGTATCAAGTGAAGCAAGGGTTGCGCAATTTCCACGCGCATCTCTCCTGAACCGCTTGAGTTCAGTGGCAAGGAGAAAGTCTCTGATGACTGGAAACAATGTCAGGATAAACAAAAACAAACTGGTGGTTTTTCAAAGTTTTTTCTTTCGGAAAAAAACTAGAGTCTAGTCTACCCTACTATTTCAAAGTTTTTTCTTTCGGAAAAAAACTAGAGTCTAGTCTACCCTATTATTTCAAAGTTTTTCTTTTGGAAAAAAACTAGAGTTTAGTCTACCCTATTATTTCAATGTTTTTCTTTCGGAAAAAAACTAGAGTCTAGTCTACCCTACTATTTAACCCATAGCTGGAGGGAGAATATATGTATTCATACGTTTCTCAAAGGTATGAGTGAAAGTGATGCAGTAGCCCAGACAGAAGTTGAACCTAACATGCCGGCCCACCAATCTGTGGCCACAACTACTATGCCACGCCACGCCACGCCACTTCCATGTGTGTGTGTGTGTGTGTGTGTGTATATATGTATATTTAGACAGCAACTTGTAACTCAAACAGGCTTTGTTAAACAACACGGAATTTTAGCGTTTGCATAATTATTCTTTAAGGTTTTCGAATCGCTAAGCAATCTTTCGCCTGAAACCCGAAAGATTGCTCAGCGATTCGAAAACCTCAAATAAAAGTTATGCAAATGCGAAAATTTCGTCTTGTTTAACTAAGCCTGTTTGAGTAATATATATATAATATATATATATATATATATATATATATATATATATATATATTATATAAACATCCACAGACATGTGTTTTATCTTTTGATGATTCATCAGTGTGGTTTGATCAAATCAACGCACCAAAGTCGAGACTAGAACACTGAATCCTAAGTCATCACTAACTAGTCGTGCCAGCCAATGTAGAAGAAATTGTACTATACTTAGTTACATTAATCAGTTTCAATAGAGGATTCAATTTTGTTCCGGGTGGGGGGGGGGATATCTCGCATATTAGCTTCACTAGAAATCGTCCTTCTCCTACATGACAGTCGTCTCCCTTAGGAAAGTTAATATATATATATATATATATATATATATACTACAAGAATACCCTTTCCAGATTAATTTATTTTCGAGGCGGCATATATTTTATATATAATTAGCTAGAAGAATACCCGTCCAAGAATGTGTAAAATTTATTCTCCAAAAATGAATCGTTTTGCACCACTTTTATGTCTTCCTACGGAGGTTAAAATCAAGATATAATGATACTAAACCTCATGTCTAAAAACCTTACTCTAATTTTGATCAAAATCCATTACATGATTTTGATTCTAGAACCGATCTAAAATTTACGGCTTAAACGTAAGTGATCTTAAGAAGAAATTGAAATTCAGAGAATCTTGTTTAATTGGTGTCCAATGACTATGGATCAAATTTAATGCAAATCTGAAATATTTCAATTTTGAAATGTGAGATTTTGCCCATGTTTTTGTATCTGAAGGAGTTTCTGTGTGCAGATACAAAAACAAGGCTAATACGGCACTCGCGACCCGAATATGGCAGCTTAAAGAAGAAAATACACCCTTCAAATATCCGCGATGAAATATTTAGGGGGTGTATCCACAAAAGACAAGCATTACTTATAAACTGGTCTGACCGATTCACATAATGTCTAACTACCCCCCTCTACTAATATAAACACAATAAAAACGAACAAACACCTCATCAACCTATATCCACATTAATTTCAAGAGCTAAAACTTCGACCTTCACAAAATACAAAAATATTTAATTTATTTATCAGTCACTAGATTACTCTACAAATCCATTTAAACAAACTATATCCACATAAATTGCAAGAGCAAAAACTTCGACTTTCACAAAAATACAAAAATGCAAAAATAGTTAATTTATTTATCAGCCACTAGATTAATCTACAAATCCATTTTAACAAACTCAAACATTTCATATTTCCAACTAAGTTACCTCCCTTAGATCCGAATTTCTTCATTAAAATCACTCCAATCTGGGTAAAAGATTTTTAACACGTTAACGGTTTTTCCTTTTAGAACGCATACCTTCAAAAATATAACGGCTAATGATACAAATTCATAATTTGGCTCACGGGAATTTCAGAGAAACCCTTTCATTATTTTTGTTTTTAATTTTTAATTTTTTTTTAATTTTTTTAATTTCTTTTTTATTATTATTATTTTTTTAATCTTTAAATTTATTTTTAATTTATTTTTATTCATTATATTTTTATTTATTCTTTTTTTATTCTTTCTTTCTCTCTCTCTTTTTTTATTCTTTATATTTTTTTAATATTTTTTTAATTCTTTTTTATTCTCTCTCTCTTTTTTTATTATTTTATTCTTAGTATTGAAATGTTTTTATATATATGTTTTTATATATATTTTTTTATATATATTTTCATATATTTTTGATTTTTTATTCCCTTTAATCTTGAATTCCCTCGTGTTTTAAATCTCAACGGTCTTATTACACTAAATTTAAATTTAAACAAACACACACAACACACTGAGCAAATAACGCGTCCCAACGAGAGTGTCATGTGACCTCACATTTCCAATACAGATGACAACAGAAGCTGAAGAGAGCCGGATGGGTAAGACCTTCCGTGCTTGAAACCGACGGTACGAATGTTGTACTAATTTTTCTGTACCAGAATAAATAAATATTATGCTCTTAATTTTTAACTTTAATTCTTAATTAATCGAGCACTCTGCTGGGATTTTTCCTACCATTTTACAAAGAAGTTATATATATATATATATATATATATATATGAAAAAGGAAAACCAAAAAATGGATGTTTTTTATGTGTACATCAACGTTTCGTCTTTATTTATAAGACTTCATCAGGATGATAAAATAGAGAAAAAATGTCATGCAAGTACAGATACATGTAGGGTAGACATATTGGGAGGAAAAATAAAATGAAAAAATGGCCACTACTGGCTGGACGTCCGTACTTGTTGGAGAAATAGAAATGAATGTTGAATCCCTCACTCATTGCTATCATTTTCCAAATATTTCAAACCCTATCACAACAAATCCTCCCCCTTTCAACTATTTTCTCCCATACCCCTTCTTAAATTCCCTCATTTTCTCAAAACGCTAAGACCATAACTTTCGCCCATCCACCAAAATCACAGCCCCCCTCCCTCTCTACCCATCCTCCTTTCCCTGCATACACCCCCCATACACAAACATTCCAACTTACTTTTCCCCTTCAATCTTGACCGCAGCCATCTGGTCAAACACCTCCCTCCCCCTCTTCCTCCACTCCCTCTCTGCCATCCACTTTACCCCTGCTCATCCCCCACCTCTTTCTCTTACTACCAGCCACAGTAGTCCTTGCTCACCCCATCCTTCCATTTTTTCCCCACTCATTTTCTTCAACATTCATTTCTATTTCTCCAACAATACGGACGTCCACCCAGTAGTGGCCATTTTTTCATTTTATTTTTCCTCCCAATATGTCTACCCTACATGTATCTGTACTTGCATGACATTTTTTCTCTATTTTATCATCCTGATGAAGTCTTATAAATAAAGACGAAACGTTGATGTACACATAAAAAACATCCATTTTTTGGTTTTCCTTTTTCATTTTCCCATCACGTCGGATTACCTTCATCCTTCTCTTCCCATATATATATATATATATATATATATATATATAGTAGTCTGAAAATATGTTTTATCATATACCTTCTATTGTTTATGTATACCAACCTCTTCAAATTGAAAGCTCGATGATTGTCAACTTGTAACAACAGAGCATATATAATCAAGAATTAAAATAAATTTTGATAAAAATATTGAATCAAGTGTAGGTGCTATCCTTTAGTTTCATATTCCGATGTTTTGAATTAATACTCCCAATTTAAATGACGTGAATTATATAATGAGATTTATTTACAGGTTAATTAAAGTAGTTTTTATAAAGAAACTAGTTATCCTGTAGCCGGGTTTAAATATAAGTTCCTCATAGAAGATCTTTGGTCAATGTGCTGTGCGTATTTCTTTTAGCTTTGCTTCTAATTACAATATGGCCGACTGCCCCAGGTGGTGATTTCAGAGACGCTATGGATGGAAAAACATCCGATGTGAGTTTGTTTCGATTTTCGAACCTTTATTTTTGTCACATCACAATACATAATTTTTCGAATTGAAAACTTTTTTTGTCTTTCTGATGAATTTTGAGAGGAAACATCCGATATTGACATACAAATGTTAGTTGGTCGCCTACTGAACGAAACAGAACCATAAAATTGTACCAAATGGGTTTGTTTTAAAAAAATATTTCGGAAGATAAATAAAATCTTGGTCTTTAGAAGATAACAAAATCTTGCTTTATTTATATATATATATATATATATATATATATATATATATATTCTATTTCAGATCAAAACAAGTTTCAAAACATATCACTTTATTATTTTTATTATACTGGCTACGAACGTTTCAGAAATATAATGCTCAAGTTATGATTGAAGACAGGATGATAATTCAAAAAAGTTCAATACTCAAGTCCGATAATCGATCGGTTTCAAAACTAGTCAGATTTCTTTTCTTTTTTATAGAAAAGTGTTTAAATTAATCCAGTAGGGTCCAATCAGCTTATAAGTTATAATAAGTTATAATAAGTTATAATAAGTTATAAGGATAAAATTCGAGGGTTGAACGGTACAAAAGTGAGAGAAATCTTTTTTTAAATTGAGAGCAAACTGCATTTTCCGAGGCAGTTTAGTAGAAAATCAAATAGTATCGATAATTTGAAAAACGTCAGAGCAAAGATTATCAACAAGTTGCGAGGACGTCCTGCACTTATTCCCCTTGGGGGATGGGGGCAGTGGGACACCCATGGTACATTAAACAAAAAACGTGTGTTATAGTGAGGTAATTTCGCCATATATCAGCGATAAAAGTAAGCAACGAAAAATCCTTTTTTGTGTTTTCGAGTTTTCATTTGTCAACGAACTTGCGGAACATGATGGGACAATTCCCCAACTGAAGAAAAGCGTTTTCTTTCAGTCTTATGTAACATGGCAACTTCAACGAAGCTATTTGGCTCCATGAAACATAATCATAAGAAGCAAGGTCATGCATGATTATTTGAGGAACTTTACAGTATTTCATATGTGTCCCTCCCCACCCCTAGCAAAGTACATTATTGTATTACAGGTATCTCTGCTAGTATACATATGTTACACTTAATACACATATAGACATAAACAATGTGATTGACATATGGAAGCACATACGTGTTGAAATATTCAATCTTTCAAACAATCCGTATAATACTTATCGTGCTTTATTGCCATTTTTGGCAACATTCTTAAGGGTTATTCTTGAAACCAATTATATCCTATTTTTGTCCTCGTATTTTTTGGTTCTTGACTTTTCCAAATGATAAAAAGGAAGATTCTATTTCTCAGATTCTATTTTCTTCTCCACCAGACTTTTCCTAGAAAATTTTAACGCTGCCAACATTTTTTCGCGAGTCGACTGTCCCCGACCGCCACCAAACCTCGTCGACCTCTTTCCGATTCTGACATTTTGTAGGCTTTGCAAACTGTAGCCAAGCAAGATAGATGGTTTGAAGAAATCTATTCAATTCAAAAGTTTTATTTTACGCAAATACCGATGAAGTCCGCAGAAAAAAAAGGACTGAAATAATTTTAAAAATATATTAAATTTTAAAAAAAAAAAAAAAAAATTAAATAAAAATCAAGAGAAAAACACTATGAGAGAAACCTTTTGGAATTTGAGTAGTTTTATTATCTTTTCTTTTTTTTTTTTTTTTTTTAAGATAAGCCAGAAATATATTTTTCCAGTTTTTTAAATTTATTTTTTTGTTTAAAATAATAGACATGTAAACAAAAGAAATCGCTGCTTCATTTTGATAAGGTTTTTTGAATGAGGATTCACCATGAGGTTTTGTGATAAGAAAATGCTTGACGTTTTTATAAAGCAACATACATCAAATCCTATCGAGTGATATAACGAACGGCAGAATTATCTGCATTTCTTATATAACATCTCACTTTTATAAAAAGCAGCGTATGGCTGAAGAAACTGGACTGCTTGGCATTTACTCATTCTAGTATTAAAAATTAACACAATTACCTCCCTTTTGCTATAACTTATTATATACTTCAAACTATATATATATATATTTTGATGAATTTTTTTCTTCGGGTTTGTTCACAAATGAAAACTCGAAAACACAAAAAGGATTTTTCATTGCTTACTCCCACACTCATTTTTTCATGTACTATGGATTCTCTGCTCAGGGCCCACCAAGGAAGCAAGTGCAGGACGTCTACATGACTTACTGGCAATCTTTGCTCTGACGTTTTTTTAATTGCGATAATATTTATAAAAAATTGTGTGCGTACATTATATACATATATAATATTTTAAAAATATTAAAGTGCTTTTATACCTATAGACGATATCGTTTCGGGTTTTTACCCTCATCAGTGCACGAGTGGCGGTTGCCATATATATATATATATATATATATATATATATATATATTTAAATATTTTCTTTGTCGTACAAAATTTTGAAATGGCATTGAAGAGACAATATTTATTATTCATAATGAATTTAAGAAATTAAAAAGATGAAAGGGCAGCTGACCGGTTTCGTACCTCGCTCAACAGAGCCAAATATCGAGGTAATGTATAAAAAATATAAACAGATGCTATGAGAATTATAGCGAGGGAAAAAGGTAAAAAAAAAAATTTTTAAAAGTTCAATCAAATAGAAACAACATTAAGCCCGAGGAGATTTTTTTTTACACCTTTCCCTCGCTATAATTCTCATAGCATCTTTTTATATTTGTTATACATTACCTCGACATTTGGCTCTGTTGAGCGAGGTACGAAACCGGTCAGCTGCCCTTTCATCTTTTTAATTTCTTAAATTCATTATGAATAATAAATATTGTCTCTTCAATGCCATATATATATATATATATATATAATTATTACTAATAAATAAATATTTTTATATCCATAGGCATATATATGTTTCGCAATTTTATTTTACGCTCGTCAGTATAGAATTATATAACCGCTCCGCTGGTCGAACAATTCGAACACTAGATCCATGTATTCTGAACTCTGATCTCGCAAGCATTCGGCCAATGCTACGATCACGCGTCTAATGCGAGAGAAATATGCCTTGTATTCTTTCAATGTAAACACAAGTAGTGTGATTCTAAAGAGAGTTCCGATATCCCAAGGTAGAGAACCAT
>OY744539.1:31097060-31099560 GCA_963556195.1 Sepiola atlantica | reverse complement strand
TATATATATTTAACAATATATATATATATATATATATATATAGTTAAATATATATAGTTAAATATATATATATATTTAACAATATATATATATATATATATATATAGTTAAATATATATAGTTAAATATATATATATATTTAACAATATATATATATATATATAGTTAAATATATATATATATATATAGATATATATATATTTAACAATATATATATATATTTATCAATACATATATATATATTTAATAATATATATATATATATTGTTAAATATATATATATTTAATAATATATA
Source organism: Sepiola atlantica (assembly GCA_963556195.1). Classification (NCBI taxonomy): domain Eukaryota; kingdom Metazoa; phylum Mollusca; class Cephalopoda; order Sepiida; family Sepiolidae; genus Sepiola; species Sepiola atlantica. The sequence continues at coordinate 31,099,264 of OY744539.1, read as the reverse complement.
TATATATATATATTGTTAAATATATATATATATATATATATTGTTAAATATATATATATATATATATATATATTGTTAAATATATATATATATATTGTTAAATATATATATATATATATATATATAGTTAAATATATATATATATATATATAGTTAAATATATATATATATATATAGTTAAATATATATATTGTTAAATATATATATATATATATATATATATTGTTAAATATATATATTGTTAAATATATATATATATATATATATATATTGTTAAATATATATATATATATATATATATATAGTTAAATATATATATATATAGTTAAATATATATATATATATAGTTAAATATATATATATATATATATATAGTTAAATATATATATATATATAGTTAAATATATATATATATATATAGTTAAATATATATATATATATATAGATATATATATATTTAACAATATATTATATATATTTATCAATACATATATATATATTTAATAATATATATATATATATTGTTAAATATATATATATTTAATAATATATATATATATATATATTGTTAAATATATATATATATATATATTGTTAAATATATATATATATATATATATATATTGTTAAATATATATATATATATTGTTAAATATATATATATATATATATTGTTAAATATATATATATATATTGTTAAATATATATATATATATATATATATATAGTTAAATATATATATATATATATATAGTTAAATATATATATATATATATAGTTAAATATATATATTGTTAAATATATATATATATATATATATATATTGTTAAATATATATATATATATATATATATATATATAGTTAAATATATATATATAGTTAAATATATATATATATATATAGTTAAATATATATATATATATATATAGTTAAATATATATATATATATAGTTAAATATATATATATATATATAGTTAAATATATATATATATATAGTTAAATATATATATATATATATATATATAGTTAAATATATATATATATATAGTTAAATATATATATATATATATATATATAGTTAAATATATATATATATATATATTGTTAAATATATATATATATATATATTGTTAAATATATATATATATATATATATATTGTTAAATATATATATATATAGTTAAATATATATATATATATATAGTTAAATATATATATATATATATATTGTTAAATATATATATATATATATTGTTAAATATATATATATATATAGTTAAATATATATATATATATATATATATATATATATATTGTCAAATATATATATATATATTGTTAAATATATATATATATATATTGTTAAATATATATATATATATATTGTTAAATATATATATATATATATATATATATATTGTTAAATATATATATATATTGTTAAATATATATATATATATAGTTAAATATATATATATATATAGTTAAATATATATATATATATAGTTAAATATATATATATATAGTTAAATATATATATATATATATATATATAGTTAAATATATATAGATATATATATATATATATATATTTAACAATACATATATATATTTAACAATACATATATATATATTTAACAATATATATATATATATTTAACAATATATATATATATATATTTAACAATATATATATATATATATTAACAATATATATATATATATATATATATATAACAATATATATATATATATATATTTAACAATATATATATATATATTTAACAATATATATATATATTTAACAATATATATATATATATTTAACAATATATATATATATTTAACAATATATATATATATATTTAACAATATACATATATATATATATATATACTTAACAATATATATATATATATTTAACAATATATATATATATATTTAACAATATACATATATATATATATATACTTAACAATATATATATATATATTTAACAATATATATATATATATATATATATATATATATACTTAACAATATATATATATTTAACAATATATATATATATATATATTTAACAATACATATATATATTTAACAATATATATATTTATATATTTAACAATATATATATATATATATATTTAACAATATATATATATATGTAACAATATATATATATATATTTGACAATATATA
>OY744539.1:31024560-31092060 GCA_963556195.1 Sepiola atlantica | reverse complement strand
CTTTTGAAACACCCTGTATATGTATATAATTATAAAATAACCCTAACCCCCTTTTTTTTCTTTTTATTCATGAATTTTCCCACGAATGCTTAGTCTGCTATATCTTGGATTTAGTTAGTTTCTTTGGGAATTTAAACTGCATTTCCCCTTTTCTTTTTGTTTTGAAATGACTCAAAGTTTCTTTAGACTATATATATATATATATATATATATATATATATATATATATGGCTACTATGGTGCCCCCCTCTATGTAAATTCACTAAACCAACTCGACAATCAGCTAAATCTCATCCATTCACTGTGGAGTTCCCTAGATGCTGGAGAGCCTTCTACTCCAATAGCTTCTTTCCCTGTGCTGCTGGCCTCTGAAACTCCCTCCCTGCCCGCTGTTTCCCCGACGGTACCGACAGTCAGAAGTTTAAAACTAATGTAAACAGACATCTCGCTGCACAGCTCCCAATTTAGGTTGACTCCCCCCAAACCTTCTCTCTTTTTTCTCAATAGCCCCTTACGTGTACAGTGGCGGCCTGCTTTGTTGGGGGTGAACTATGTTAAAAATATATATATGTATATATATTTTGATTTATTCGACTGACCATGCAAAAGTCATAATTTCTTTTTTAATTCATATATACTTTAAACACTGTGGTGGATATTTATCATTCCAATTTACATCTTATATATAAAAACAATGTTTTCATCTTTAATCTTTTGCATTCTTACACGTGTTTCTTGGCAGATAGGTACAAAAATTACAGTTCAAATAGTTCATCTGACAATCTTCAGAGAATATTAGAATGTGTATTGAAATTGTAGCAACATCTTATAACGTCAAAAACCAGAAGGAAAAAAAAACGAAGGAAAAAAAAACGAAGGAAAAAAAACGAAGGAAAAGGGGAGGAGATTTAAATGCAATGTTCTGATGAAAGCTTGGTAATTTAGAGTAGATGGGAAAAAAGAACTCACGTGATGGAAAATGCATAAAAACAAATGGAACCTCCACTCTCTACGAAACAACCTACAATGTTTGAAAGCTGTCTCACCTGCAGTGATTCGAAAGCTAAAGCCACACGGAGCTAGCCTCACCAACAAATATATATATATATATATATATATATATATATATATATATTAAGTTGATCCAACAAACGATATAAGAGGCAACTAATATGTTTTAATTAGTGAAACATCCGGATAAAGACTGAAGCTCAATATACTGGATAGAGCATTAATAGCATAATATAAAATGAAATAAGGTGCAAATCAAATTTTATTAGAATTCAAAATTCAGGCAAAGTATCTCAACGTCCTTAACTCATGAGTTTTTAAAGATAATTCTTCTCCTCAGAGGACCATTACCGCAGTGACGTTACTGCAGGTGATAAAAGTACATTTTGAAAATATATAAAAATATATACAAAAATACATAAACGTACATAACACATCAAATATATCAAGCCAAAAACATACTTATTTGTTAAAGTTATAAAATCCATCTAAGTCATACAAATTAAAACATATTCAGGAAAGATATCCAAGAGGTTGATTGAAGATTGATTCAGGTATTGAGTGACAGTCCAAAAGCGAAAGAACTGAAAAACCGAAAAAGTTATCCAGTCGGGAAATGCGTCCGCAATCGATGCAGTAAACTACAGTGAAAAATGCATCCAATGTTTATGTTAATTAATACAATGATAAATGAACCAAATCAAATAAAAAGTTCAATAAACTCACTTTGTATTGAAATCATGATTTCAAAATTCAGGGTTCAAATGATATATATATATATATATATATATATATATATATATATATATATATATATATATATATATATATATATATATATATATATATAATAATAATGGTAATAATCCAGATGAAAAATATCCACAGGGTGGTAATCCAGAGAATTTTAACCGGGTTTATAAAAAGTGCTCAATATCAAAATAGAGCTTTATATATCATAATTTTATTTACACAGACATGTACAAAATCTGCGACACTGGCATGTCGATGTTATCGATCAACAGTTACTATAAACTGAGATCTCATCAGGTAGAGTTAGAATCCGATCTTAACCTCAGATCATATTTGGAGGGATCATAGTTCCTTATAGTAGATGCTAATATATATATATATATATATATATATATATATATATTATCATCTACTATAAGCAACTATATCATTTTATTTTTTAAAAACAAAATAACATGGACATATAACGTGAGGTCATAATGTATATCTGAAATAAAAATGAAAATGAAATAAAATTTATATAAAAATTTTTATTAAAAAAAAAGTGATGTACGATTTGCGCTTTCGAATGAAACATAAATTGAAGAAATGCTTAAGTCTAAATAAAGTTACAAACAAAAATAATTACATATGGCGGACCCTTCGAAAGGTTATCTCAATGGCAAAGACGTTAGATAGAAGTCAAAGGTGGCTTTAGTACGGCGTTTGAAAACCAGCAACCACAGGGCCTTGTGGCGTTGATCAATGGGCACCCCCACTTTTGTGCCACATCCAACCCACATGGGGAGGCAGCTTAATAGAAAGACAAAAAGAAAAGAGAAAAATAGAAAAAAGAAAGTGACTTATAGTACCTAAATAAGGACAATGGAATCGTCTGTTCCCCTTCCCTCCCACACACACCCTTTTTTAACTAATGATCCATAAAAGATCAAGGCTAAAAGCCACTCGAGGATAAGGGTTAATGCGATGGATAGATTGACAGTTGAATGATGATGAATAATACTATGAGAGGATTTAAAATGGTGAATGAAATTTTTTAAATGTTGATGACTTACGTGGACGGTTAATGACTAGTATTAGTTGACATTGGATTTGAAGTTTTAGCCCAAATAAAAAAAACGAACGCGAACTAACGAGATATCACGTGACTTGCTAGCTCAACTTAACGATTGCTTGACTACTCTATTCACCTTGTATCTTTTGTTTTAAAAAAACAAAAAAAACATCTTTTCTATCCTTAATAGTTGTTGGATTTTCTCCCTACTATTTGGTCTGTTAATCTCGATACACCGGGTTACAACAGAAAGGAATAGAACAAAAGTAAGAAAATTGAAAAAGAACAAAAACAGAAAAGTGGGAAAATGTATGTCTCTTGTCTGTTCGTTGAAGTCTGTTCAGTGGAAATACTTGTAAAATAAGAACAGGGAGGCTACACTGTGGTGATGAGACAGGGGCTGGAGTTTGGCAGACAGTGCAGGGCTTATTACGTTTTAGACGTTTTTTGCATCTGTTTAAGAGGGAGAGACTAGTGGCTGGTGCTCCAGCCTAGATGTGGCAACAATATTCCATGCATGGGCAAATGGTGGTTTTGTAAGGATATAGGATATTAGAAGGTGTAAAAAGTTTTCTATCCCAATAGAGAGAGAGCCTTCCTTATTTGCAGCAGACTTGGCAGTATCTTCTATGCATTTATTCCAATTCATGTTGCCTGAGAATGTTAGGATGAAGAATTTGAACATTGGACTCTCGGAAAGGGTGCTATTGGCCATGGCAATTGGTGGTTAGAAAAGATCCTTATAGTTGTTAAAGGAAAGGAGCTTTGATTTGGTAGAATTGGATGTGACCATCCATTTTTGGCCTCTTTCTACTACAGACTGGATGTCCTCTTCGAATGGTTCTGGCCATTGCTTTGGATGTGCGTGCATTCGATTTGCCTGCATATCGAAAATAAAGGAAAGTGGAATAGAAAAGGAAGGAAACTGGCGAAAAACATGTAGTTGTCGTTTTTTGAATGGCACGGGGCCTTGTGGCGTTCAGAAATAGACCCAATCCACATTAAGCTCGACCTTGTGTCACATCGAGCCCTCGCGAAGAGGCAGGTAACTAGAGAGCGGAAACGAACAGAAAATGGAGAAGAAAAAAAAAAAAAGTGTCATACCGTACCTAAACAGAATGGAATCGTCTGTTTTTCTTTCTTTTTGTTTTTACTAATGATTTACCACATATCAAGGCTAAAAGCTGCTCGAGGATAATAAGAGTTAATGAGATGGATAGATCGGCAGTTGAAGCATGATGAATATTATGAGAGGATTGAAAATGACGAATTAAATTAAACAAAATTTGATGACTTATGAAGAGGCTTTATGACAAGTATTTGTCGAAATTTGGATTTTAAAACAACCAGGTTGCCGCCCATCAAAAGAATGCGAACTAACGAAATCTCCGGTAACTTGCTAGCTCAAGATTGCTGAACTACTCTGTTCACTCTGTATCGTTTGTTAAGTGAACCTTCTTTTCTATGCTTCATACTTGTTGGAGTTTTTACCTACTATTTTATCTGTTCACCCTGACCCTGATACACCGGGTTATAAGAGAAAGTAATAGAGAAAAAGTAACCAAAAAGCAACAAAGTGGAGAAATGTATGCCTCTTATCCGTTTCTCCCCCTACCCCCACCCCCACCCACCCACTCGTATTTTTTGGAAGGTGGGGGTCTGTTGTGAAACGTAAACAAAATGCGAAAGACTCAAATCTGATCGGTTCTGCAGAGGTGCAGTTAGGATTTCATTCACCACTAAGATGATAGATTCTAACTCTTTGTCCCATCTTTTTGTTGTTTGTGGCTTAGCAAGGTGGGGAGTCGGGGAGGGGGAGTTAGAATTGCCCGGGCATATCAAATATGGAGACTAACGAGTCTTGACACAAACGAGATCAGAATACATGAATTGATGGACCAAAGTGTTTCATATATATATATATATATATATATATATATATATATATAGAGAGAGAGAGAGAGAGAGAGAGAGGTGTGTGTGTGTTCATCCTAAAATACAAACGCTTAGACATATGCATGTCTTTCAATAGAAGCATGGAGAAAACATAAGTGATTGCGAAGGAATGTTCCAAGGGATCAGCTTTCTTCGGAAGTTCTCTTTCGGGTTGAATCTTACACCAAAGCCTTGGAAGACAGGATGAGTGTCGTAACATGTCATACGTGTGAGCATCTGTATTTGTACATGAATACGAGACAGCGTTCAGTACGGCTTGGCAAACACGCATATATATATATATATATATATATATATATATATATATATATATATGAAAACGAAGGGCAAAAACTCTAAGTAACCATCCAATATTGACTATGTCTTCAATCTCAGATCTACATTGAGCACACTTAATAAATATAGCCGCTAATACAACGATATTTGCCTATATATATATATATATATATATATATATATACACACACACACACATACTGATAGAATACCATCCCAGGAAGGGTAAAATTAATTCCTTAAACAGAACAATTCTGTTTGAGGAATTAATTTTATCCTTCCTGTGATGGTATTCTTCAAGTATATATATATATATATATATATATATATATATATATATATATATATATATATATATATATATATATATTTAGGGAGAATATTTTAATTCAGGCTAACATTATTAAATTACACGGAGTGTTTTTCTTGATAAGATGTTATTTTTATTATTTTAATTTTCCGAATAATTTATTTGGAAAATTGGACTATTCGGAAAAATGAAAAAAAAAATCTAATCAAGCAAAATAATAATGTGTTAATAATGTTTCCATCATTATATATATATATATATATATATATATATATATATATACAGGGCTTTACGGAGCCCTCCAAAAAGGAGGGCGCTCCAGGAGCACGCTCCTTTTTGCTGGAGCGAAGGAGAGGAGGGCTCATTTTATATTCAGCGGGAGTTGAGCGGGAGCAACTCCATTTGGAACTAAAGAGCGGTAGTTTTATCGGTCCGCGCTCCTCGCTCCAAAATTTTTTAATTTTTTTTTAAACATTAGTTTTTTATTCAGCAATATAAAGGTAAAGGAAAGAAAGTCTCAGAGTTTACTCTGAATTATTTTTTTAAATTATATCTCTGGTAGAGAAAGGGAGGGGGCTCAGGCGGAAGACGCTTTAATTGTAATGTTTTTAACAATCTTTTTTTTTTTATTGTTTTATTCGTTACCCCGTCGACTTGCTATCAAGCGATGAGAAAGATCAAAGGCGTCATTAAAGTTTTTATTACAGTCAGTGACTTGAGCGTTCTATTTCTTTGGAAAGATTAAAGAAAGTTAAAATACATTTGAGTTAGGAGTACAAACGATTTTGACACCATCTGAGTGAAGGTCGGGAGGGGGGGGGGGCGAGAGAGAGAATTCAAAATGTTTACTAGCTGACCTGAGATAATTACTAAGGCCCTTTTAAAAAGTACACTGCTATCTTTCTGTTGAATAAAAACTCCGAAAATTAGCACTCTAGATAGGGGAGGTAAGTTGCCCAATCAAGGTTTCAGAGTACAGTCTACCCTACTATTTAATTCATATAACTTTGGGGAGGATATATGTGGATTCATACCGTTCCTAAGTGTATTAGTGAAAGTTATGTTGTTTTTCTTCTCTTAGACTAGATAGTCTGCTTGACTGGATAGAAGTGTGTAATGTATAATGCACAATTTAGGAAAACTCGTCAAAGGAAAACTCGGCAACGGAAAATTCGTCAACGGAAAACTCGGCAATTTTGGCCAAGTAGGAACATTTTGCAATTATCGAATAAATATCGATTGAAAATAGATTTTAGAACCGTTTTTACAGGTGATATACTTGTAAATACGGGGCTACCCCCACTCCAGTGAAGAATATTTTTTATATTATTTTTTTGGTACTTGTGCAGTTTACGAACCGGGCTATTTTTTAGATAAGATTTTCAAGTTAAATTACATTTTTACGATATCTTTTGTTTATTAAATTGTTAGGTGAAAGTACAGAATAGTTAACAAAGCCCCACTCACTCCATGTTAAGAATGGCTTTCTAAATAATGTTATTTCAATCCGGTTCGTAATTACGTTACGAAATTAAAGGTTTGGACCGGGTTATTTTTTACATAATATTTTCAAGTTAAATTCAATTTTTACGATATCTTCTGTTTATTAAATTGTTACGTGAAAGTACAGAATAGTTAACAAAGCACCCCCCCCCATTCTCCCCATGTAAAAAATCGTTGTCTAAATAATGTTATTATTTCAAGCCGGTTCGTAATCAAGTTACGAGATTAAATCCATCATAATTCATTTAGATTTCTTCGTAAACAAGTCAGCCATTTTAATTGACAAAACATCAATTACTTCCTGTGTGTGCAACACTTGAAAGGAATTTATAAACTATCGAGTAGAAAGTCATTTAAACTGGCTTTAAATTCTTAGAAAATGTCCATGTATTTAAAAAAGCAAAATTGTTTTCTTGTTCTCAGGAAATGAAAATTTACGTATAATCCTATACTTCGTCCGACATGTTCTCCTATAACTCTCAAAATATTAGCGAGATTGTGTCAAATATTATCTTACGGTCTTACACTTAAAGTGACATCTCAACCCATATTGACGAGATCCTTTGACGCCCACCCCTATCATTCGCCCACTCATTGGTAGAATAGAACGTTTATGAAAGAAGGTATATTTTTATTATGGAGCGCTGAAAAAGAGCCGCTCCTTTTTTATAGGAGTTGGAGCAGGAGCGGCTCCTTTTTGAAAATGGGGAGCGTGAGAGGAGCCAGCTCCAATTTTGGGCGTTGGAGCAGGAGCAGCTCCAAAAGTAGTGGAGCGCGTAAAACCCTGTATGTATATATATATATATAAATATATACACCACTTTTATGTCCCTCTTACAAAGATTAAAATCAAGATATCATGACACTAAATCCTATGTCTAGAATTCTTATTCTTACTTTGATCAAAATCCATTACATGATTTTGATTGTAGAAAATGTCTAAGATTTAAGTCTTAATCTTAAGGGTAAGGGGTCTTAAGAAAAAAATTTAATTCATGGAATCTTGCTTACTTGTAAAACCAATGTAGCTATTAGCTCTATTATTATTATTATTATTATTATGGGAGTTACATTTTCCCAAGGGGCATTTAAACTTATAAATAATATTGGTTCTTTCTAATGTTTTAAGCATTGGAGAGAAGTTGTTTTTTTTTTACTATAAGATTTTGGGTTTTAAATTTCTTATAGCATAAGATGAGTCTAATTTTATTATTATTATTGTCAATTAGAGAGGTGTATCTGTTGACAATATTTTTTATGGATTTTTTATTCTAATCTGAAGTTTGGTTGCATTTGATTACACTAGTATATGTTAATATAGTTAATATAGTTTGAGATCTGATGTCGTCATGAATATCGCTCATGGAATGGAGGACAGAAGGACAAAATAAAGAGGAAATAAGAGTCACGAAGTAAATGTAAAGGTCCACTTTCTACTCTCCACACCTACTATGTGTCCATATACATCGTCTTTGAAATCCAAAATTTATATGAATCTTAGACATGTGTCTACATTTGGATAGGAGTTCAGCTCTTTTGTTTAGTAAATAAATAAATTGAAAGAGGAAATGATAGTCACAAAGTTGTCGAAAGTAAACGTAAAGGTTTCGGCTCTCCATACTTACTAAGTATTACTGTTATTATTATGTTTAAGCTTCTTATACTGTAAGTTTGGTGATCGGTAAGAAAGCTGTATGACGTTGATAGTTTGAAAGGCTTAAAAGGGTAAAGGGGTTAATACCAGGATTCAGTAAGCGATTGAAAGAGCGTAATTCCTAAGTAGGTGTCGGTATTCACGAACCGACCCAGTTTCTACCTTCCCTGCAAGAATCTTTCATGGACAGTAAACAGCAAAATGGAGATTTAAGAATTATGAAGAATTAAAACGAAACAAAAATATGATTTCAAAAATCAAACGTAATCTTTAAAAATGACGATTACGGCTGATTTGATCCTAAATTCAGAAACAACGAGAAAATATTTGTAAAAATATTTTTAAATGTTAGAAAACAAATATACTTTAACGAAGACGCCATTTTTATATTTGTTTGTTTCTTTCCTTTTATGTGATTTAATAACTTATAATCTATAATTATTTTATGGAGAGATTTAGCAGAGAAAATATATTATTATGATGATTTAATTCTCCTTTCTTTCTTAAAAATACTGCATATATATATACATATATATATATTCAAGTGTGCATAAATATATATATATATATATATATATATATATATATATATATATATATGTTCATGTGTGTATAAATATATACTTGAATTTTTATGTATATTTATGCATGTTTAAATATATTTCTATATTAAATATTCATATATTTATGTATATATACGTGTGTATATAAACATGTATATATACATATACATAAATATTTCTGTATACATATACATATTTATATAAATGTATTCTATATATACGTATGTGTATAAATATTTGCATATATATGTACAAATTCTATCATATGTATTTAATGTGGTGAAATATATATTTATATATTTGCGCATTTTATTTATACAAACATTATTTTGCTACATATGTTCATACATGTTTCAGCCACGATTTTTTAAAAGTTTAATTACCTTACTTTGTATGAAAAAATTATACTAAAATACAGTTCTACTTGTTATTGAGCACTATCTTAAAAGCACTGTAGCTATATTGGATTACCATCTATAAATCAACAACCCTACAGACATAATATATTAATGGAGACACAATGTAGTATTGGAGATTGTTGAGGAGGCTTCGAAGATATGTTCTGAGACTGTCAATAAAGCTCTTAATGTCACGAATAAAATGATTCATTTCGTTAAAGAAGGAAATAGTTCAAAATCTTTGAGTAAGAATAGGCAGAGATTCTCATTGTTCAATGGCTGCACGGACTGGCACGTTGCATTCGGCTTAGAATGCCGGTTCGTATTTCCAACTGAAATAATGTTCACGGATCAGTGTCCAGATATTGTCATTTGGTCCGTTAATTTGAAAAAAAGTTTTCATGTTGTTCCTGATCTATATAAACGATCTCCCTGATGACATAGTGTCTGAGATTGGTTTATTTGCTGACGACATCACGCTTTACTCTCGCCATGTTGGCAAAACAGACGCGATCATATCTGAGGCAATGGCTGAATCTTTAGAAAATGACCTCCAGGCTGTAGTGGATTGGAGCCATAAATGGTTGGTAACTTTTAATGCCGCAAAGACTAAGCTCCTTTCCTTCAACAACTACAAGAAGCCTCTCCAACCACCGATTGTCATGGCAAATAACACACTATCTGAGAGTTCATCATTCAAACTCCTTGGCCTAACCTTCACAGGTAACATGAATTGGAACACATACATTGAAGACATTGCCAAGGCTGCTGCAAAGAAAGTTGGCTCCCTCTACCGTGCTAGTGGACTCCTTACACCTGACATTGTCCTGTATCTCTACAAAGCCACCATTCGCCCATGCATGGAGTATTGTTGCCACATCTGGGCTGGTGCATCATCTACTAGTCTCTCCCTCCTTAACAAGGTCCAAAAAAGAGTCGCCAACCTAATAGGTCCCTCACTGTCAGCCAAGCTCCAGTCCCTGTCCCATCACCGCAATGTAGCATCCTTATGTTTGTTTTACAAATACTTTAATGGATTATGCTCCGATGAGTTGGCTACTCTGGTACCCCCTCGACGTAAATTCACTAGACTAACTCGACATTCTACTAAATCTCATTCATTCACTGTGGAGGTCCCCAGATGCCGGAGAGCATTCTACTCAAATAGCTTCTTTCCTCGTGCTGCTGGCCTCTGGAACTCCCTCCCTGCCCCCTGTTTCCCCGACAGTACTGACATGCAGAAATTTAAAACTAATGTAAATAGACATCTTGCTGCTCAGATCCCAATTTAAGCTGAACCACCAATCCTTCTCTTCTTTTCCTTTTTCTCAGTAGCCCCTTACGTTTACAGTGGCAGCCTGCCTTGTTTGGGGTGAATCATGGTAAAAAAAAAAAAAAAAAAATTAACAGTTCCATTTGAGGAAAATTTTGACTCGGCACACCAGCGCAATTTGGAAAGATATGAAGATCTACGAGAACAATGTGTTCAAAAAATGGCCGGAAAACCATTGTATTTCCTATCGAAGTCGGATGCCGAGGTTTCATTGCCAACTCAACATCAGTGTTCTTGAATAATCTTGGGCTTTCTCCATCAGACAAGAAGAAATACATAAAGGAAATACAAGATAAGACTCTATCTGCCTCAGTGCGGATATGACAATCCCACAGAGTGACAACAATCCAACAAAGTCTGGTAGTATTGTGAGATACTGTTGGGCCGCTCTGGGTTAGTGGTAATGATGATTCGGCTCAGAAACCATGGCTGAATCCAGAGTCCTCATCTGATGAAGGCTTTGTTGGAAGAAATGCTGCTGTATAAGCAACAGTTATTTTATGTGTGTGTGTGTGTAAATTCTCATCAATGTATTCTGAAAATATACTAAAAGAATACCCGTCCCAGAAGGAGTAAAATTAATTCCTCAAACAAAAGAGGCTGGCCCCAAATTTTATGTCCCCTTATGAAGTTTAGATCAACCAATAATGATACTAAACCTTATGTCTAGCATCCTTATTCTAATGCTGATCAAAATCCATTACATGATTTTGATTCCAGAAAATATCTAAAATTTCATGCTTAAGCTTAAGGGATCCTAAGAAGAAATTGAAATTCAGGAAATTTTGCTTCATTCGTGTCTAATCACTACGGATCAAATTCAATGCAAATCTGAGATATCTCAATTTTGTGTCCATATTATGCCCCCTAAAACCTTTTAAAATACTCTGAAGAAACTGAAATTAGAGAAAATATTTACTAATCGTAGTTAAAATTTTACAAAAATTCGAATTTTCATGAGGAGCTCCGACCTGCTTTTTACCCCCATTACAAGAAACTAAATTACACATGATATAGCCCATATTTGGGCCCTTTATGATCGGTTTATTAGTTTAGGAGTGAATCCTGTATATACAAATAATTAAACATATAAAATATCTAACTTTATATATGTACGGTTTTTTATCACTTTTGCTTACTACTATTTCGATTGTTCACTTCCTAAGGTATACAGATTAATGCAGAAGATGGCATTATTAGTCACCCTTAACTTTATAGGACGTATTTTTTGTTAATATATATATTTTCATAAATTTTATACGTACATAAAAGTAATCCATGGACACGTGTTTATGGCTCACAGCCGTATTCAGCATGGATAACTGAACTTCCTCAGTCTGCGTCAGCATGACTTGTATACCTTGCCCCTTTTCACATTATACATACATATATGCAGACATACATAGATATATATTTATATATACATATATGTACACACACACATGCATGCATATGTACACATACATATATACATACATATATGTACACACACACACATGCACATACATATAATATAATAATATGGATGGCAATGAGTGAGTGAGTGAGTGGAGGGGTGGAGGAGAGGGAGGAAGGAGGTATTTGAACAGGTGGCTGCGGTCAAGACTGAAGGGGAAAAAATAATAAGTTGGAATGTTTGTGTGTGGGGGGGTGTATGCAGAGAAAAGGAGGGTTGCCATCCATATTATTCCCACTCATCCCCCCACCTCTTTCTCTTACAACCAGCCACAGTAACCTTGCTAACCCCCATCTTTCCACTCCTCCCCACTCATTTTCATAAACATTCATTTTTCATTCCTCATTATTGACTCCACCAAGCACTGACGTCCACTCTACTGTTTTCTCCAGTAGTGGCTATTATTTTCTTCCTTTTTTCCAATATGTCAACCCTATATGTGTTTGTACTTGCATGACATTTTTCTTTATATTATCATCCTGATGAAGTCTTATAAATAAAGACGAAACGTTGATGTATACATAAAAAAAACATCCCTTTTTGGTTTTCCTTTTTCATTTTCCCATTACGTCGGATTACCTTCATCCTTCTCTTCCTATATATATATATATATATATATATATATATATATATATATATATATATATAATTTGTGTGTGTGTATTAATTTTCAAAGCTAAATGTTGCCGGTAATATTTACAGTTACATTACCGAGTTTTATCCCGTGATGAAAAGAGTTTATCTTTGAAAACCCACGGGTTAAGGATACTGAAACTCCTTGCTTTTGAACTTCTGATATCTTAATAAATATTGTATTTATACAATTTTTGTTCTCATCTTTCATCTTCTGAATCTGTGTGTATATATATATATATATATATATATATATATACACACACATACACGCATATGTATATACTCATACATACATACATACATACATACATACATACATACATACATACACTCCGAATATTGGAAATGCTTAGGAAAAGGGATTACTAACATTATCGCTGCAGGAATGTCTAAATCCTTTGCACATAAAAGGACAAAAAATAAACATAAAAGTGTTTGTTGTTTATTTTACATTTGTTAATTACTGTAGTTTTGAGCGTGTTTGACAAGCAATAAAGAAATAAAATTTTATTTAAAATTTTCCCCCTCTCCTCCCGTTCTTAAAAATGAAAAAGAAAACCCTTCTTATATAGGAACAAATAGATAAATTAGCATTTGAGAAAAACTCCCTTTCTTTTCTTTTTCTTGTAAGCATTTAACTGATCTGCATCGGATTTTTTTGTTCAAAGTTGCGTAGATGCATAATTATTTTAATTACTTATTCTATGTGACATTTTGGTTTACGTATTCAGAATACACGGAAATAAATTGGATATGTATAATCAAATGACAAATGCATGAAGGATTCTTTGATTATAATCTTAAAATGCAATTATATATATATATATATATATATATATATATATATATATATATATATAAATTCGTGCGTGTGTGCGCAGAGTTGAATGATTTTGGTAGGAAATCCGAGTATGAGAGCTCAATGTACTTTTTAACAGAGCAGTTATAAATTTTACAAGAAAAAACTAAACACACATTAGGGCTGTCATCATTATAAATTATTTCGACCTAGATAGGCCTCGTCAGATGCATAACCAGCTACATTTGGAAACCGAATTCCAAATGTGGCTGGTTAAGCATCTGACCGGGCCTATCTAGGTCGAAATAATTTATAATGCTGACAGCCCTAATGTGTATTTAGTTTTTTCTTGTAAAATTTATATATATACATATATACATTTTATAAGAAAAAACTAAATACATATATACATATATATATATATATATATATATGTGTGTGTGTATGTTTTAATTTTGTAACACAAATTACTTATAATAGCTCAATAGTTTAAAGCTAGAGCTATGCTATATTTAGTATTTTTATGTAGTTCAATAGCACATCATTATCACAGAGGACAGATTCACGTCATTCTTCCAACTTATTTTTTTTATTTCGCAGACAATTGTTTCGGCTAACATCAAGATATTTGTCAAATGTTCCTATGCATTTATTTATTTCTTGGTGTGGGGTATCCTCAGTGCAAATTGTACAAAAACAAATTCAATAAACTTTTAAAAACTTGGCGATTATAATGCTGACAGGCCTAATGTGTACTTAGTTTTTTCTTGTAAAATTTATATATATATAAATTTTACAGCGTAAAAAAGGCAATGCTCATTAGGTAAACACTAATTCGAGCTCCGGCATTTGCAATGTTTACATTGAGATACAACTTACATTCAGTCAGTGTTGCATGATGGCGTAGGGGTTAACATCGCCGACTGTTGCGTTTCGATCCCGGCTTGAGGCACTAACTGGTCTAGCCGCACTGATGAGCTGTGAAACAGCGAAACAGTCTGTATGTGGATGACTATATATATATATATATAAATTTGGATTGCTTCACTTTTTTATATTTGTTGAATTGAGGTAAGATATTTTCTTTTCTCATTAACATACAACTAATGTTAAAACATTTGACTTTCTCATAACATATATATATATACAGGGTGTTTCAAAAGTCTTGGGAACATAACGATTGTTAATAACTCAAAAACTATTAGGAGTTGAAAAATGAAATTGGTACCGTTGGAAAGGTTAAAGTTTCAAGTTTTGTGGGGAATCTTCAAAGTTGCTCAATATGAGCATCATTCGTCACACGGCAGACATCTAGTCGATAGTCCATTTCCTGCCAAACGCGTTCCAGCATCTTGACGTCAATGGTTCCCACAACTGCCGTTACTCGAGCCTTTAGTTCGTCAATATCTCTTGGAAGGGGCGGCACATAGACTTGTTGCTTGACAAAGCCCCAAAGGAAAAAGTCAAACGGGGTAAGATCTGGAGACCTAGGAGGCCAGGGCATGAGAACGTCATCACCTCGCCCAGATCTCCCAATCCATCTACCAGGCAGCCTTGTGTTAAGAAACTGCCTTACTCTAAGACTCCAGTGTGGTGGTGCACCATCTTGTTGAAAAATGAAGTCATCAGATTCTGCTTGTTCCAACTGAGCCATTAACCAGTCTTCCAGCATGTTGAGATAGGATTCACCAGTGATAGTTGCCTCTTCAAAGAAGAACGGTCCATAGACACCTTTCTTGGAAATTGCACAAAACACGTTCACTTTTGGTGAATCTCGCTCGTGCTCAAGAAGTTCATGAGGATTCTCAGTACCCCATATGCGAGTGTTATGCTTGTTAACTTTGCCATTCAGATGGAAGGTCGCCTCATCGCTAAAAACAAGCCGGTCATCAAAGCCGTTATCTTCCAACTTCTCTTGCATTGCAATGCAAAAGTCACGGCGAAGTGGCTTATCAGTGTCCTTCAACTTTTGGACCAACTTGAGCTTGTAAGGTACCATTTGCAGTCGTTTCCTTAAGACACGCCAGACAGTTGCTGGAGCAAGCTGAAGTTCCCTGCTGGCTCTTCTCACTGATTTACGGGGGCTCCGCTGAAAGGCTGTCCGAACTTGCTCAACTGCATCTTCTGAAGTTGAAGGGCGACCTGTTCGCTTACTTGGGCACAAACACCCATCTTTCACAAATTTAGCATGCCGTCTGACAATAGATTTCCTTTCAGGGGCTTCTTTTTTAAATTTCCTGCGAAATGCACGCTGAACACATGTCCACGATTCAGTCTTTGCAAATTGGAGGACGCAAAATGCCTTGTCTTGTTTAGAGAACGCCATTACTGTACCTGGAAAGATAACACGAAAATCATTAGTATGACCAAAAACTTGATTAAGCAAGCTTTAAAATGGCACCAGTTTCATTTTTCTACCTGGAATAGTTCATGAAATATACGCATTTGTAATGTTCCCAAGACTTTTGAAACACCCTCTTCATCTTTTCTTTTTACCCCTTAAGTGCTTATGTTTTTATATTGGTTTGAAAAAAGTGAAAAACGTTTCATAGAGGTAAGATAAAGTAGTATAAATGATTTTGGGGAAAAAATACATATATTTATTGAACAAAAATGAATGATGTTGCAAATGTGCAGCAAATGGCATAAATTTTACATGTATAACAAACCACTACAATATATGCATCTAAATAATCATAATACACCAGAAAATGATGAAATAATTTTTACTTACCATCATAATGACCAGATTTAAAAGTTTAGGCTCTTGAATTAGACAAATGACACGCACCGACGACACTTGCGCGTGACATCAGAGATACTGATTATCTATTTAGCAGGTGTGCAGATGCAACATCATACTAATACCTACTCACACTTGCCAACAGACTCGTTGCAGATATGAAACAAGTTGCAGTTTGACACATTTTCATTAAATATTATATTTAATAAGCATTTTATTGGAATGTATCATATTCGAAACAAAAAGCATTTAAGGGTTAAACAGTTTATAATAAATTAATGCTTGGTATTATTCATTTGTAATTTTATTGTCCTGTATTTCGTATATATTTGAAACAAAAAGCATTTAAGGGATAAATCTTCTTCAAAAAGGAGAAAAAAACATAAGGAAATGAAAGATACGAGAGTGTTATAGTTATTGTTGGGGAGCAATCCACCTGATATATTTAGTACATCAATGTGTTTATATATTTTCTAAGAAAAAACTTATTGAAATTATTTAATGCTAGCAGGAAGACCCGACGTTGCTCGGGATTGAATGAGGATCACTACTATCTACTTTTTCACTATGCTCACAACACCATATTACTTTCTCTTCGTTTTTACTGTCCCCCCTCCTCCCGTTTCGACTGCCAGAAGAAGTTGAAATGTTGGAAAACTCTCTGAATTAGTGTCTTATACATATGGTTTACATTTCATTAAAATCGGATATACGTATTCGAAGTTTTAAGGTGGTTAGGTTCCCATGGGTCACTTAGAAGCACGTAGATATTCAGCATATAGAAAGTAACGTAAAGATTCGGGGCCACTTCCATTGTTTTCCCTGGAGAGTTTTATATATATGATATAAATTTTATCCAAATAGGATATATTTGAAGTTTTAAAGGAGATTTGACATCCTTAGCTCTCTTAGGTTTATAGGGCACTTAAAGATTCAAGACCACTTCCATTGTTATCCCTAGAACATTTTATACGTATGATTTCAATTTCATAAAAATAGGGATATATTTGAAGTTTTAAGGAGGTTATGCCCTTATAGTCCTTTTAAAGGTGCACTTAGATATTCGGCAATACTTCCATTGTCTTCCCTGGTAAATTTTATATAAGAATACACTTTTAGATTTTATGTAGAGCCTCTAACCTTTCTTTATATATGGATCACACAAACATACATACAGCTTTGTGTGTATATATATATATATATATATATATATATATATATATATATATATATATATATATATATACTGTTGAATATAAGAGACAACTTATGTCTAGATATCCTTTGGTAGATCCTTTCAATAGTTCGAATCAGGATCTTAGTTTCGAGGGGGAAATTGGCTGATGAATTTGCAATAGTTTAGATTTCCGTCCCAATTCATACTTATGAACAGCTATACTTGTTATTGAGCACTTTTTATAAAAACTTGAGTTTCAACGGATTTACATCTACAAAAATTAATACAATACATGTACTATATATATATCATGCTTACACTCGCAGATGTATAGTTACAAATACATATATACATATATATGTATCATGCTTACACTCACAGATATATATATATATATATATATATATATATATACACGTAATTCGTTATACAGATAAGCTTTTATTTAAATTAAAAATGAAATTTGATGGATCCAATGGAAGAGAACAAGGTTAGACTACATCATTCCGCATATCGGATTATCGTTCGGATTCTATTTGGAAAGGATTACAAAAATAATCCTTTTTTTGAGCAAAGGTTATTATTATCATGTAGGTGTATTTACATACATACATACATGCACATGTAATATATATATATATATATATATATATATAGTCAAACACATATACACATACATATATATATATGCTTATCACAGACATATATGCACACATATACACATAAATATATATATATGCACATATATACACAGACAAATATATACACACACACATACACAGACATATCTATCGTACATATATCTTCATACATAGAATTATACACACACACATATATATATGTACACAATACATACATAAAGGATACAATCTTCAATCTCAGCTTGAAGCACTCGTATGTCTACTTTCGTGGAAGAACTATGATACAGCAAAACAGTCGTGGGTTGAGCAATATAGGAAGTGAAATTGCTATCTCTCATTAACGATAATCTAAAGCTTCTTGCTGATGATGTTCATATAAACAGTAAAATTTCCATCTCACTTGTGCCGGTGGCGTAACTGATAAAAGCTCAGATTTCAAAAAGACACGACCAGGTTTCAATCTCAGCCTGAAGCACTCGTGTGTATAGCTACACTGAAAAGCTGTGATACAACGAAACAGTCTATCCTGTAGCTGACTACATATATGCACACACATTTATATACACATCCATATACATGTTAATATATACACAAGTATGCATGCACACCCACCTTCAATAGATTGAGAATATCTTACATATATTCTTATATATAAAGTAGAGCGAAAAATCCCTGTGTACCCATTTGTCAGTCACGAGCTTTCTTGCCGCTACTCCAATCACCGGGTTCAAATATTGCATGACGCGTCTAATTTTTGTCGTCACTGCTTTTAATCTATACATATACAATAGTCAATATAAATTATCTTAAATCTACACAGAATTTGGTCTATGTTTACAATTTATAGCTATCTCACTTTTTTGGTGGAGCAGGGTTTTTATAACAGCTTTAAACTAGAAATTTTAAGTGTATGTCATTATTTTGTTGTTATTCTTAGTGATAAATGGCTGTGTTATATAATGTCGCCCCATATTTCAGGGATATATATATATATATATATATATATCCATATGCACACTAAGCATTTAAGAGTTTCCTCCCTTACATACATAATGCCGCCCTATTTTTTAGGGATGTGTGTGTATGTGTATATATATATATATATATATATATATATATATATATATATATATATATATATATACTAAGCATTTAAGAGTTTCCTCCCTAAAAAACCGTAATTAACAGAATTAACTTTAATACCAGCAATAATATACTAAAATGTCTATACTTCTAACTATAGTTTCGTACTTATTACATAATTCCCACCAGAACAATCTATAATACTAACACATGGTCTGTACCTGATTATCCTCATTCCCCTGAAGATGGACCCGGATGGGTCTGAAAGTACTTGGGACACAAATCAAAACTATGGCAGATTCATCTGCCAATCCCCCCCCCCCCCTCAAGAACTAAGATTCTGATTCGGACACTGGAAAGGATCTACAAAAGGATATCCAGACATAAGTTGTCTTTTATATTTAACAATACTTGCCTTCAAGAAAAGATGCTGCCTATATATATATATATATATATATATATATATATATATATATATATATGAATGAGAGAATGCGATGAATCAAACGCTTTCAGAATTTGAACACAGCCTCGTTTCCACGTTACATGCTATTAACCAATCAGTTCCACCGTGTAAAATGTCCATGTAATTTTTGTTTTCCTCAAAATAATTTTTAAAGAAAGTATATTTTTTCGCTTTGAAGATTAAAAATCATTAACTCTGAACTCAGAAAAAAAACCCTCATCAGTGAAAACAAAGCAATTAACAAAAATACACTAATCAGAATTTCTTTTCTTTGTTTCAACAGAAATCCGACTACAAAGGAGAAAAAAAATGAAAGGTAATTTTTTTTATGTATCATATTTATAATATTTTTAGTTGGCAGACGATATTTTCAAACAAAAATTGACTACATAATTAAACAAATATTAACAACAATTGTATATATATATATATATATATATATATATATATATATATATATATAATTATCGCAAGCATGAAGGGAAGACGAATTTTTATCGTTCATGATTAAAATTTAATCAAGGAAAAAAAAAACGCTAGTTAAGCTGTTTCGCCCTCTCTTAACAAAGGCTGTATCAAGGGATTTAAAAAAACGAGAGATTTTTAAAAAACGGGGGTGAAAAGAGAGAGTACAGAATATAAAATTGCGTTATGGTATATGTACAATAGAGGATGACTCTTAGAGACTGATCACATCTAGTCCTAATAAACACTCTCTTTGTTTACAAATGGAGAGACGTTTGAGACGAACGTGGATCGTCGCCAACATTTTTAGATGGTATAATGAGTGAGCATGACTGAGAATCCCTTGTTTTTTTTTCAAATCCCTCGATACAGCCTTTGTTAAGAGAGGGTGAAACTGGTTGGCTGGCGTTTTTGTTTTTTCTTGATTAACTTTTAATCATGAACGATAAAATTCGTCTTCCCTTCATGCTTGCGATAATAAAAATTTTTACTCTGCAAAAAAATCATGAAATATATATATATATATATATCATAAATCAGTTGAGAGAAACCAGTTGTAGGTTCTACAAGAGCTAATATAAAGTGTTTTATTTAAGAACTATACACCAAAAAGGCACTGCAATGTATAGTTTTTAAATAAAATACTTTATATATATATATATATATATATATATATATATATATATATATATAATTGATCAAGTTCAAGTATGTTAATAAAGTAAACATAAACCAATTTTTTCAAGAGTGCTCAATACCAAGTAGAGCATTTATAAAATCATGTAAACAGTAATAAAGCCTTACACCAATCAACCAACGTTTCGATGCATACTACTGCATCTTATCAAAGGCAGAACGAAAATAAATTCAAAAGTGAGAAATTTAGAGCCTCGCATTGGAAAACGCCAACCGAAGCCAGATTTTAAGAGGGAAAGAGAAGGTCTAAGAAGTACGCTGAGATGGGGAAGCCGATCAGATTCCGTTTTGGTTAATTCTAAGTCAGCTCGCCCATTAATTTTGCACTTGGTAAACATTGGCATTTATTTATGACAATATATGCGTCACACGGCTTCTTTCTTGTTTTGTTTTGTTGGCATGCTTTTTGCAACGGTAAGCCCCTTAAAAGCGATTAATTTGCATAAAGAGTTGGAAATGAACGCAGAAAATCACAAACAAAAAAATGAGACGTGTACAGGTCCAGTGGGTGTTAATCCCATTCAGGATCACATTTCTTACTAATGAGACGATCACCAAAGTGTCCCCTCATATCATTGAACGTCGATAAAAACAAAGACTGTAGCAAATATAGTTTGATTGCAGAAAGCATTTTGAATTTTATTAACGATTCCATGGGTGGCATTTTTTGGAGAGAGGTGTGAAAAGGGGGAGGTCACCCTGTATAACTGAGGGATGCGCTTTTTTAAATGTTGTACTCATCGACGTATGTAAATATATTTCTTGTAAATGTGAAATCTTCAACATTAAATGCCGACATTTTGGTATCAGTTCATCTAAATGGATACATGCGAAAGCTTTTTTTCATTTATCACAAAATAGTGTTATTTTAATCAATAATACAACATTGAAATACTGTATATATATATATAGTACAGACGAAAGACCCACGCACAGCTATTTGTATGCCTAATTTGCATAAGTGTGTTTTTTTAAAACAGTTCATGATGAATAAATGTTTGGTCTTATTCATTTGTAATTCTATTGTCTTATATTTTCTATATATATTCAATAGTTTTTATCGATATCAACAGTAATTGATTAAAATGATTTGATAAATAAAAGACGATACATTACTAAAACCTTTCTTATAATAATTGTTGATTATCAAACTAACATCGACGAGGCATAAGCACAAAGAGAAAGGGGAGAGGATGATTGATTGCTTGTTTTCTCTCTCTCTCTCTCTCTCTCCCTCTCTCCCATAAGCTTTGCCACATTTTCTTTTTTATTGTTTTTAAATTCAATGATTGTTTTGATTCTGTGGACAAACGTTTTGCCTTTATGTTTAAATGTTCCTTTTCTACCTTTTTTCTTTAGGAAGACTTCTGTAAGAAAGAAAAAGATCACCCCCACACACCATCGCTTAGGCGAATTGATTTCTTCTCACTGTTTATTTCTTTTCGGTCTTATTTAAAAGATTAATAAATTTGTATAAAAATGACAAAAATGTTAATATTTATCTATTTCTGTGAATAAATGTGCAAATTTTTGTCTCGTGTTTACAAGAAACTTATGAATGAAATGTTTATCATTTAAAATTTTGGTTTAAAGTATTACAAATAGCAAACTTTATGAAGCGATAGCTAGTTAGCAAAACCAGCAAGTATATATATATATATATATATATATATATATAAAATGTAAAATTAAAAAAAAAAACACCCATAATACTTGGTGTGATATTAGCCCTGGTCGGGCTATACCAGCTTCCTCTGAAGGAGAAAGTTTACAGGGAATATCAAATTTACAAGCGATCCCCAGACGCATGTATATCACGGTCATGGGAAGATGACATACAGTGTCTGGCATTTTCAAATGGGTGCCCATCTGGTATTGGCCAGGCCCCACGTTGCTTAACTTCGGTGATCTAACGAGAACCGTTGTGTCAACGCGATTATGTTGTACACAAGGTAAAATATAAAGGGGAGCGCACTCAAGCAGTCACCTTGCATTAAGCCTATAAGTGCGATGAAAAGCTCAATAAACATATCACAAACATATCACAAACATATCACAAACATATCAGAATTACTCCATCTTAGGACGTAAAACAGAACTGGTAATACCTAGTGTGATATTAGCCATGGGCGGGTTATGCCAGCTTCTTTTGAAGGGGAAAGTTTCTAGGGAATATCAGATTCACAAGCAATCCTCAGCCACATGTATATCTCAGTCATGGGAAGATGACTGAGTGCCTAGCATTTCCAAATCGTCACCCATCTGGTACTGGCCAGGCTGCATGCTGCTTAACTTAAGTGATCTAATGAGAACTGGAGTGTCAATACAATTATTCCAGCATTATTATGCTAATAATAGAAAATATTACGCTGGATAGGGAACACTAAAAATGTCGGAACATTTGTTTCTCTTCTGTGAGAAAGGGTATGTAGAAAACAGAAGAGATCCTCCTTCATTCGATTGTGGAGTCGATTTTGTACTCTGTCAAGGCAAGAAAGAGTCCTCTGAGCGGCACCTCCCCAGATGTGGCAGCAACACTTCATCTTAGGATTTTGTTTGATGCTAGGCACACGGAGGAAAGAAAGGAAAGTTCTTTGTAATGTCATTTTATGTTTTTATTTATTAATGATTCACCACTTATCAGGGCCAAAAGCCACTTGAGGATAAGGGTTAACGAGATGGATAGATTGACAGTGAATTGAAAAATTATTGGGTATTATAATAGTATTGAAAACCTATCACATGATTTAAAAGTATAATAATCATGGGTGCTCTGAATACTCCCGCCCAGATATCTGACTCTTATACAGATAGATGATTGCATCAGGTGTCAGGTATATTCTGGAGCGGTAGAATGGTCCAACCATTTAAATGCGTGAAATAAAATTAGCTTTAGACGAACATTCAATAATCACAAACCTTAGCATCAAACAAAAATCACGTGATTCTTAAATAGCTAAAAGTGTTCATCAAACAGAACATACACGATTCAATCATGTGGTAGTGATTAAACATCTGTAAATGGAAAATGTTTTCTCAACAAAATTTTTTGATGGGTGTGTGCGTATACGTGCCTCTTTGACCCAGTTCTGGGTCCACCCCTGATTATAGATAAATAATAATCAGAAATTTAAAAATTAAAAAAAAAAAAAAAAAATGAACACTGGTTATGTAAACTAATCTTACTTTATTAATTGGCATTAAAAACATGTTAAAATATAAAAAAAAAAAATCAGTAGGTTTTACTTAAAGTATTAAATATCAGCAGGGTGACCCGACGTTGCTTGGGAGTGAACGAAAAACACTACCTACTTTTTCGCTATGCTCATAACATCATATTTATTTCTTTTCTTTTTTTTTTTTACCGCTCCCGTTTTGACCCCTAACATAGTCGAAAGAAACTGAAATTTGGACAACTTCCTAAACTAGTTTTATAAATATAGTCTAAACTTAATTGGAATCGGATATACGTGTTAGACTTTTTTTAAGAAGCGTTCCGCCGCCATTAGCTCCTTTTGGGAAGACACGTGGTGATTCGGCACATCTTTGTTTTGGGTTTACAAGAAACTTATGGATGAAATGTCTGTTATTTAAAAAATTTGGTTTCAAGTAGCGTTGCGAAGCGATCGCAAGCTGGCAAAACCAGCTAGTTACAACCTAAAAGCAATTAGCAGTTGCTTTATTACCTGGCACACAATCATTAAGCTGAAAGGAAATGTCGCTGGATTTATCAACTAAATCCTACCTGTGTTATCACACCTGAGCAACACGTAGGAAATGGGTAATTAAGGTGAGAAAATGTATGTGAATGAATACAGGTTAATACTGATTATGTTCAGAATCAATTTCAACAAAAAGATACGCCGATCCCCCCCCCCTCTTCCAAAAAATTTGTGATTAAAAATCTTTAGAAAGAGAAACGGGGCCCCAAAATGTTTTCTCGTGCTAATTACTGAAGATATGTTAATCAAAAAAATGCTTTATCAATTTTCTGAATCAGCCTTAAATACTAAGAAACTAATTCGGAACCATTTTGTTTTTTTTTTTAATTTTTTAAAAAAATTTTTTAGTAAAAAACAAAAAACAAAAACATAGTTGCAAAAATAAGTTATTGGAACTTTTCGAATTACTTGGAAAAAGAAACAGGTAAAAAATAAAAATAAAAAAAATAAATTCTAAGTAGATCCCTTCTAAGAAGAAGAGAAATATCAACAGACACTATAGAGCTAGAAGACATATTGAAAAAAAAAATTGAAAAATTAAACTAAAATAAAAACGAAAAAAAAAACGAAAAAAGAAAAAAAAATGAAAAAATTTAACTAAAATAAAAACGAAAAAAAAAACGAAAAAAGAAAAAAAAATGAACTCACTAAAAAAAAAAAAAATTATGCTTTATTTCAAAAAGGTACACGTTTTGTGACTCAAGCGAGTCAAAGACTAGCATACAAGTACGGAACAATAAAAGCAGAGGTGGGGGGAAGCAAAAAAACGAGTTCGTGAGATAAGACTAAAAAGTCTCAACGGAAAATGAGTGTACAATCAAGGGAGATAATGTAGTGAGATAATCGTGAGAGCTTAATGAGTCAAAATGAGCATAAAGTCTTGTTTTTCCCTATTTAAAAATTACTGGCACCTCATCAGACAATGTCGGCGCTATAAGTTCCCTCTCCCCTACCACCGAAAATATACGATACAGGCTCGCACTCCCACCCAACTATAAGACTATTCTTTATAAATAAAACAATGAGTTATATTTTTGAATAATTTTTTTTTTAAATCAGAGAATTGTTCAATTTTAACCAGATTTTCAGCATTTATTTAATAATATATTGGCGAAAGTGTAGTATAGTTAGCCACAAAAAGTGTGTGGGTGGGGGGGGGGGGGAGATAAACAAATATCCAACGAATAACTGTTACCAAACGATAGAAAATTTAATTTTCTATCGACCTGCATAGTTTTAAACCTTTGAAACTGTTTTTGAGTTTTGTTGTGTCAAAATTTGTTTTGTTACTTTCACTTAACCGATTTCGTCCATCAAACATGGCCGTCGAATATATTGTTTTGTTTTAGTTGGTCGCTATTTTCAGGCTTAAAATATATTTAAAAAAAAAAAAAGGCTTACATTATCATTAACCCTAAATTCGGGGGGGGGGGGGTCCAGTCCGACTAGAGTAAGCTTAAAAAAAAAAAATCTTTTAAGCTTGAAATTAGCGACCACCTCAAAAAAAAGATCGACTGCCATCTTTGATTAACGAAATCAGTTTAGTGGAGCTAACGAAACAAATTTTGAAATAACGAAACTTTAAACAACAGTTTCAAAAGTTTAAAACTATGCGGGTCGATAGAAAATTACATTTTCTATCGTTTGGTAATAGTTATTTGTTCTGTATTTGTCCCCCCCCCCTTCCCTTTTTTTTCGTTATTAACTATACTACACTTTTGCTTATATATTTTATAAGGGAAAATTCTCCAGATTAAGATCCAAGTTGAAATCAACTTGGCATCGGTACTTTCCGGTTGTTTACGTAAACCGCCAGAAATTAACGACGCCAAGTCGATTTTAGCTTCTTCTTCGACGTCTGCGTTGACGTTAACGGCAACAGAAAATCTGCCGAATTTTAACCATCTTTAAAAAAAATATGCTTATCCAGATTAGGATCCAAGCTTAAATCGACTTTGCGTCAGGGTTAGCTTGGGTCCTAATCTGGAGAAGTACAAAAAAACATGTTTCGTGCAAAAAAAAAAAAACCTTTTTTATTACTTGTTCAGTGAAATTTTTCTTTAAACATTGGTTACTGTCGATTTGGATTTTTTGGACGTAGGTAATTCAAGCGATTTTTCAATCAGCATTTTCCGCAAACATTCGGAAAGTACCGATGCTAAGTCGATTTTAGCTTGGGTCTTAATCTGGAGAAGTACCTTATGAGAAAAACAAGTTTTCAAATGTAACCCGTTTGACACCATGCCGACTTTTAAAAAAAGTGAAATTTGGACAGAGTTCATGTTTAGGACGCATGGGGACAAATTCAAATGTTTCCAAAGAATTTTACAAATGGGCACAAAAAGAAAAAAAAAATTGTTTTTTTGAAGAACTTGTCTTATTACTACAACTAAAAAGTACTTCTTTTTCTTCCTTTGTGTGCCTAGCATCAAACGCAATTTCCATGAACAGAGTTTCTTTCTAAGAACTTCCCACTTGTGGAACACATTTCCACAGGACTGCTTCCCTGCAGATTACAAAATGGCCGTCTTCAAACCCAATATCAACAAATACTCGTCATAAACCCTAATCCCATAAGTAATTAAACTGTGTTCATTTCCATTAATCATTTTCAATCCTCTCATAATATTCTTCGTCATTAAACCTACAATTCACCCATCTAATTAACCCTTATCCTCGAGTGGCTTTTTGCCTTGATAAATGTCTGACAAGGACTTTTAAAAATGGAACCAAAATACATACAACATTACAACACTTTCTCGAATTCCTGTTGAATAAATAAGTTGGCAAAATATCAAAAACTAGCTGGCTTCGTCTGAAGCCTGGAAACCCGCTATCACTTCACACTTTAATGTCTATTCACTACTTGAAATCACTGAAACGAAACTAATCGATAAGAAAAAGAAGACAAAAAACTATTGCTACCTCAAACTTAATCTCTCTCTCTCTCTCTCTCTCTCTCTCTCTCTCTCTCTCTCTCTCTCTCTCTCTCTCTCTCTCTCTAAGAAGAAATCAATCAAGCATTGAAAATACGAATCTATTTATTAGGTTGTTGCCATTCGTCCATCTCAGGAGACAATGGACTTCTGCACCTCCGATTAGTCCATTGCCAAATTGCAGCATCTACTGTGACTGTTCAAGCCTATCCTGGATCGGCAGGCTCTGTTGCGGTTGTCACAGATGTTGGTGGTGTCTGATTGCGAGAGCTCTGTCGCAGTCCTCTGCCGTCTGTGATCTCTTCTCTCCCTCCACTGCTGGTCTCTCCTCACACCTCTTGGATCATGCCTTCACAGCACTTCTCCAGTGGCTGCGGTCCTCAGCCCCAGACTCCCAGGTTGTTGGTTCGATGCTACCTGCCCTCATGTCTCACTTGCAGACATCCTTATAGAATAGGACAGGTCTTCCTGCTGGTCAGGAACAGGTTGCAAGCTCGCCATAAAGAATATCCTTTGGGATCCTCCATTCGCCAAGCCACCGGAATCATTGTTGGGTGAGCAGAGCGAACATGCTTGGGATGTCTGCCTGATCAAGGACGCTCTTGTTTGTGACATGGTCCTGCCAGGCGATTCCTCGGATTCTCCTGAGGTTGTGCAGGTAGAAGGTGTTCAGTGTGTTCTCGATAGTCGAGGGCCCATAGGTAATGTTGAGTATTTAACGCAGCACCAGCAGCAGCAGCAACCGCTACTCTGCCTACTACCTTTTTTCATCATCTTATTCGTTCATCTCCTCCCATCGCCCCATCTTCATGCTGCGAATCGTGACGGACACACATACGTTCACTTTTATTATATAGATGTATCCAGACATTTATTGATGCTAGAAACAAGAATGACTAAAAGGTTCCTCAACTGATATTGTTGATGGTTCCGGCAACTGATGGGTTACAGACCTTAAGAAGGGAATTATTAATCGCAGAGGCAAAACGGCACAAGGAAAATTCGTCCAAGTAATCACGCTGACCTTCTAAAAACCTTTGACAAGTCTTCGATCCTTCAGGACTGGATCTTCAAGGAGATTTGCAAGAAAGAACTCTGATCCAGATTAGAAAAACGAGATTAATCCCTTTTGAGTTGTTAACAGGGCATTTCTATGGATAATCCACTTTTGGTATGATGTAATATGAAGGGGGGGGGGGGGTCAGTTTTATTTTAATTTCTAATCTTTTATTTGGGCAGTTCGTAAGATTATCACATTTTCGTGATGTAATGTGAGCCAGATAGTGAGAAAGAGAGAGAAAAGATGAACAAGATGAAACCAGATGAAGAGAGAGAGAGAGGAGGAGAGGTAGAGATGGGGAGGAGAAAGAGAGAGAAAAGATGAACAAGATGAAGATAAAGGGAGAGAGAGAGAGAGAGAGAGAGATAGGGGGGAAAGAGAGAGAGAGAAAAGATGAACAAGATGAAACAAGATGAAGATAAAGAGAGAGAGAGAAAAAGAAAGAGAGAGAAAAGATGAACAAGATGAAGATAGAGAGAGAGAAAGAGAGAGAGAGAAAGAGAGAGAGAGTATGTGTGTGTATTATATCTATATTTTTGGCTAGCCTGGGAGGATGGTCTCATGACGAACGAACAGATACTACAATACTCGTCCTTCCACCCCCAAAAAAGGAGGTAACACCTGGGAGGATCGTATCATGACCACAGAACAGATAGAAGACTACATTCCCCCTCAAAGAAAGATTTCGAAGATTATCACATGTGCATGATGTAATAGGAAGCAGATAGTGAGAAAGGAAGGGAAAGAAAAGATGAGAGAGAGAGAGAGAGAGAGCATGTATTATATATATATATATATATATATATGTATATAAATATATATATATATATATTTATATATCTATATATGTATATATATGTATATATATATATGTATATGTATATATATGTGTCCCTTAAAAAGAAGTAGAATGCCTTGACGTTAAGCCGCCGACAAAAAGTTTTTAAAATTATCATTGTTTATCAGCTATTTAAAATTGGCCGACCGGTTAGAGACGTTGGATTTGAGTTGAAAAATACTCGTAGTCCAGGGTTTCGAATCGCATGACCGGTAGTGAATAGTCATATCTCTATGCTGAAAAGTCCAGATTAAAAAGGACGAAATGTATACGTACATAGATAATAAATATATATATATTTCGGCAGCAAGTCATTTATTACACACGCATCGTTGAAGACCACAGAGTTTTCTTTCTTGTTAATTTCTCGACACGGCGAGCGATTCGTCGGTTTTCTGGTTAATTGGTGAAGTATGGCACTTAACGTTGTATCGTAGGCCATTAATAAACGAATAAAGATATATATACACATATGTAAATTAAGATATATAACTAATAATAAAACTATAAATACGGTTCTTAGTAACAATAAGACCCAGCCTCCTGAAGACGGTCGCGAGACTGAAAGCGCTTGAGGAATGGCCTACGATACAACGCCATACTTCACCAATTAACACTAGAAAACCGACGAAATGCTCGCCGCGTCGAGAAATTAACAAAAAAGATAGCAAAGAAAGAAAACTCTGTGGTCTTCAACGACGCGTGTATAATATATATATAATATATATAATATATATATATATATATATATATATATATATATATATATATATATATATATATTAGCGTGACTGTGCCATTAGAAATTATGGCATACTATATTTCATTGTTTTCCAACTTAATTTACAACCATCGTCATATTCAGTTTAACGTCCATTTTACATACTGGCATGTATTGGACGGCTTTAAGAAATTGACTTCTAAACTAATATATCTCTGGCACGCTTTTTATTTATTTCTCTTTCTCTCAGGTGCATCCTTATCACTTCCTGCCATGTTATCCTTGCATTTCCCTGTGAACTGACCCTGCTAACTTAACTGTTCTACAACTAATAACCCAAGGACTCATCCATTCTTTCAACGTGACCATACCAACGAAAGCTCCGGTTCTGCCGACATCTCCCTATACTGTCCAGATTTAATCTTCATATTTTTTTAATTTTTCAAACCTATACAGAAAAAGAAATAACATTTTAGTTGTAAGGGAGACAATTTTTTTACATCGTTCAATGAAAAACGAGTTATTCCCCTGGCTGATTTTGATTTCTTTTTTCCGGTCATAATTGAACATTTGAAAATATTACAAATTGTCTGTCATAATTTAAAAATAAAATGTAGTGAAATACATTATATTGCCATGGTATGTGGTAATATGTCATAATCATGTTAGATCACTGAAGTTAAGCAACGTTGTGTCTGGCCAATATCATATGGGTGACCATTTGAGATTACCAGAGGAGGTATGTGAGAGGACGGTGAAAAAAAAATGCAGCCCTGAAGATGCTTTTAGTAAATCCACACGTGTTGACACATTGAAACGACTGCCCTCCTGGGCAGAAGTTCTGTTCTCAATCATGTAGTGAAGCTCTCTGGAAAAGATATGCAATTCGTCGTCGACATGGTACAAAAATAACATATGAAAAGTGGCTAGTCAGAATCAAAGATTGATAGGTCAGCTTAAATGCTATTGAAGTCCAACTTTAAAAATCTCAAAAGATATCTTTATATGATAGATATACGTGTGTTCATGCGTGGGAGTGTGTCGATAATTTTTCTTTTTCTTCATCATATTCCAGCGTTTTATCAACCCTCTCCCCCTAAAAAAAATCAAAATTGCCCCTCCCCTAACCATCTCCCCCTCTCACCAAAAAATAAAAGTAACAGTAGTCTTGACATAATGGTTCACACTTATTTTTAAATAATGTTTTTCTCTCAAAACTCCCTTAAAGAAATTCGATAATAAACAGTAATTCTTTATTTCTTATGGTTTTTTTTGTGAACCCGAAGAACTTCATGCACATATTCTCAGAAAGTAAATAACCATTTTTAGTCATTTCTTTGTATTGTCTGCGGCGTAAGCTTTGTATACCGAAATGCAACTAAATTGTCTGAAAGTAATTGTGAGCCTTCATTAACATCTTTTGCAAAATATTTCAAGAATAAAGAAAGTTTCTCAATTTTTTTTTATTCGAAATATTTTCTTAAGAATTTTCAGAATGCATTTTAAAGGAAGTTCTTTTCATTTTGATAAAAAAAAAAATCCCACAAGAATGGAAATGAAAAAAGAAAATGTAAATTTTTCTAAGAACAAAAATGCTTATAAAATGAGTAAAAGTTTTATTCTAATTTTTATTTTTGTTTTATTTTTTTAACGCCTAAGTATTTTTCTTTTACATATTTACAGTATTTCATTTCGTTTCTTCTTTCAAATTTTTCATACAAATATTTCACTGAAAATATATTTCCTTTGTTTTTAATTCAGATTTGCCCCAGGCCAAAGAATTTATCTAAAAAAAAATCAACAAAAAAACAAACAAAAAATGAGGAAAAAAAAAACAATAAATTAAAAACACTAAAATCTATTTATTAAAATCCATCGCTTCCTTTTTATTTTTATTATTATTTTTGTTGTTGTTGTTCTATTTCAATTATTTGATAATTTTTGCTTACACAAAAAAAGAAAGATAAGAAAAGAATCCCTACAATCATTTATTTATACAAAATCAGACTTTTATACTTATGGATGGCCAAAATAAATTATATTTCTCCGACTCTCCTGGACACTAACCCAGTCTAATCATGCCCCTAAAAGTATTTATTTGTGAAAATAGTTATGGATGGGCCCAAATAAACTATAAATTAATGTTCCTCCATCTCTCCTGAACACTAGCTCAATCTAATTATTCTAAACCAGCAGATTTTGAAAGGAAATAAGAATTTTGTAGAATATCGTTCTAACATTTTAGACAAGTGATATCATGACTCATCACCATATTCAGTTTAGCATCCATTTTACATGATGATGTGTTGGACGGCTTTAAGAAAGTTACTTCCAAAGTAACCTATCTCCGGTAAAGTCTTTATTTATACCTCTTTCTCTTAAGTCCATTTTTATCACTTCCTTTAATGTTTCCCTTTGCCTTCTCATGTCAATTGAACCTGCTACTTCAATTTCTACTAACCCAAGAACTCTCATCTCACCCATTCTTTCAACGTGGCCATACCAACAAAGTCTCCGGTTCTAGACACATCTCCGTATACTGTCCAAATTTGATCTTCCTTTGAGGTCATCAGATCTAAACCTGTTTTTAAGACTCACATTACACACCCATTGTATAATTCTCATATCATTTCTCTCCATTCAACGCATGTCCTGAACCTTCACTGGTCAGGTTTCACTTCCATACATCATCACACTGTGTACACATGCCTGATAGATTCTTTACTTGGTCAACAGTGGTAACGCTCTGCTGGTTAGTAATGTCTTGGTAACGCTCTGCTGGTTAGTAATATCTTGGTAACGCTCTGCTGGTTAGTAATATCTTGGTAACGCTCTGCTGATTAGTAATGTCTTGGTAACGCTCTGCTGGTTAGTAAAGGCAGAAGTTCCCTGAACTTACTCCATCCACTACTAAGTCTTGCAATCACACTAGCACCTGCTCACTGCTGTGCTCCAATGGTATCACCAAAGTAAAACTTCTAGACAACCTCGATAGGTTCACCATCCAAATATACTTTGTTTCTCCACATCTGAGTTCTCATCCATCTTCATTGTCTTACACTTCTTGCATATAAACCGGTTATCCTCTTTCAACCTACCAGTTCTAACATTTCAGACAAGTAATTTCATGACGAATAAAATAAATAAATGTGGATTCTTCGAAAATATAAAAGAAGAACGGTTTTCAACGCCGAAGTAAAATCTATTGAAAATCTATATTTTTATGTCTGCTGGTGAATTGAAATGAAAAAGTGTTTTTGTGGAAGTCAGAATAGAAATAGAGTTTCCCTATCCTTCGGGCAGATTTCAAAACGAAATATTTGTCTTACTGTTAAGAAAGCCAATATAATCAAAATAGTTTACATTTCTTGCTGCAACAAACAATTTCTCACATCTAGTATTGTTATTTAAACTGTTATCATCTCGATAGTTCTTATGTTTATAAAGGTTCGGATGTTGTATTCTTCGGCCTTCTTCATGGCCATTTTATTATTATGGTCTGTAGCCTTCCAGGAACTTTGAACTGCACCTTTTATTTAATGCATTGTTTTAGATTACTGACAATGCCGCATTTAATGCCTTTTTAGAAAAGATTTTACTGGCCTTTCTGGCATTATGGTAAGAGTGTTTGCAAATGGGTCGAGAGACCAGGGTTCAATCCTTGGTCGTGTCATACTAAAGACTCAAAAAATGGTATTTTATGGCCCCTTGCTTACACACTCAAGCATTATAAGGTGAGAATCATGGGTAAATGGAGTAATCTTGAGAAAGGAGTGACGCTCTCCCCTACATCTCGGTGTAGTAGCTAATAAAAAAGGAGCCTTCGGGTTGCCCTCGACTATGATCGACCACTTCACTTTTTTTTTTTAGATAAGTAACTTCATCATGGATCAAGGTAGAATTCATTAGAATATAACTTAAACAAAAACTTTATTACCTTGGCCATGAGAAGTGGGTGCGGGTGAAGTGGATACCGGCATGGACTGGCAACTCGGCATGCTGTGTTCAAATCCTGTCGGATCAATAACACCACTTTCTCTATGGATGTTGGTAACCTTTCCCGTGGCCCCTCTTGTGAGTGCCTGATTCTATAAAGTAATCAACAACAACAAAAAAAAAAACAACAACAACAAAAAAACATGCCGATCACCTTGGTGATGTAATCTAACTGAATAAATAAAAAACTTTGTTCAAAATTCAAAGAAGATGTTCAATTGAGTTTCAATCTCGAGTTCCTCATTGTAAGACATTCACAGTAAGAACTCGTCTTGCTTCCTACATATGCCTAACATCAAACCGAATTTCCATGAACAGAGTTTCTTTCCAACAACTTCCCATTTGTGGAACACGTTACAAGATTTCTTCCCTGAGAGCTATAACATGGTTTTCTTAAAATTGAATATCAACAGAAGAAGAGATAGTGTAGGGAGAGAGATGATGTGAGGGAAAGAGAGGGATGATGTAAAGAGAGGGGGAGAGATGGTGTAAAGAGAGGGAGGAGGAGAGATGATGTAAAGAAAAGGAGGAGGAGTGATGATGTAAAGAGGGATGGGAGAGATGGTGTAAAGAGAGGGGGGAGATGATATAAAGAGAGGTAGGGGAGAGATGATATAAAGAGAGGAAGGGGAGAGATGATATAAAGAGAGGAAGGAGGAGAGATGGTGTAAAGAGAGGGAGAGGGGGGAGATTATGTAAAGAGAGGGAGAGGGGGGAGATGATGTAAAGAGAGGGAGGGGGAGAGATGGTGTAAAGAGAGGGAGGGGGAGAGATGGTGTAAAGAAAGGGAAGAGGAGAGATCGTGTAAAGAGAGGGAGGAGGAGAGATGATATAGAGAGAGGGAGGGGAGAGATGATGTAGAGAGAAGGAGGAGAGAGATGATGTAGAGAGAAGGAGGAGAGAGATGATGTAGAGAGAAGGAGGGGAGAGATGATGTAGAGAGAAGGAGGGGAGAGATGATGTAGAGGGGAGAGATGATGCAGAGAGAAGGAGGGGAGAGATGATGTAGAGAGAAGGAGGGGAGAGATGATGTAGAGGGGAGAGATGATGTAGAGAGAAGGAGGGGAGAAACAGGATGTAGACAGAGATGATGATGAGGTAGATAGAGAGAAAGGTAGGCAGATGATGTAGAGAGAGAGAGAGAGAGAAATAGAGTCAATGAGAGGAAGAGAGATGTATATAGAAAAGAAGAGTGAGAGAGAGATGATGTATAAAGAGAAAGAGGAGTGATGATATAATAGAGAGAAATTCAATGAGAAATGATAGATGATGAAGGGGAAAAAGGAGTAGAGAGGGGAAGAGAGAAAGAGTAAAGAAGAAGAGAGATGATGTAGAGAGAGTGGGAGAGTGAAAGAGAGAGAGAGAGAATAATTAGAGCTGATACAAAATGAGAAAGATTAAAAACAGATACAAAAAAGATAAGACAAGAGACAAATTATAGATTACAAGATTTTGCAAAATCCTCCCGTTCTAAATATTAAAAAACAAAAAAACAAAAAAAAAAAAACAATAATCAGATAAAATAAAATCATTAGAAAAATCTTTAAAAAAAAACTCTAAAAGAATTTTCTAGAATCTTTAAATAAAAACACCCACCCAAAAGCCAAAAAGAAAGGATAAAACCTACCGGATAATCATTAATCTTTTTGTACGTATAAAGAAAACCTATTTTTGTATATATTTGCAATCCTGTTGGATCTGTCAAAAGATGTCATTTTCCAATGAAGGCAAGAAAGAGCATCTTTTAATGTTGTTGTTTACTTTCTTCATCTGTGGTTTAAAACAAATCAAACATAAAGCGATTCAATAAAAGAGCCAGCCTCAATTAGATTAAGACATCACAATTCAAAATAAAATAATAATCATAGCAGCAGTCAGATTATGGAAGAAAACAAAATATTGCAAATGATGAAGTCACATTCGGCCACAAGTAGTACGTCTTGTACATATTTATTTGATGTTTGATCCAATATGCTTTTTTAAGATGAGTGTCCTTTTTTTGCAGAGGAGTATCCTTTCTGCCATTTTACTGTGTGTGGAAATGAGGAGAATATTGAAAGAGGTGAAAATCTTGAAAAACCAAGTTAAGAAATAAAAAAAATATGATGAAAAATTGTAAAGAAGAGAAAAAAATGAAGAAATAATTGTAAGAAAGAAAGAATTGCAAGAAAGGGAAAGATTGAGTAAAGAATTCTAGAAAAGAGAAAGAAATGGGGAATACTAAAAAAAGAAAGATTCTTGAAAAAAAAACATCTTGAAAAAGAGAAAAAATATGAAAAATTGTAAAGAAGAGAAAAAATGAAATAATTGTAAGAAAGAATTGCAAGAAAGAGAAAGATTGAGAAAAGAATTCTAGAAAAAAGAAAGAAATGGGGAATACTAAAAAAAGAAAAATTCTTGAAAAATAACATCTTGAAAAAGAAAAAAAATATGATGAAAAATTGTAAAGAAGAGAAAAAAATCAAGAAATAATTGTAAGAAAGAAAGAATTGCAAGAAAGGCAAAGATTGAGAAAATAATTCTAGAAAAAAGAAAGAAATGGGGAATATTGAAAAAAGAAAAATTCTTGAAAAAATAACATCTTGAAAAAGAGAAAAATATGATGAAAAACTGTAAAGAAGAGAAAAAAATGAAATAATTGTAAGAAAGAATTGCAAGAAAGGGAAAGATTGAGAAAAGAATTCTAGAAAAGAGAAAGAAATGGGGAATATTGAAAAAAGAAAAATTCTTGAAAAAAAAACATCTTGAAAAAGAGAAAATATGATGAAAAATTGTAAAGAAAAAAAATGAAGAAAAAATTTTAAGAAAGAGAACAAAAATAAAGTAAAAATTGTAAGAAAGAGAACAAAAATAAAGTAAAAATTGTAAGAAAGAGAACAAAAATGAAGTAAAAATTGTAAGAAAGAGAAAAAATGAAGAAAGAATTGTAAGAAAGGGAAAAGTGAAGAAAAAACGGAGAAAAAAATGAAAAAATATTTGAAAGAGAAACATCAAGAAAGAATTGTAAAAATTTGAAAAAAAATGGAGAATTGTAAAAAAGAGAATAAATGAAAAAAAAATATCAGAAAGGAAAATGTACATAAAATTCTAAAATAAATAAAAAATGGAAAGATTGTAAGAACGAGGAAAAATGAAGAAAGAATTGTAAGAATGTGAAAAACTGAAAAAAGAATTGTAAGAATGTGAATAAATGAAGAAAGAATTGTAAGAATGTAAAAAACTGAAAAAAGAATTGTAAGAATGTGAAAAACTGAAAAAAGAATTGTAAGAATGTGAAATAATGAAGAAAGAATTGTAAGAATGTGAAAAAATGAAGAAAGAATTGTAAGAATGTGAAAAAATGAAGAAAGAATTGTAAGAATGTTAAAAAATGAAGAAAGAATTGTAAGAATGTGAAAAAATGAAGATAGAATTGTAAGAATGTGAAAAACGAAGAAAGAATTGTAAGAATGTGAAATAATGAAGAAAGAATTGTAAGAATGTGAAAAAATGAAGAAAGAATTATAAGAATGTGAAAAAATGAAGAAAGAATTGTAAGAATGTCAAAAAATGAAGAAAGAATTGTAAGAATGTGAAAAAATGAAGAAAGAATTGTAAGAATGTCAAAAAACTTAAGAAAGAATTGTAAGAATATCAAAAATGAAGAAAG
Source organism: Sepiola atlantica (assembly GCA_963556195.1). Lineage (NCBI taxonomy): Eukaryota > Metazoa > Mollusca > Cephalopoda > Sepiida > Sepiolidae > Sepiola > Sepiola atlantica. Next base: position 31,054,165 of record OY744539.1, on the reverse strand, counting down.
AATTGTAAGAATGTGAAAAATGAAGAATTGTAAAAATGAGAAAAATGAGAAAAAAACGAGAAAAATGAAGATAAAATGTAAGGAGTTTATTTCTGATAATGTTTTTTCCTATAATTAAATATGATTGCTGATGATAATTTGTGTACGTTGTGGTTTCTTATGTTTTGAAATGCGATGATTTTGACGTTTATCATGCAACAGTTTATAATAACGTTTACATCACGCTCTCTGCAATTTCTTATGTCATGCTATGCATGCTATGTGTTCATGCGTGTTCATGGATTTAAAGATAAACACTAAAATCATCAATTCAGCAGAGTTAAACACGTAAGAAAAAAATCAACGTAGACAAATAATCAACCATTTCTATTTAAATATGGAGAAATGAAGAATACACCTGACGAAAGCCAAAGAACAAATCGGCCGAAACAGTATAAATATGATTATTATTGATGAGGATAACAACTTGAAGAAAATCAATGTACATAATTATGACTCACAACTAAAATAAAATAAAAAATAAAAAAATAAAAAGTATTTCCTTAAATTGTATTTCTTTTTTAGTAACAAATATAAAATCTCCAATGACGACAATATGGAGTTTTTGTATTCATCTAAATCACAGATGAAGACATTGGAAAAGTTTGTTTACTTGCTTCCCACTGCACAAGGGCCGTTTATAGATGACGTCAGACGAAGATTAAATATGGACAGTATAGGGAGATGTGTGCAGAACAGGAGACTTTGTTGGTTTGGTCACATTGAAAGATTGGATGAGAGTTCTTGGGTTAGTAGCAGTATAACACTTGAAAGAAAGTGTGATAAAGATTAGGTCAGAGATAGGATTGTTTTGGAAGTCAATTTCTAAAAGCCGTCCAACACATGCCAGCATGTAAAACAGACATTAAACCGATGATGATGATGATGATGATGATGATGATGATGATGATGATGATGATGATAGGGGAGGAGAGTTCTCAGTATAAATGAATGCAATAGCTCCAACTGTATTTGAACTCAGATTATCCGATTCTATCGTCTGATTCATTGCATAAGTCGTTCAATTTCAAACACTTTCGATTTTTTTTAACTCTTAAATTTATAAATAACTATCAGGAAGACCCGGCGTTGCCCGGGATTGAATGAGGATCACTACTATATACTTTTTCACTATGGCTCTGCTCTTGAGGAGAAATCGACTCTGAAACTACTTGGTCTTTCTCTCTCCTCAAATCTTTCTTGGAGTTCATACATTAGATGCATTGCTCTTTCTGCTTCTCGTAAAGTTGGTTCTCTCTATCGCTCTAAACACTTTCTCACACCTGAGGCTATTTTCTATCTATACAAATCTACTATCAGACAATGTATGGAGTACTGTTGACATATTTGGGCTGGTGAATCTGTGTCCCATTTGAGGGTTCAGAATTATATGATCTATTCCAGGCTTCTTTTGTTCAAGCTCGTTTGACCAGTTGGTCTAGAGATCTCCATCAATTCGCTGTTTTGATACCTCGTTGTAATACAGCTTCCTATTCCAGTAGCTTCTTTCCAAGAACCGCTGATTTGTGGAACTCTCTTCCTGCTGACTGTTTTCCTCCTACCTATAGCATTGGTCTTTTCAAGACTAAAGCCAATAGGCATCTCCTGTCTTTGCAATAATCATATTTCGTTCTTGTTAGCTCCTTATATCAAGTGGTTTCATGCCTTGTCTGGAGCGATTCCCATACAATTTTTTTATTTTTTTTAAAGACATTAAATCAATGATGATGATGATGATGGTGGTGATGATGAGGAGGAGGATAAGGGTTGTCAGTACAAATCAATGCAATAGATTCAACAGTATTTGAACTAGGATTATCCGATTCCATCATCTGATTCGTTATCCATTGCACAAGTCGTTCAATTCTGCTGATAATTTTATTCCATCTCAGCAATTCTGCAATCTTCTTTTTTAGGGGGGGGGGGGGGCAGAAAAATTCAACTGTTTTAAAGATTCTGTTTTCTATATTCAAAATCACAAGTCCGCATGATGTAGGTGAGATGTATTTAAAAATGAAAAATATTTCAACATCTTTTTTTCAGATTATCTTGTGAATGAGAAATTTTGAAACGTTCATGCCAATATAAGTTTAATAGAATTCAATGTAAGCAGTTTGAAACTTTAAACAAAAATTTCAAATTCATAATAAAAATATATATAACGCTGACATCATCATCATCATCATCATAAGAAGAAGAAGAAGAAGAAGAAGAAGAAGAAGAAGAAGAAGAAGAAGAAGAAGAAGAAGAAGAAGAAGAAGAAGAAGAAGAAGAAGAAGAAGAAGAAGAAGAAGAAGAAGAAGAAGAAGAAGAAGAAGAAGAAGAAGAAGAAGAAGAAGAACGAGCGGGGGGGGGAGAAGAAGAAGAAGAAAAATAAAGAAGGAGAAGAAAAAGAAAAAGAAAGAGGGGAAGGAAAAGAAAAAAGGATGAAGTAGGAGAAGAAGAAGAAAAAGGAAGAAGAAAAAGGAAGAAGAAGAAGAAGAAAAAGGAAGAAGAAGAATAAGAAGAATAAGAAGAAGAAGAAGAAGAAGAAGAAGAAGAAGAAGAAGAAGAAGAAGAAGAAGAAGAAGAAGAAGAAGAAGAAGAACGAGCGGGGGGGGGAGAAGAAGAAGAAGAAAAATAAAGAAGGAGAAGAAAAAGAAAAAGAAAGAGGGGAAGGAAAAGAAAAAAGGATGAAGTAGGAGAAGAAGAAGAAAAAGGAAGAAGAAAAAGGAAGAAGAAGAAGAAGAAGAAGATTCATGATAATAATGTAAGAATTATAAAATTCAAATTTAAATAAAAATAATTTTGAAATAAAAGTTTCTTTTGAAGTGAAAATAGTTCAGCTTTTTTGGCTTCTTAAAGAAGGTACATTATTTAGGGTCGTTTTAATTTCGTTTTTTTATTTTATTTCATTGAACTTTTGTAAAAATCTAAAATTCAATTAACCTATCTCCTTTTCTCGGATTGTCTTTGATCTCGATTATTATTGCATGGTAAGTTTAAGATACTTTGAACTTTTCCCATGCAATTCTTGTAAGGTTGAGAAATCCAGAGAGACGCAATCAAACATACACGGATAACAAAGGTTCGGCAGCCGAAAACTGGGATGAGAATATTCCCTCCTCGGATTTACCCATTATTATTTACGATATTAACATTTTTCCTGTTTCACTTCGTCGAGTTTGGTTTCGCCATTTTCCCTCAACTGATATCATCATCATAAGCATCCTCATCTTTGTATTCGCTCCCATTTTCTTGTAGCCATTATTAGAAGAATTCGTTGAACCACGGGAAATATTTATGTATATACTAGAATTACCCGTTGGATTATAACCCCTACCACTATTTAAGCACTTTTGCACTTTAGGGACGAGGCGAATTTATTTGTTTTCATTTCAGAAGAGCTCCAATAATGTAAGGGGCAGCCAACCCTTTTTTTTAAAAACTTTTAGTACCTAATTTTTACGAAAATAGACGTGAAAACCCTGAATATGCGCGATTTGCTTTCTTTACCCAGTACTCAACAGAAAGTGGTCGACTTCTTGCAAGACTTTGTGTTTTATTTTTTTAATTGTAAACAAAAAACAAAAAATCAAAAAATGTGTTACGGTTAACCCAAACAAGATGACTGTTTTAATTTAATTAAAAAAAAAAAAAATTTCGTTCTAAAAAAAAATTCACAAATTTTAATTTCTTCAATAAATGTTCTATTACTTAATTGAATTTGCACTAGTTCTTATTTAACAATTCATATTCAGGGTATTCTTATTTAACAATTCATATTCAGGGTATCTTATTTAACAATTCATATTCAGGGTATCTTATTTAACAATTCATATTCAGGGTATCTTATTTAACAATTCATATTCAGGGTATTCTTATTTTACAATTCATATTCAGGGTATCTTATTTAACAATTCATATTCAGGGTATTCTTATTTAACAATTCATATTCAGGGTATTCTTATTTTACAATTCATATTCAGGGTATCTTATTTAACAATTCATATTCAGGGTATCTTATTTAACAATTCATATTCAGGGTATTCTTATTTTACAATTCATATTCAGGGTATCTTATTTAACAATTCATATTCAGGGTATTCTTATTTAACAATTCATATTCAGGGTATTCTTATTTTACAATTCATATTCAGGGTATTCACATTCATTTTCGGAGAAATTATGCACTAAAAATGTACTAAAATTTTTATTCCTAAATAATCCTTTTACATATATTTTCTTTAAGTTAATTAAAATGCATAACGGTAAAATATCTTTAAAGATAAATCCAGGGGGGGGGGGGGGGCACTTTAAATTATCCCCCCCCCCCCGTCATTTGACTCTTCAAAATTAAAGATAGAAAAAAAAATTTCGGCCCTGTAATACAGAAGCACCGAATTTTTTTTTATTTATTAATACTAAAAAAATAAGTTAATAAAATTAATGTCATGGGATTTTTAAATAATTTGTTTTTGTCCAAAATTTATGTATTTTTTCTGTGTTTACAAATAATTTATTTCTTTAAACTTCTACAATACAAACGGATATAGTATCTTATTTAACAATTATTTAATTTTTTAATATAAATTAAAAATTTTCTTTTAGATTTTTACTGAGTCGGGTCATTTTTAACAAGATTATTGTCCTTCCGACCATCCATACTTATGAAAGTTAAATGTATAAATCAGGGGTGGGTTACTCGTACGGATAATAATTGGAATCTTTTTTTCCGTTTGAAAATACTCGGTGCTTCTGCTATTTCACAATGACATGTTAGGACTCTCTTAAAAAGAAAATAGCGAAAGAAATGTATAAACTTTGTTATATACTTACGTGGTAGTGGGAAAGAAGACTGTACATCAAGCATTATGCAAATTCATCCAGTATTTATTGAATGAAAAATAAAAAATGATTTTATTTATCGGTTGTCGCCATATTTTCTGTGCAATCTTATTTTCAGTTAACAATCTTATTTTCAGTTGAAATACATAGATAGCTAAGAGATAGAGAGATGGGTGACTTGCTCAGTTAATTACAAATTACTATCAATATTAGAAGAATTAAAACTGAATTTTTTTAAACATAACTCAATCCCAGAACTACGGCTTTATTTCCGCATGTATTTTTCGCATAGTATTTAAAGCAATGAATGCATGTTAAAAGTATACCTTAGTTCTGGGATGGATACTGTACGCCTGTCCTGTGCAGTTCTAGGAGGTCCACCCTCCCAGGCTTTGCCTCCCCTCTTTGGGGAGGAGTAAGTTTATTGCTTACTGTCTGAGGCGCCCCTACCGGGGAATGCCGACGGGGCTGCCCAGGCAATTTTTAAATGGCCAGAGTGCTCACCTCTCGAGCGCTGGCTTTTCAAACCCCACTTTCTTGACCCGATCTTGGGTCACATCTTACTTGTGGGAGTAAGATAAAACTGGCCTTATGCCTAACTCCTGGGGAGGAGTAAATAAAACTCTGCAGCGTATGAATAAAAACTTAGCATTTCAGGTGAAAAGACTCTCTGTCCTTTGCAATAAATATAATTCTAGGGTTTGTCATTCTTGGTGTCCACAACTTTCCCGGGCAACACCGGGACATGTATCCTGATAGTTTATAATATAGATATGTGCATGTTTGGATTCAAAAACTTATATATGAAGATATACTAATTATTTTTAGGTCATTATCAGTGACCGCTTATCTCATAAACTATGTACATAATATCACAATGCTTATTTTTGTTTGTTAAATATTTCTAACTTCTACCAAAATTGCCAAAACTCGGTTCCATAAAATCATCATCGAATCCAAAGAATCATATATGTCTATTGAGACTGTTGAATTCTTCCTTGCTTTGTCGTTTCTCACCAGTTGTGCATGTCATAGGACCTAGACACTTGATCTGAAGACACTAGCAGAGAGTGTAGACTTATGTTGTCCAAGATTCCGCTTTGCTAATTGGTAACCGAGCAATTGCAGAGAACAAGACCGTGTTACTAGTCGTAAAGTTTATCCCAACCTTCAAGTTAATCCCATCGGAAGGCATTCATTACTTTTTGCTCTGTGTCCTTAAGTGACTGCACTATCCACATTTGAAGTGGTTCATTAATTTTAATTAGGTTGAACTCCAATTTAGCCCACAATCATTCAAAGATGTAAACGTGTGTGACATCAAAGACAGGCAACTTTGCATCCTCGAAACACACGCCGGTGGCACGATTAGCTGAGTGGACACCATAGAGACCTATGGAATCGGCTATGCCGAGTTCAAATGTAATCAGATCTCTTGCAATTGCTCAGATACTAAAGATTTTACGAACGTTTTAATGGGTGGCAGGCATATTTTAATGCGTCACCCTGTATGCGGCGTTGAAATGATTTTCATGCCCATTTGCATATGGCAACAGACGCAGAAGAAGAGTCTCCATTGCAACTTTTTCTAAAGTACAAATAGAAAAGGCACGTGGGGGTAAATTTGATGACCTAAAGAATGCATGGTGAGAAACCACTAGTAACTAAATTAAAATAATACTGAAAGGGTGTTTTTGATATATGAACTTTTAAAGGTTAAGTATAAATAAAATAGACACAAGGCGGACTCATAAGAATGCTATGAGTCGGAGTCTGACTCCAATTATTACTGAATACTGAAAGACTTTCAAATAATGAGTTGGAGTCAGAGTTGGAATTTTTGGAATCCGCGTTGAAACTTATACCTATTGACTCCGCAACCCTGGCAACCATGCGTCTACCTTACAATATCATGGTTGTTAACTTCTTAGACTAGTATGACCACATAACGATAGCTATTGAATCTCAGTATATGTGTCATATTCAGCTTGCACATCACTGCAATGGCTTTCAAAACCAATTGATGCAGACACAAGCAGATGTGAGATGTCCAGTTCAGTATTAAAAGAAGGTGTAAAATGTTACATCAGTGTTTTCCTTCTCTGAGATGATTGTCTTTACAAATGCTAAGGGTTCATTTTATATATATATATATATATATATATATATATATATATATATATATATATATATTATATTAAAATCTGAAAACCAAAACATAATGCAATTTTAAAATGAATAAAATCATTTATTTATTTATTTGATTCATTTTTTTAGGCTACGAATTTTGCACGACTTTTTTCTTTTACTCTGTTCTTCATTTTGTGGGTATTAACCCCAGGCGAGGAGATGGGCGAATCCACAATAGAGTCAGAAAAATATGTTAAGTTGTTAAAGATGACAGTTTAAAGTGAAGTAAAGTCTGGTCGATGTGCTACGCTGGTTTGCCGCGTTTTTAATAAGGAAATTGATCACACACACACCCATATATATATATATATATATATATATATATATATATATATATATATATATATATATATATATATATATATTAACAACAACAAATATTTTATATTTGTCGCTCCTCGTAAAACAAGTAGAGCCCTCTTAATGGTAGTACTAACACAGCATGACGTCACTTGCTTTATATGCATCACTCCTTCTTTAATAGAAGTAGAGTGCTTCGACATCAAGCCGCTTTTATATGTGTTAAATTATCATTGTTTATCGGCTATTCAACTGGTGGGCGCGCGGTTTAAGGCGTTGGATGCAAGTTGAAAAATACTTGTTATCCAGGGTTTCGAATCGTACGACCGGTAGTGAATAGTCATATCTCTATGCTGATGAGTCCCGATTGAATAGGGACGAAACGTATACGTACATAGATAATAAACAACAACAAATATTTTATATTTGTCGCTCCTCGTAAAACAAGTAGAGCCCTCTTAATGGTAGTACTAACACAGCATGACGTCACTTGCTTTATATGCATCACTCCTTCTTTAATAGAAGTAGAGTGCTTCGACATCAAGCCGCTTTTATATGTGTTAAATTATCATTGTTTATCGGCTATTCAACTGGTGGGCGCGCGGTTTAAGGCGTTGGATGCAAGTTGAAAAATACTTGTTATCCAGGGTTTCGAATCGTACGACCGGTAGTGACTAGTCATATCTCTATGCTGATGAGTCCCGATTGAAAAGGGACGAAACGTATACGTACATAGATAATAAACAACAACAAATATTTTATATATATATATATATATATATATATATATATATATATATATATTAAGGCAAGGAATATAGACGTTTGGGACATGGGGGGGATGAAATGAAAAGTGTAAATTCACGCGCGGGCAGCCCCTAGTGGGGCACTCATACGTCGAAATCGATGGGGAGAGTCCATCATATATATATATATATAATCAAGGCAAGGAATATGGACGTTTCTGACATTTTTGGGGGGTGGAATGAAATTGAAAAGTGTAAAAACGAGAGGAAAAAAAATCAATACATAAATCTACTAAGCCGGCTTTCGTCCACACTCATCAGAGTAAATACGTGGAAATAATTCATGTACTACGATTAAAAACTTAAAACCGTGAAATGAAGACCAATGACAAGTTTTTGTGTTTTTTCTTAACTTGTCACTGGTCTTGTGAACCCCTGGCGGTTCGCGAACCCCAGGTTGAGAACGTCTGCTTTATGACATCATACACTTTAAAGTACCGTCTTGTAAAACCATGATTATCAACTAATGTCAAAGTTATAAATTATATATTCAATAATAAACAAATACTGACCCAACGGGTCATGGGTGGTTTGGTAAACAACAAAGCTATAGATATATAAATAGATATATATATATTATTATTTCATGCATATAATATCATAAGCTAATGAATATATTGTGTCTTTATATTTTCAGTATTTACTTCAGCAGTGCTCAATATGTGAGTAGAGCTTAGTAGTAGTAAGAAAATATATTTATGGCAAGTAAGCTGCACAGAAATGTTCATGTTTCATTCCTAAAGATAATCATCAGGCTAAATACATTTAGCCTGATTATTACTTTCAAGAATGAAACATAAACGTTTCTGTGTGAATTACTTGCCATAAATATATAGCCTAATGATTTTCTTTGGGAATGAAACGTGAACATTTGTGTGTAGCTTTACTTGCCATAGATATATAGCCTGATGATTTTCTTTGGGAATGAAATATGAACGTGTCTGTGTAGCTTACTTGCCATAAATATATTTGCATACTACTAAATAGATAGATATGTGGATAAGCAATAGAGCTTATCTGAAACAAGGCATTGTTCAGTCAACCAACCCCCGGGCATTCAATTTTGGAAGGAAACACTGCCGAGGTCCCAGAAGAAAATCATAACACACAATACACACACCTCCATCCCCAGTGCAGGCAATCAACCAAGTTTCCCCCCCAAAATCATCACTAACTTCTCTTTGTCATTTTGGGTTTTTTTTTTATGTCGAAGGGGGGGGGGGAGAGTCAGATCTATCGTACTTACCGCCTCCACTCATATCTCGCTTATTTGCAATCTCTCAGATATTAAAGATGCGGATGGGAACGGGAATGGTGTAAGATGGTGATGGGTGAGGTGTTGGGGGAAGTGGATAAGGAAGAATGGTGGAGAGGCTGCTGTTGACTGACTCTCCGACACTGACTCCAGCGTTACCTCAACCTTACTCCTCCCACATGGGGGAGAAATAAAAAATAAATAAATAAAAGAAAGGTCTCTCTTTCTCACCCCCTCCCCCCGCCCCCCCCCCAAAATACCCCTCCCTTTTCTTTCCTTCCCCTCTCTTTCTCTCTCTACCCTGATGAAGAACCCTACAATTAACTTCTCGGAACATTATAAGGTGAAATGTGATCTGTGGTTGTCTTTTCTGTCGTCGGTCGGTCGTTATATTTCTCTATCTTTTCTTTTTTCAACAATCCAACCAACAATTTTCCAAAGATGAAATATATTTACAAAGAAGAGGTAGGGTCATATAAGCAGCTCTGAGGGTGGGGAAGAATCGGTGTGGTCAGGGAGAAGGGGTTCTGTGTTGCTTTTTCCAAGGAGGGGACCGAGGCCCAGTGATATTGGCATTGATCTGTAGATAAATACATAATAAACATGGCTTGGCAGAGCCTGCACCTATACAATGGGGTTGGGGGTATGTCAGCTGGGGGAGTGAGCATGAAATCAAAAGATATACACATGTGGGTGAACATTATATATATATATATTATATAAACTAAAAGTACTTTTAGTTTATATTTGATTCTACTATATATATATATATATATATATATATATATATATATAGTAAGCAATGAAAATATATATGGCAATCAAGCTACACAGAGGCTCCCGTGTTTCATCCCCGGGGCGAATCGTCAGGCTAAATGGGATGAAACACGAGAGCCTCTGTGTAGCTTGATTGCCATATATATTTTCATTGCTTACTACCTAGCTCTACTTACGTATCGAGCACTGTTGAAGTAAATACTGAAAACTGATACATAAAAAATTATATCTCCTTATAATATTTTATGTGGATACATGAAGTACTAATATATATATATATATATATATATATTTATTTATATGTATCAGAACAACATCGATACCGTCGGTTTCTAATCAAAACAAAGGGGACCTATAGTTGGTCTCCTATACCAGACTCTCTTCAGCCTCTGCTAATGTCTATCTTCCCGGAAAATATTGATAAAATGAACTTAAAACATATATTTTTTTCAAAATTGCTTAATACAAATTAGAGCTTTATAAATAAAATTTATATAAATATTAAAACAGCCTACACAAATTAACTTGCGTTTCTCTGTTAAGCATACGACTACAATAATTATTGCTTTAAATGTTGATATAAATTTTATTTATCTACATACAGACACATATATATAAACAAAACCAAACAAAAACTACAAGTGGAGATCCGATGTTAAATACCTCGGTAAAATGTGAATTTGCGTATAGGCTATTTCCAGATTAGTCTTATAAATCGTCCATGTCGATGCTTTTCTTCCCATTTTTTGTTCCTTGTCTTTTTGTTTCTAGTTTCGCTGCTCTTTGCATTGTCCATTTTTCCAACAATGATTGTCAGTTCTCCTTATTTTGGGTCATGTATTTTTCTAGTTCTATTGTTTGGTATCATTTATACATTATCTACATCTTCTATACTTAGAAGTCCTCTCCCCCTTCTCTCCTTTTTATATTGAGTTGATCAGTACCATCGTTCTGGTGTAGTGCATTGTGCATGATCATTAGTCTCCCAGTTCTTTAGTCCAGCCTATGATGGTTCCAGCCTATCTTACTATCGATACTGGGCTGGAATGGTCATCACTATCAAAGTCAAATCTATGTATTGAAATAAAATCGATCGTTTGCAGGCTATTTATTCAAAATATCTGCCTAACGTAACAATTTTAATATAGCAAAGAACTTGAAGCATAAAAACTTTAATTGAATTCATCCATGATATTTGATTTGGATTTTACATTAAATAACTCGGAAAAGGGTTGATATGTCGAAAAATGAACAGTCATTTTGGTAAACTTTTTTTGTGCATCAAGTGCTTCTCATATTCAAATACTTATCCATGTTGCAAATGTACGTTTTGTATATGACTGTTTTGTAGATTAATTTGTTTATAAATAAGACAGAATACCCGTCCCAGGATGGGTAAAATGTATTCTCTGAAGGGAACAGTTTTGCACCACTTTTATGTACTCTTACGAAGATTAAAATTAATATATAATGACACTAAAGCTTAGGTTAAGAATAGATATTTCAATATCGATCAAAATTTATTACATGATTTTGATTCTAGAAAATGTTTAAAATTTAAGGTTTAAGCTAAGGGAGTCTTAAGAAGGAATAGAAATTCATGGAATCTTGCTTAATTGGTGTCTAATGACGATGGATCAAATTCCATGCAAATCTGAAATATTTGAATTTTCAAATGGGACGTTGTCCCCAGATTATGCCCTTACATCCTTTTAAAAACTCCAAAGAAATTGAAATTTTGGGAATATATGTTACTTGATGTCTAATATCTATTGCATAAGGCTCCATCACGTTGGCACACTGGTTTCCGTTAAATCACCGAAGTTAAGTGACGTTGAGCCTGGCTAGTATAAGATGGGTGCCCATTTGGAAATATTAGGCGCTGTATGTCATCTCCTCTAACTGGGATATACATGCTGACTAGGGACCGCATGTGAATTTGCATTCCCCATAAACTTCCACTTTTAGTGGAAGGTGGAATGTCCAACGCTGTGCCAATACCACACAAAGTGGTATTACCGGTTGTTCATTCATATCTATTATTAAAATTTCACAAAATTCGGAAGCATCTGAATTTTAACAAAGTGTTTCCACCCACCTTTTTTACTCCCTTTACATAAAACTAAATATAGCTCACATTACTACTCCTTACACCTGTGTTCCAAAGTTCATAATGATAGGCTAATTAGTTTAGGAGTGAATCCTGTAGATATAGATATATAAACATATACACGCACCTAACTTTTTTATAAATTTATATCGTCTGTAAATACAAAATTCCATTCAATCAGTAGATGGAACCCTGACAGGTACTACTACTCCTCTGGGTTAGAGTGGACCCGGGAGTAACGGCAACAAATGGATGATATTACACTCTGAAAGATCCCAATTTTAGCCTTCACCGCCGGACATAAAAGCAAAATGGAAACAGTCTATTAACATTCCTTGAAGGTATTATTAAAAGAATATGATAGAAACCTGGAGAGAACCCATAAACAGAGGTTTTAACATGGTGTGACAGCTTGACACTAAACTATGTATACAAAAATCAAAAACATTATATAACGCACATGATTAGGTAATATCCTCAACGCTTATGTCTGATACAGGTCTTTTTGTTGCTATCAAAAATCAAACTCACAACAATGTCAGGAGACAATATTCCAAGGCATTATCTCCTCCTTTCGGAAGGAGAAGATAAGTTTACTGCTTGCCACCCAAGGCATCATCAAGTCGTGAGGGAAGGTCAACATGACTAGACAGGTTATTTTGGTTCTAAATTAAAAGTGCCCTTTTTTGGAAGGAGCTGGATACTCCACATTAAGCCGATCTTATTTCTAAATTTGCCCTTGTGGGAAGGCAGGTAAATGAAATGGCTAAATTACTATCCTTTGCTTAAAAAGTGCCAGACAGTCTTGGATGAAGAATGACTTGCTCCACTTCTTTTTTTTATCATAACGCACATGGCAATATGTTCTTATTCTTTTTTATTACCCTTTTTTCCACAAACAGTCTGACCGCGATACAAACATAGGATATGTATGTCAGAGGCCCCGCCCCTCTCCCACCCGTCTGTCAACTTAGAGAAAGAACAAGAGGTGAGTCAGTCACGTGAGTCATTGTTATACACGCCTGGTATTTAAGAGGACAATGAATGGACAAGCAAACATTTTACTTCATAAAAAAAATAAGTTCTGGTAAGAGAAGAGTCAACAAAAAAAAGGAAATTGATGTTTAAAGTGAAAGTGAAAGTGAAAATAGAACGTGAAAATGAAAGGAGGGCGCACGGAGTGTAATTAGAACATAAGAAAGTGGTCCACAGAAAAAAAATAATGTAAAAGTGGTCCTCAGAGAAAAAGTAAAAATAATCTGCAAAGAAAAGTAAATGTGGTCTACAGGAGAGAAAAAAGTGAAAGTGGTCCACATAAAAAAGAAAATGAAAGTGGTTCACAGAAAGAAAAGTGGAAGTGGTTCGCAGAAAGAAAAGTGGAAGTGGTTCGCAGAAAAACAAGTGGAAGTGGTTCGCAGAAAAACAAGTGGAAGTGGTTCGCAGAAAAACAAGTGAAAGTGGTCAGTGGAAAAGAAAAAAAGTGAAAGCGGTCCACAGAAAAAAAGAAAGTGAAAGCGGTCCACAGAAAAAAAGAAAGTGAAAGCGGTCCACGGAAAAGAAAAGACAATGAAAGCGGTCCACAGAAGAAAAAAAAAGTAAAAGAAAGTTAAAGCGGTCTATAGGGAAAAAAAGTAAAACTGATTCACGGCATAAAAGAAATTCAAAGTGGCCCGCAGGAAAAAAGAAATTTAAAGTGGGCCTGTGAAAAAGTGAAAGTTGTACACATGGTGACGCAGTGAACAGCAAGTCAATGAAAAGGATATATGGCAGAGAGATGAAAAGCGAAAGAGGTCTCTTGGATTTTGTCTGTTGAATGAAGCAGACATATTTTTTATGGTCTCCTTCTCGACCCCCTACGGATAGGGGGAGATTCATTCGGTGCATTGTGTAATACTGAATACTGTAAAAGAAAAGTACTCCTTCCAAAAAAAATTATGAAAAACCCAAAACGATAAAAGGTGCTATTATAACCATTTCCACTGCCACTACGAAGAGAGAAAAATGAGACGAGATGCAACTATTTCTACTAGTTAACACAACTATCACATCAATGAGATACAGAAAACTATGCTCGCTGTTACTACCGACGTAAGGAGGGCCTGTGGACGAGTGGTTATAGCACTTGTCTTTGGGCCCTAGACACGGTGATTCTTAACAAATCACCGCCGCTACGGCCATGGGCAGTGTGCGATGTCAGCAACGACACTCGTGCGCGTCCAGGCTATGCGACCTTTACCTTTACCTTTACCTTTACTACCGACGTCAGAGACTACTCAACGTGACACAATATGTGTGAGCTATCTGTTTATGTGGTGAAGATTCATACGCTATGCTACAATTTTATCAAACCTCTAAATTAATTGTTTTATCTACACTTTTAGCGATGAAAACATGCTATTTCAAATTTCAACTTGACAGACTGACGAAATACCATTTTGAACTGAAGCATGACAGATGTAAATTTTATATTAAACTCATTTTTGACAGACCAACTGACGAAAAGAGCATTTTATAGAAATGTTTGTATACATCTCAAATAAGACGCATCCATTCAATTGGCACTTAAATTAAAATATATTGTTATACTAAATCTGAGTTAATCAACGTTTGTCTCACTTAAGGTATTTTACTATATATTTTAATCAGACAATATACATGCTAAAATATTCATCAGTTTTGGGATTGAGTTATGCTCGAAAATACATCCATTTTAATCGTCTTACTAAGCTGCAATTTGCATATAACTCATAAAGTAACCAATTCTCTAAATTTTGATCAAATCACTCTCACCCTCTCTCAATGTATGTTGCGCGATCCTCAATGTATGTTGCGCGACCCAAACCCTCTCAATGTATGTTGCGCGTCCCTAACCCTCTCTCTCAATGTATGTTGCGTGAGCCTAACCCTCTCTCAATGTATGTTGCGCGACCCTAACCCTCTCTCAATGTATGTTGCGCGACCCTAACTCTCTCTCAATGTATGTTGCGCGACCCTAACCCTCTCTCAATGAATGTTGCGCGACCCTAACCCTTTATCAATGTATGTTGTGCGATCCTCAATGTATGTTGCGCGACCCTAACCCTCTCTCTCAATGTATGTTGCGCGTCCCTAACCCTCTCTCTCAATGTATGTTGTGTGTCCCTAACCCTCTCTCTCAATGTATGTTACGCGACCGTAACTCTATCTCAATGTATGTTGCGCGACCCTAACCCTCTCTCAATGTATGTTGCGCGACCCTAACCCTCTCTCAATGTATGTTGCGCGACCCTAACTCTCTCTCAATGTATGTTGCGCGACCCTAACCCTCTCTCAATGTATGTTGCGCGACCCTAACCCTCTCTTAATATATGTTGCATGACCCTTACCCTCTCTTAATATATGTTGCGTGACATGCCCCCCCCCCCCGCTGTTATTCTATACATATACTCTTATTGTCACTTCTATCACTATCCCCTTCCCCCTCTCTGTTTATTAACAGTTTAAGGATACTTGTTGTATCCTTGAAAAGGGTAAAATATACAATGCTATTACTCAGGTGAAAAGTTTTCATGTCTTAAGGTCTTTATATCCATAAATATTTATTCATGATGTTTCGTTCGGTTATTTTGTAGAGGAAAAATGTGTTTGTCTTTGACTTTGCAGAACATGATTGAGTTTTGCAAAGGGGAAGGAAAAGAACAATAACATCAATGTTTGGTGCATTTTAGGTCAAGAAGCCGGTATCATCAGATAGCCTGATCTGGTAGCACCAGTTCGAGGAAAGGAACAACTAACATGATAGTAGAATAAAGACAGAAAGGTTTCTTGACAATGATAGACAGAGATTAGAAAGATATTATTAATCTCTGAAGCAAGATAGCAGTGAATGTGGTGTTCACTATCTATAGTTCTCTGTATTAGTAAGTCCACGTAGAAAAAGGGGAGGGGTGTAAGATATTCTATTACAACAGTATATTTAAGTCTTTTTGTGTGTAGAGGTGCATGTACGTGTTTACGAGTTTTTCTACTTACAAAATTCTGTCTCTGTCTTTTGTTGTGCATCTTTTATAGGATTTCCCAGGCCGGATATTTAGTGGTCGGACCCTCGTCGTTTTGATGTTTGTCATTAACGTAGGTTTGTAGATGCAGATTATCCGGATTATATATTAGTAAGTCCCCATAGGAAAGAGAGGGTGTAGGATACTTCTATTACCAAATTAATAAGAAAGGAAAGAATAAAAAGATTGCAATAGTCCATTATAAATAAAAGTGAATATCACCAGTAGTCAGTCCATTATAATAGTCCATTATAAATAAAAGTGAATATCACCAGGAGTAAATCCATTATAATAGTCCATTATAAATAAAAGTGAATATCACCAGGAGTCAGTCCATTATAATAGTCCATTATAAATCAAAGTGAATATCACCAGGAGCCAGTCCATTATAAATAAAACTGAATATCACCAGGAGTCAGTCCATTATAATAGTCCATTATAAATAAAACTGAATATCACCAGGAGTCAATCCATTATAATAGTCCATTATAAATAAAACTGAATATCACCAGGAGTCAATCAATTATAATAGTCCATCATAAATAAAAGTGATTATCACCAAGAGTCAGTCCATTATAAAAGTCCATTATAAATAAAAGTGAATATGACCAGGAGTCAATCCATTATAATAGTCCATTATAAATAAAAGTGAATATGACCAGGAGTCAGTCCATTATAAGAGTCCATTATAAATCAAAGTGAATATCACCAGGAGTCAGTCCATTATAATAGTCCATTATAAATAAAACTGAATATCACCAGGAGTCAGTCCATTATAATAGTCCATTATAAATAAAACTGAATATCACCAGGAGTCAATCCATTATAATAGTCCATTATAAATAAAACTGAATATCACCAGGAGTCAGTCCATTATAATAGTCCATTATAAATAAAACTGAATATCACCAGGAGTCAGTCCATTATAATAGTCCATTATAAATAAAACTGAATATCACCAGGAGTCAGTCCATTATAATAGTCCATTATAAATAAAACTGAATATCACCAGGAGTCAATCCATTATAATAGTCCATTATAAATAAAACTGAATATCACCAGGAGTCAGTCCATTATAATAGTCCATTATAAATAAAACTGAATATCACCAGGAGTCAGTCCATTATAATAGTCCATTATAAATAAAACTGAATATCACCAGGAGTCAATCCATTATAATAGTCCATCATAAATAAAAGTGAATATCACCAGGAGTTAGTCCATTATAAATAAAAGTGAATATCACCAGGAGTCAGTCCATTATAATAGTCCATTATAAATAAAAGTGAATATCACCAGGAGCCAGTCCATTATAATAGTCCATTATAAATCAAAGTGAATATCACGAGGAGTCAGTCCATTATAAATCAAAGTTAATATGACCAGGAGTCAGTCCATTATAATAGTCCATTATAAATAAAAGTGAATATGACCAGGAGTCAGTCAATTATAATAGTCCATTATAAATAAAACTGAATATGACCAGGAGTCAGTCCATTATAATAGTCCATTATAAATAAAAGTGAATATCACCAGGAGTCAATCCATTATAATAGTCCATTATAAATCAAAGTGAATATCACCAGGAGTCAGTCCATTATAATAGTCCATTATAAATCAAAGTGAATATCACCAGGAGCCAGTCCATTATAATAGTCCATTATAAATCAAAGTGAATATCACCAGGCGTCAGTCCATTATAAATCAAAGTTAATATGACCAGGAGTCAGTTTATTATAATAGTCCATTATAAATAAAAGTGAATATCACTAGGAGTCAGTCCATTATAATAGTCCATTATAAATCAAAGTTAATATGACCAGGAGTCAGTCCATTATAATAGTCCATTATAAATAAAAGTGAATATCACCAGGAGTCAGTCCATTATAATAGTCCATTATAAATAAAAGTGAATATCACCAGTAGTAGTAATATCATTTAAGTCGTAGCTGGAGATGAGAGAGAGAGAGAGAGAGAAGCGGTGGGAGATATAGCAAGTAGAAACGATTTTGTCTTTTTATATTTAACTCGCTTTACAAGCTCACATTTTCCTGATTCAAACAATTTGACCAGAGCTCAGTGGGTGACCCAAGCGGGTCACATTTTTTCTTTCTAATGTTTTATTAAACTTATGTGCGACAGACCAACTAATGGGGAGAGCCTTGTATAGAGATCTTTGTATACATCTCAAATAAGACGCATCTATTCGATCGAGCGATGAAAACTTTATTTTAAAATGAAACGTGGCTGACTGACAGACAGATGTAGCAAAACTTTTTCTAATTTGTTCCATGTTTTCTAAATCTCTGATGCCGTAATATTATCGCGCCTGCCGATTTCGGCTTCTCGATGTTTTAATTGCTTTTGTATCTTGTAAAGTTATACATCTGCCCCCGTCTGGTTTTATAATTTGCATGTGTTTAATAAAGAAATGTTATTAAATATTTCTATTTCAATATGCAAATTAATGGAAATAAGCAATAATAATTGCTTGTCGTAGGGGTCCCAGGCGTGACGCAAAATTACCTCAAGCACAAAGGGTTCACCCTACCCCAACACACTGAAATCCATTTTTCTCAGCCTTTTATACCATGTTTTTTTATTTTAGGCATTATTTTCCTTCTACCTACCCTATTTCCCAACCCTATAACTTAGTCGCACTGTCTATCCCTAATCCAATCTTTCTTACACACAAACTGGTTATCATCTCGCACCTCTTGTGTACCAAATGCTTACGAGTACCACAAAAAATTTAATTGCTCCCCTTTCCACAAACTAAGAAAAGGTTTCTGTTTCTGGTTAGGTTTTCCAACAGTGCAACAATTGATCATCAGTTTGGTTTTGGTAAATTTTCACTCCTACACCTTACATTTATATAATCTATTAATGAGTGTAATCGCAACATTCTCTATAAATCTAATAAGTGTGAGAGAAGTGCTTTCCTCATCTCCCCTCTCCTCGTCTTTATCCTCTCTCTCTCTCTCTCTCTAGCACTACGGTGAACCAATTCTTTGATTCCAGACTATAACAAAATAGCCTTAGTCAGCGTCTTGTAATAGACAGCTGAATTCTTGTTTTTGTTGACACGTTATAAGTTGTTGCTCAGTAGATAGTGACGTCTCTCCGTTTCTATCTCTCTTTCTTCTTAAAGACAGGCTTAGATCTGATGACCTCAGAGGCAGATAAAATCTGAACAGCATACCGAGATGTGTGCAGAACAGGGGAATTTGATGGTATGGCCATGCTGAAACATGGGAGGAAGTGATAAGTTTGGATAGTTTGGAAATCATTTTCTAAAATGCCAGCATGTAAAACATATGTTACACCGATGATGATGATGATTCTTGTTGCAGTTGTCTCGGTTCATTTTGACATAACACTCACCAGTAGATATACTAAATAAAATTCTAATTTTATGAAATACTTACTTGTTATGGTAAAACAAAAAAACGCTAATCAAATTTTACGGAAAACAATCCAGTACTTTTTGTTTATTAATTAAGAAATTCAATTTTTTCCTTCAAGAAACACCATCTTGTTATTTAGTTTATATATAAATCTTAAACAGCACGACACCTAGCAATATAAAAGAGTACTAATTACGATTACTTGCCCCTTATATTTAACATATACGGTATAATCATGTTGACACACCGGTTCCCATTAGATCAATGAAGGTAAGCAACGTTGAGCCTGGTCAGTACTAGATGGGTGACCATTTGGCAATAACAGGCGCTGTATGTGGACAGCTAGCTATGGACAAATAGCATCGCCAACCCATAGTGCCTAGCATGGCGACTATGGCAACCCCCCCTGAATGATAGTCACCAATAAGGTGTCAGACACTAGGGAGGTGTTCCTCCTCTAGGAGTTATTAAAAACCGGTCAAATCTCTTGTTTTTGTTTTTCTCCTGCACTTTAACCTGTTTTCCGTTTGTCATTTTTCACACATTTTGTCTACCACGGCATATCATTTTTATGAATTATTGTGTACCTTACCCCATATATATATATATATATATATATATATACACAAACACACACACAAGAGATGAAAGATGATAATAAAAAATTGTATAGATACAATATTTATTAAAACATCAGAAGTTCAAAGCAATGAGTTTCATATCCTTAATCCATTAATTTTTAAAGACAAACTCTTTTCATCAGAGGATAAAAACCGGCATAATTATGCCGTCATATATATATATATATATATATATATATATATATATATATATAGTAAGCAATGAAAATATATATGGCAATCAAGCTACACAGAGGCTCCCGTGTTTCATCCCCGGGGGGAATCGTCAGGCTAAATGCTTGATTGCCATATATATTTTCATTGCTTACTACCTAGCTCTACTTACGTATCGAGCACTGTTGAAGTAAATACTGAAAATTGATACATAAAAAATTATATCTCCTTATAATATTTTATGTGGATACATGAAGTACTAATATATATATATATATATATATATATATATATATACACACACACACACGCGGCATAATCATGTTAACACACTGGTTCCCATTAGATCAATGAAGTTAAGCAACATTGAGCCTGGTCTATTTGGGAATACCAGGCACTGTATGTGGACACCTAGCTATGGGCAAATAGTGTTACCAAACCGCAGTGACTAGCATGGCGACTATGGCAAAACCATCTGAATGACACTCACCAATAAGGTGTCAGAAATCAGGGATGGGTTCCTCATCCAGGAGTGATCAAACACTCTGATGGTGATGATGATATTTAACAAAATGGTGTCTCTCAACTCAAATACTCAATCGAATAAAAAACATTTCTTAAATAATAATAAATAAAAAAACTACTGAAGTGTTTTTCGTAAAATTTGCTTAGAGTTTCTTTGGGTTTTTTTACCATAACAAGTATGCATTTTCCAAAATTGGATTTTTATTTAGTATATTTACCGGGAAGTACAGGGGAGTGTTATGTCAAGAAGCATCGTCGTCTTATGTTTTCTTAAGAACAGTAGTTGTAAAAGTTCATACAAATAAATTATATACGTTTTATTTACCAAACATCAGAAGGTATGGAGGATCAAAAAGTTTGTAGTGAGTCCAGAAATATTTCGGTTCAAATATTTTCACCACGTGTTAAACTCCTGCTGATTTGTGAGTACGAACAGTTAGGTGTGTGTGTGTATTTTTAAATAGTGCTTATTTTTATTTATTTATTTTATAACTGAGTTCACCCCAAACAAGGCAGGCCGCCATTGTAGACGTAAGAGACTACTGAGAATTAGGGTGAAATTTTAGGGGATCATTCTAAATTGGGAGCTGTGCAACTAGATGCTTGTTCACATTAGTTTTAAATTTCTACATGTCGGTACAGTCGGGAAAACAGGAAGGGAGGGAGTTCCAAAGGCCGGCAGCACGAGGAAAGAAGCTATTGGAGTAAAAGTCTCTCAGGCATCTGAGGACCTCCACAGTGAATGGATGGGATTTAGCTGATTCTTGGGTTGGTCGAGTGTATTTACGTCGAGGGGGCACTAGAGCAGTAAGTTCATCGGACCACATTCCATTGAAGTACTTGTAAAACAAGGACAAGAATGCAACATGGGACAGGGGCTGGAGCTTGGTGGATAGTGAGGGACCTATTAAGTTGACAACTCTTTTTTTGACCTTGTCTAAGAGGGAGAGACTAGTGGATGATGCACCAGCCCAGATGTGACAACAATACTCCATAATGGGTGGATGGTGGCTTTGTAGAGATATAGGATACTTTCAGGTGTGAGAAATTTTCTAGCCCGGTAGAGGGAGCCTACCTTCTTTGACCCAGCCTTGGCAATGTCTTCTATGTATTTGTTCCAATTCATGTTACCTGTGAATGTTAGGCTGAAGAGTTTGAACGTTGGACTCTCAGGTAGGGTGTTATTTGCCATAGCAATCGGTGGTATATTTGACGTGAAAGTGTATACGTTGTTCAAACTGCTAGGCATAATACTTTGTTGTGGTGACAATTTCTTGATACAGGTTTGGACTGCTGATTTTTTGTTTATATAGTGTAGGGATCGGTTCCCAGTGGGTGAGCGCCAAATTTTTAATAGTTTATTTTATTGTTTTTGGTGAAGATATTCTTAATTGTCTGGAAATAGTTTCTATTTATTTTATTGATGAGTTTGGAGCCGATTTTTTAACAAAATATGCAACTTCTGTTTTTTTTTTTCCTAGTGTTTGCACACATACATATAATCTTGCTACAGTTTAGCATAAATAACCTCCAAAAGGGTTGATATGCCATCGAACCAAACGATCAAATCTGCGATTACCGCTTTTTTTTTTTAAGCAAAAACACCGAAGAACAAGATAAGAAGTGACCCATTTTTTTCTGCCAATGTGAAATACATTTCAAGAAACAGATTAAATGTGACAAATCGGTTCCTGCTTCTTTGGCGACAACACAAAGAAAATTGTTCTATGCCCCAAAAAAGCAAAGAATTAAAGAAAAGAAAAAACAGAGTTCTTCAGCAGCAATGGTCTCAAAGTTTGTCTTGTGGTAGTGGCAGAAAGGGTGGAGAGAAGTCAAGCCACAAAATAGGGGTCAGCCGATATGATATGTTACAGGCTAAGGGAGAAGACGAAGTATGGGGTTAGGGTGTGATTCAGACACGGCATGCAGAAAAATAAAACAGTATTTATGCACGGGTTCATTTCCCTAATTTGAAGACTGACAATAAATCGATATATCTACTTATAATATAACGAAGACATTCTCTGTTTGTCTGGATGTCTATCTGGATGTCTGTCAGCGGAAATTTTTCTAAATGTAAGAAACTTATTTTACATAAATAAATAAATAAACAATAAAGAAACTTGACGCCGACACTGGGAATTGAAACTGCAAACCTGAGGCCTGCAGTCTTAGTCGTTATTGACTGAGCTAACTGACTGAACTTATAAAAGTCTTTCAAATTAACTCACTTAAATAATTCACTGAACCCGCTCGGTTAACTGTGGAACTCTTCAGTCACAGGAGGAAGAGGCATCCTAGCTAAAATATACGACTTGGACTGTCTGAGATTTTCTTTTGGTTTCTCATATACATTACAGTTAAATAATTTTGTAATTTTATTAGAAGGTTCTTCTTTCTTATTCTTGGTGCAGCATTGGTTCCTCTTTTACCGTCACAGCTTTTTTTGACCATAGAAGACCATGCACATGGTCCTATGTGAGCTCTGCTTAGATGGCAAGTCAGTCTATTCCATCGACAAATTCCAACAACTCGCAGGCCGTAGATTTTGCTGATGTCCTATTTGATGGTAGTCATCTAGGTTTTCAGCTGCTCACCAACGTATTTTCGCTAATTGGATAGTGGGTGCGGGAACAGAATATCTCAAATCCATTCTCCCTCTCGACGAAACCACCAAAGTCGTCGTTGCAACAGTGCAGACGAGAGTGGTACCTGGTTAGAACATACAAATATAAAAGTGGTGTATTACTGTAAATGAACAATGCAGTAAGGTAGTTACAAGTTGGGTAACTGGCTTGTAATACATACGGGGAATGGTTCGGCTGTACTGATACTACAATCATACTCGTCAAGGATAGCATCAACGTTGTTGATATGCAACTCGGGATATGCCATTATATAAGAAAGGAGTGGCAGTACTCTCTCTACAACAAATACTAATTATGAATTAGAATGTCCCTAGATGTGGAGAGTACAAAGTGGACCTTTGGTTAACTTTCGGCAACCTCGTGACTCTCGCTTCCCTTATTTTATCGATTATTGGACATTATTTTGCCCACAATCTGACCATAACTCATAGCTAAATTGGTCTGGCGATTAGAATGGTCCCCTTTTTGGATGAGTATTAAGTATTCGAAGTAGAAGCAATAGTAGCCAACGCTGACAGGTAAAAAGTTTAATTCTGGATTGTTGATCGGTATCAAGCTTTAAAATAAGCAGCAGCAGCCGCTGCCGCTACTCTGCCTACTACCCGTTTCACCTTCATATTCGTCCTCTCCTCCCAAATTATTTTCTTCATGCCGTGAATCGGTCCGGACACACGTACATTTGCTTTTATTATATAGATGAGGCATCACTTATCAAGGCTAAAAGTCACTCGAGGGTTAATTTGATGATTAGATATGCTTAAAAAATATTATGAGATGATAGAAGATGCTGAATGGGATGAAGAAAATTTCATCACTTATCAGGATGGTTTATGAAAAGTGTTTGTTGGCAATGGATTTGAAGATGGCCGTGCTGTAGCCCACAGGGAAGCAATCAGGTGGTCACGTGTTCCAGAGATGGAAAGTTCTCGGAAAGAAACTCTGTTCATGGAAATCTCGTTTGACGTTAGGCACATGGAAGAAAAAGAAAGTATTTTTCAGTTGTGGTAATAAGACGAGTTTTTACTGTGAATATTTCGTGAAGACGAACCAGAGATTGAAGCTCAGCTGAACACTGAACATCTACTTAATTTGTCTATCCCTGTTCATAGGAAGAAGAAAACATGTTACGGGAGGGGATGGGGTCTGAAATTCTACCCAAAGACCAGTTGACCAAAGTATCATAGAATCTAATCTCGAATTTACCCAGATTTCAAATACGTGCCATTCGTTTCGGTGGGGAGCGAGAGCGGGGTAGACCCCCAAGGGATTGAGGGGTGGGGTTAGACCTTCAGGGATATTGAGTCAGAAATTAATGCAGACACAAGCTCAGAAATTTCTATTTACTAGTATAGATGATGATGATGATGATATCGTCAATGGTGGGCACAGGGAGATGGGTAGGGGATGAAGGCTCCGTTTTCTTGCCTCTCGAACGTGACAAGAACAAAATCAAAGATGACAGTTAAGTGTTATTGTTAACCCCTAATGTAAGCTGAAACCTGCACATCATGGGTGAGAATTTGAGGGGAAACGCAAGAATAAAAAAAACGGCGGGAGGGGGGGGGTCTAAAATATGATTACCCTACCCGGCTCTGTACCTTAATCCTGAGCATGTAACCACCGCCGCCACCATCATTACCACCACCACCACCACCATCCTGCTCAAACCCTAATGAATAAACTAAACGATGGTAAATATTTCGCTGACCCTCAGACATGCCTGGAAAATCTCACCCTTCTTTTAGGGGATAAAAAAAAAACCCACAGTCCTCTCCCTTCTGCATCTCGCCCACTCCCCTGCAAAGTTAAAGAAACTTGGACCTCTTAAAACCTTAACAGTCTAATATAGTGACACTTGCACCTCGTCCTAATTAGGCCATCTGCCAATAAGCCGCCTCCATTTTATTTTTATTTTTTTGGGGGGGTGGACGGTATTATGTTTTCTTGCTTAATTGATTGTGCCAATTGTCTATTCAAACATTACGTACCTTTTTTTTTTTCATTTTATTTTTTAGGAATTTCGGTTACAGTTTCTCATATCGAGATGCAGCAAGAAGATCAATCATTTTTTAGGAAACAAAACCATTTTTTTTATTATTATCATTATTATTATTGTCATTATTATTATCATTATTATTATTGTCATTATTATTATCATTATTATTATTATTGTCATTATTATTATCATTATATCTTCTTGTTCAGCAAATTATTTGTTTAATATTTTATGTCTTCATTTGGTTTTTTGCTGGAAAATTTAGACAGCAAATTTATTCAATCACACTTTTGGATGACATACATAAATTGAGATGCATATTAATTATGATGTATTCGTTGCTATACTGATTGAGGGCATGCATATACATATACACTCGTTTTTTTTTTTTTCAGACAATCAGAAACACTTTGTAACCCACTCACACCACGCCAGCCATCAACAGGAAATCCTAGACTCGGATTTCGGCGTCCTATGGATTCTTCAGTAGCATACATCCAAAACTAGCATTTGAAATCCAAGTTTAAAAAAAAAATTTTTTTAATGAAAATCGCTCCAGACAAGGCATGAAGCCACTTGATATAAGAAACTAATAAGAACAAATATGATTATCTCAAAGACAGGAGATGCCTATTGGCCTTTGTCTTGAAAATACCAAGGTTATAGGTAGGAGGAAAACAGTCAGCAGGAAGACGATAGTTGGAGCCTAGGCAAATACTGCCAAACGGAGTCAAAGTAGACCTGAGAATAATAGTAACTCACCGGTGATTCCACACTCCCCAAAGCTCCCCAATTAGGGCGTCAACACTGTATGCACGATTGTTATAAATCCATGGCAATTGAGAAGGGTCAAATTATTTTTTTTTTTAACTTTTATTCACCCCAAACAAGGGGGGCACATTGCCACTGAAACGTAAGAGGCTGATGTGATCAGGTGCCAGATTTATAGGGGAGCATTCTAAGTGGGGAGTTGGACAGCAAGATGTTTGTTCACATTACATTTAAATCTCTACATGTTAGCACAGTCGGGGAAACAAGGAATAGGAAGAGAATTGCAAAGGCAAGCGCTCCAAGTAAAGAAACTATTAGAATAGAAAGGTTTGGGAATTTTCAAACCTCTACAGTGAAGGGGTGAGATTTTGCTGCTAGCCGGGTTTGTCGGGGGGGGGGGGGTATTTACATTGAGGGAGCACAAGTGCATTCGTCAGAGCACATTCTATTGAAGTACTTGTAAAACAAGCACAGGGATGCAACATTGCAGCGATGGGACAGGGGCTGGAGCTTGGTAAACAGTATGGGTTAGTGACTTTTTTTTTTAACCCTAAGGTGCACAAACCCAGACGTGGCCACAATATTCCATGCACAATACTTCATGAATTTGTTTCATGGATCATAAATTCTAAAAATATTAAAACTGAAGATGTAGGCATTTTAAGTACACCATTTCTTGTTTAGAGAAGAGTTTTGAACTACTGCCTCAAAGAATGACCGAACTTTTAACATTTATATAATTTTATTTTATATAAATAAAAGAAATTTTTATCTCTTAATTTTTTTTTGTAATTGTTTTTTTTTTAAATGTTTATTCATTTATTTTTTAATTAAATACTTTTTATTTTTTGTACTCACCAAGAATGGAAAATGGAGTGGGGATATTAATTTGAAGAATAAAAAATTGATGATAACTTCTCATTTTTCTAAATAAATGTCAGTATTCCAAGTTTGCAGCACTTGTCTTTTTCAAAGACTTCCATCTCGTATTACACCCACCTCCACCCCCTCCACCGCCGGAAAAGAAAATAATATGCCAATGCTCTTCTTACAGTCATCATCTCATTTAATGTTGTTTGCTTCAAGAAGATAATGTCTTGACTGATTTCTTTAAAGTGAGCAAATAAACAAAAAACATCACTGATCAATTGTCAATCAAAAATGATTTCAGGGATCAATATTTTTCGGGGTGTCGGGTCTTCTCTCTTTTTTTTTTTTTTTTGTTAAAGCAGTTCAAAAGGAATGGTGATTATTGATCGGTATTCATTTGTTTGAAATAATTTTTAAAAAACTGAAAAATAAAAAAAAAATATATATATTTACTTTTTCAATTCTGGTCTATTACTTTTATGAATAGCAACCATTTTTTTTTTACAGTTCAGGTGAAAAAAATAGCTTAATATGTTTTTTAATTTTTAATATTAGCTTGTATATATAAAATTCCGAAACTAAAGTCAGGTATAAATGAAAATTCCAACCCTTTTTTTTTAAATTATAACATTTTTTTTCATTCAGACATTTTACCTCTGATGAGCCTTGTGTTTTGAGGCCTGTATAATAGAAAAGTCATCTGTTGTATTTCTCTACAGAGGCGAAACAGCTGTAAGATGTACGAATAAAAAACAATACAAGGTTGGAATTTTCATATATATGACGACTCCATTAAGCCATCTTTGGTAAAATGCAGGTTTCTTTATATTTTATTTAGAATTTGGGAAGAAACTTGAATCTGTTGTCAAACTCTAAGTGAAAACGTCATGTTGGTGTAATTGTCTCTCTCTCTCATATATATATATATATATATATATATATATATATATATATATATATATATATATATATATATATATATATATATATGTAGAAATAAAAATGGAATAAAGAATAAGCAATTCAACAACTGACAAAAATAAACTCATAAACTTTTTATCTCAGGGTTCTGCGTATTTGCAGCCCTGAACATCTCTCTCAGGAATATAATAAAATAGAATGCTCTCTCACTACTTTAAAATATCCCAAACATGTCATTCTTTCCGCTAAAAAGAAAGCTTTTCAAATACATCTAAAAAAGATCAAAAATACTAATACACCTCCTAATACTACACAACCCATATTAAGGAATGTTTTCCTTCCCACTAACTCTCGTAACACACATCTCTTTTCTTCGCTTTCGCAACATAGTTTTAGAATTATCCAAGCTACTTCACTCACCATCAAAAACATTTTACAAAGGCATAAAAACAAAAATAAAGTCCTTTCATCACCCACTACAGCTGGAATTTATACTATTCCTTGCGCCAACTGTGGAAAAATATATTTCGGCGAGACACAACGTCCGTTACAGAAACGAATATATGAACATAATCGTGCCATAAAAAACGGTGATACGTCAAATGCACTATGCACTCATATGATCTCTTCCGGCCACCACTTCAATACCCATAAGGCAATCTCTATCAAACATATTCATGACAATAAACTTCGACGTCTTACAGAATCCTGTCTGATCCTATGTCATAAGAACACCATTGACCAAAGACAAGGTTTCTATAATATTTCCTTTCCTTCGGCTAGATCGATTCTATACGAGATGAATCTTAATGAATATGACTCTGGCTAACTTTTAACCCTTGTCTCTCTTCTTCCCCCTTCCCCTCCTCCCCTGCTTCCTCTTCCTCCCTTGTTTCGTCCCTCGACGTTAACTGCTCCAATTACTACTAAGCCTAGTAGACTTTTGACGTTCCCAGTCCGAATTCTATCAGCAGGCGATATCTTAGCACTGATTTTTTCTCTCTCTCTTTTTCTTCTTTAATAGTTCTCGACAGCAAAATGTCGATTTACCCTTTCTCACGTTTACTCTTTTTACTCTTGCTTTCTCTTCTTCTTTTCTTCTTCTTCAACTGACGTTATAAAGACACTGGTTGATCGGTCTCTCTTTATTCTTCTTCATCTTCTTTTTCTTTCGATAACATTCCTCGCATTCCTTTTTCTCCCCCCTTTTGTTGTTCTCTGCACGTGACATTTTCTTCCAACCGCATTCTCTGTATAAATTTGAAAACTTTTCCGTTTTGAAATAAAGTTTATTATCCGATCGAAAATGGCCATATCTACGACCGAAATATC
>OY744539.1:30992060-31019560 GCA_963556195.1 Sepiola atlantica | reverse complement strand
AAGAATGGATGAGAGTTCTTGGGCTGGTAGATGTAGAACAGTTGAGGTAGCAGTCTTAGTTGGCAGGGAAAGGCCAAGAAAAACATAAAAAATGATAAGGATGGATTTGAGACAAAGTTGGATGAATAAAGGCCTGGACAGAGATAGGTTAGTTTATGGGTCACTTTCGCAAAGCCGTCGAACACATGCCAATATGTAAAACGGACGTGAAACCGATGAGGATGGTGATGATGATACTTCTGGTGCGAATGAGTCTCTCACCTGTGCAGCAAAGGTTTCTCTTTAGAGGTGTAAAGCAAACCCGAAAAGCATATAAACAAACAAAACCATGGCTTCATATTTAGATAATAAAGACATTGTTTGAATGTTCTTGCTATCAGAATCAGGAATAAAAGAAATGGTGAATTCTTTTAAAAAGAAACAGAAAAAAAAAAGAAAAACTTGAACATTCTTTGAAGATCCTAAGAAAGGAAGAGGAAATGTAGAAAATGGCTGAACTGTGATTCCTTTTCAAAGAGCCAAGCTGACCTAATAAACAATAAAGACTTGGAATGATTCCATTAGTCTTCTTCTTCTTCGTAGTAAATGACTACAGAGTTAGAAAAGGGGGAAAAATCTGGTAGAAGACTTTAGACATGAGTACCATTGAGATTGGCGACGAAGACTTTCTTGTAGAAACCTGAACTTAAATGCAAAAGCAATATCCAACAATAATAACCAGAAACTAAAGAAAAAAAAAAGCAAAGTAAGATATTTGGAGCACAATAATAATGGTGTGGTGATTCCTCGATCATGAAGATGACAGTCTGAACAATCCAACAATCTCCACGCATTAATTTGGTTTTAGTGAATTGCTGAGAACAGGACCAACTCTCTCCACCATGCAAGTGATTACTGTACAGATGCACGGATACCGACTTTTCAGAGCTTTCTTCTCCTTGAGTAGTTGCTCTACCAAGGATTTAGAATCTTATTTACTCTACTATTACTCTATTACTCTACTATTTCAAACATAGCCGGAAAAATAGAGATGGATTCATACTATTTTTCTGCATTTCGTGTGTACAATTTAACTTGTTATAATTTACTCTTTTAACTGTTTATTTATTATTATTAATTATTATTATATTATTAGAGTAGAGTAGAAAGTGACTAACTCGGGTTTACTTTCGGCAACCTCGTAACTCTCGCTTCCCTTATTTTGTCCTTTAGTCCTCACATTCTATGAGCGATGTTTCTGACGAAGGGGGAAGAATTGGTGTTTTCTGGGTCGGAATCTATCCATCTAACATTTATCGTTGGCTAGTTTTTGACCGTGAAGTAGTATTTATTTTTTCCTAGCTCCTTTCATCAAGTGGCTTCATGCTTTGTCTGGAGCAATTTCCATTAAAAAAAAAAGAAAAGATTATTTTATTATTAATTATTATAATTAATTTTATATTTATAAAAAGAAAAGATTATTTTATATTTTAATTTAGGAGAGTAGAAAGTGACTAACTCGGGTTTACTTTCGGCAGCCTCGTCGTAACTCTCGCTTCCCTTATTTTGCTCTTTAGTCCTCACATTCTATGAACGACGTTTCTGACAAAGGGGGAAGAATTGCTGTTTTCTGGGTCGGAATCTATTCATCTAACACTTATCGATGGCTAGTTTTTGACCTTGAAATGGTATTTATTTTTTTAACTCCTTACAACAAGTGGCTTCATGCCTTGTCTGGAGTGATTTCCAAAAAAAAAAAAAATTACTGTCATTTATCGTTTTCTTGCCTCAAACTGAGGTTAGACGTTTCGTGAATGACTTCCAACTATTTCTGTCTGCTGCCATTTTGTTTGTGCCACCCGCCAGGATCAGATGGTCATTAAGTAATCCCCTCTATGTCTTACACGGCCTACCACGTGACTTTCGGCCATTGACATCAATGTGGAACACCATTTGGAGCGTTTCGGATAACTGACGGCGGGTGACGTGGTTGTATCAGTTGAGACGTCGTTCTGTGGCATACATTTTCACGGAGGCCTGTAATTTTCTCCAACCGATGCGATGCAGCCAAGATTGCGTCGTTTTGACATTTCGTTGTTGACCAGATTTCGCAGCCATATAAAAGTACACATCGGACATGCATGTTGGATGCTGCCACTCTCGCATATGATGGGATCCCTGCATTTTATAAAATTGCTGACCGCTGCCTGACCGTTGTCTTATAGTTGTGTCAGTCTTCCCACTGGAATCAATTGGGTTACATAAGTAAATTTATTGACTTGTTATTTTTTGTTTGTTTTACTAACTCATGGCAAAGTCATAATAAGTTGGTTCAAGCCAATGAAATTATACTGACACCTATTTGTAAATAATAAGTGACCATACATTAGGACATCACCTAGTTTTAAACAAGAGCTTTATTACTCTAATCTGTTCCAGGGTCTGGATGACCGTTGAGGTGTCAAAGATGACCCGGCAATCAGCTTTCTCCAACCCTTCCTGATCTTCTGCCTTCTTCAGCATGCTACTCAGCGCCAGCCTTGTACACTATTGGGTGCTATCCTCCCATCTCTAGCTTTGTCTGTCCTCCTCCTCCTTCTTTCTACCTGTACATTGTCTTTGCAAGATCTGATGAACATCTGACGTGACCGTACCACTTCATTTTCTTCCTTTTAACAGTGGTCAGTAGATCCTCATATGACCCGACTGCTCGTCTGAGTCTGTTCTTCACTTCCTCATTTGCAATGTGGTCTTTCTATGAGATGTTGAGCATCTTTCGGAAGCATCTCATCTCCATGAGGGCAGAGTTAGATAAAAAGTAGGTTTTTAATCTAGCTTCCCAAAAAGGAGTACTCTGGATTAAAAATTGCCTCAGTCTTAAAGAATTTATCCTTCACTGACCGAGAACAGAAAAGATGAAGTGTAGTTTGGTTGTTTTGTTTTATGGCATATCAACCCTTTTCGGGTTATTTAATTTTGAATCTGGTTATTTTGGTAAGAGGTTTTATCCTTCAAGTTCTATATATATCTTCAAATATTTATTCATGGTTTGGTTGTTTTGTAGAAGAAAATTGTTGTTTTGTTTTTGACTTTGCAGAACATGAAAGAGTTTTGCAAAGGAAAAGATAAAAAACATCAATGTTTGGTGCATTTTTGGTCAGGAAGCCAGTATCTTCAGACAGCCTGATCTGGTAGCACCAGAAATGAAACAATACACTTGGATCCTCGTGATCTAACCAGAAGCAACTCTTTGTTAAGGGAAATGGATCCAAATAGACATTTTAATAAATAAAGTTTAAAATTTGATTATCTTGATTCTACTTCATCCATCAGCGTTCTGGTTCCAACTACCAGATGAGAAAAAGGTGTCCAGACCACAGCATCAGCGCTGTCCACAAGAAACAATTGACGTCCCAAACATCCCACAAAAAAGCCTATGCAGCAATGCAAATAAATGTAAACGCTTGCAGCCAGAGTTTGCGCTCGTGTTTTGGGGAATAATAATATCTGCAAGGTTAACCGTATGTCCTTCAACATCTCCGCCAGCACCGTCCTACCCGACACCGACACGAGGCCATAACTCAATCATTAAAAATGATTGACAATATTCAATATTAGAAAATAGTCCGTATACATTAGCGGTGTAATGTTTGCTCGTGAATGACGCAAAAATGCCAAAGTAATAAACGGAGAATCGGTTGGCTCGCTATCTGCATTCGTGTTTGCTTTGTTCAGGTAAGCACCGAACAAACACCTGTCCATCTACAAGATAAGTCTTTTGTATATATAATTGCAACTCTTACTTGAGTCTATATTTGTACACTGATGTTTGTTCAGGCTATGAGATAGACTATTAGTTTTTCTATGCACTTAAAAAAAAAAAAGAAATATATATATAAAAAGGAAAACCAAAGAATATTACTTATGTATTCATCTTCCTATTGAAGTTCACACTCCTACCGCTGCTTACAAACAACCACCATAGATATTGTATCGCATATTTTGATTTCATCTGCCCAAAGCGGCTGTAGTTTTGAACAAGTATCTAAAACATTCTGTACCTGTTATGTTTTCTTCAAAATTATCATACTGAGGAAGTCTTACAATAAAGACGAAACGTTGATGAATACATAAATAATATTCTTTGGTTTTCCTTTTACAATTTCCATTACGTCGGAACATTTTCTCCCTTTCCTGATCATATATATATATATATATATAGAGAGAGAGATAAAATAGTTATCCATGGACACGTGTTTCAACGTTACTGCAGCTCATCAGTGTGGCTGACTATGACCGGGTTTGAACCTGTGATCACTGGGACTGTGACCGAGTCCACTAACCATTACGCTACAAGAACCTGTCTGAAATTATGTGTTAATTCATCGTTCATAAATTATGCTGTTATTTTTGTTTTCAGCAATAATTGCGCAGGGAAGCACATATTATCAGTAGTGCAATTATCGCTGAAAGTAATAACAAAAACAATAATATTTTTGTTATTATTTTTAGCGATAATATATATATATATATATATATATATACACACACATATATATATATATATATATATATATATATACACACACACATATATATATATATATATATATATCCACACACATATAGCCAAACAAAAATAATATATATATATGAAATATAGTTATTTACGTTTCGCCGTGTCTATGACTTATCAGTGTGACTAGACATCACGAGATTCGAAACCGGGACCCCAGTGACGACGTTCGGCGCTCTACCACTGAGCCACAAATCCTGCTAATAGCAGTGGGAGAGATCTACTGCATTATAAATGTTGCCATTTATTTATTTTTTATTCATTTACGATACTGATAATTGAAAGTATACAATTATCCTTATAGAAACCATTGCTTATCCTTAATGTGAGGTGGAAATCATTATTCCTTTCACCAGAGCGATGCCTCCATATATATATATATATATATATATATATATATATATACTCTAGAAAAAATGTGACCCATTGGATTACTGATTCAGCTCGTGTTAAAATGTGTGAATCAGGAGAAAGTGAGTTTGCAAAGCCAGTTAAATCTAAAAATAAAAAGATAAAATGAAAAATTAGTCTCTTTCTACTCTCCCCTCCACGGATTAAATGATATTACGACTCTAGGCAATATTCCTGTTTGTTTATAATGAACTATTGCAATCTTTTTATACTTTCCTTTCTTTATTACCTTTTACTGTTAATAAACAGAAGGAGAGAGGGTAACAGAAGCGAGAGTGATGGATACCGTATAAAATAAGAGTGATGGGTCAAACAACATATAGTGAGAGAGGTTGAGAGTGATAGATAAAAACTTAGTAAGATATGGGTCACTTCGACTGTTCAGAGAGAGAGAGAGAGAGAGAGCAGTCAGTCACCCCTCCCTTGTGAGTGATAGATAGAAACTTAGTATGAGATGGGTCACTTGGTGAGTTAATGGCAAATTACGACTAAGTAGACAAAATAAAATGGAAGTTTTATTTACAAACATAACTCAATCCCAAAACTGATGAATATTTAACATGTATTTTGTGTGATTAAAATGTATAGAAAAAAAACTTATGGAAACAAATGTTGATTACTTCAACTGTAGTATAATAACAGACAGTGATGGATAAACATATAATGAGAGAGGTTGAAAGTGATAGATAAAAACTTAGTAAGATATGGGTCACTTCGGCTGTTAATAAACATAGAGAGAAAGAGAGCAGGAGAAAGAGAGCGGGAGAAAGAGAGAGGAAGAAAGAGAGAGGAAGAAAGAGAGAGGGAGAAAGAGAGAGGGAGAAAGAGAGCGGGAGAAAGAGAGAGGAAGAAAGAGAGAGGGAGAAAGAGAGAGGGAGAAAGTTATGGAAACGAGGGTGACAGACGACATATGGAATAAGACCAGGATGAGAAACAAAATTCAGTGAGAGGACGTGAATTTGATGGATAGAAACTTAGGTATAGCTCATTTCGTGAGTTAATGAAAAATTGCGGCTTAATAGATTAATTAAAATGGAGGTTTTTCAACCATAACTCAATCCCAAAACTGAGGAATGTTTAGTCTGATTAAAATATATATGAAAAAAAAAGCCTTAGAGAAACAAACGTTGATTAACTCAGATTTAGTAGAATAATAAATATTGGCTGTTGGTACGTCTTAGCTATGGCTATAGGTTTTTACTAGTGCTTTAAGTGTTGTTTTAGTTCAGTCAAACTTGTAAGTCTTCCATTTTGCAATCCGCAGTCGCTTCCCCGGAATCCTCCCAGACCTCCTGCCCTGTCGATTTTCGCTCGCTTCCCAGTTGGTCGACAAACACCTAAGAAACAGTAATGAACTGTTATGCAAATAAGGCTTTTCAAAAATTTCACAGACAATGAAAGGAAGAGCGGAAGCTGGAGTAGAATTTTAAAAATTAAAAATAATTTGGGTGAGGTAATGAAAAATTGCGGCTTATTAGATCAATTAAAATGGAGGTTTTTCAAACATAACTCAATCCCAAAACTGAGAATGTTTTAGCATTTGTTTTGTCTAATTAAAATATGTAGGAACAAAAAGCCTTAGAGAAACAAACGTTGATTAATATAGTTTTAGTATAAGAATAATATGCGTACACACATAAAAACGGGACTTACTGTTAAATGCAATTCCTCTACTTTCAAAACGTTTAATAGAATAAGCATTTCTTCTCGTTTCTTTTTTTTATTACCTTTTTAATCATTTTTTCATTTAGACCCCCTCCATTTTTTTTTTTAAATTGACACTCTGACAACGAGGTCACTTAATAGATATCAGCTGACCGAAATGTCTCATTGCTATTCATTTTCCTTGTGATTATTTCTTTCTTGATGTTTATTTTTGATATTGCAGATGCTTCTTCCTCTTTTATTTTGTTCTTCTTTACCATCTCCCCCTCCAAGGGAGCACCCCCACTCCCTCCCTACAGAGCTATCAATCGAAGACCAAACCATTCCAGAGATAACGTGGCATATGTAAAGTTTAGATTCTGCTGACCTGTACACTTCTTGAACCCTCGCGCCACGCCCCTTACTCTCCTCTTTTCATCTGAGGACCTTTCACTCTCCCAAACAGCCTTCATCTCCCTGCGAAATCCTTCAGAACCGAACAAGCCCGACCTCACCCCCCCAAAAACACACACACACACATACACACACACAACTCGTCTCAAAATAGGCTTGGAACAATTTGTCTGGTCCCGTCATTGCGAAAATATCCTCGCATAATTCAGCCATGATACATGTTTTGGGCGAAAAATATGGGTGTGAATGTTAGCACCGTCTCCCACATACAGTCCACGACCCCCCCCCCTCCCTCTCCCCGAGGAGGTGGAGAGGGATCGGTTGCAGAGAGGGGAATGACTCAAGAGGCTGGACATTGGCCAATCCATTTTCATGTGCG
Source organism: Sepiola atlantica (assembly GCA_963556195.1). Lineage (NCBI taxonomy): Eukaryota > Metazoa > Mollusca > Cephalopoda > Sepiida > Sepiolidae > Sepiola > Sepiola atlantica. The sequence goes on along the minus strand of OY744539.1, from coordinate 31,012,157 downwards.
GCACTTGCGCACGGGTAATAATCAAGCTTTATCGCGTTAGTTTGGTCAGTGGACAAACAAGAAAGGGGACTTGGCTGTAGCGATGAGGAGAGACAAGTGGACAATATGTCGTTCAGAACTTTCTTGTTGTCGTCTTTAATGCCCTCTTCTCTCCCCAATGTCAATAAACATCGACAATGTCATTTCATTCAGCCGTTACTTTCTTTTACTATTTATAAAAAAAAAAAGATCCATATACACGAGAAGAATACCCGTCCCAGGACAGGTAAAATTAATTACCCGGACAAAACAGTTTTGCACCAGTTTTATATCCCCATACAAAGATTTAAATCAAAATATAATACTACTAAATCTTATGTCTAGAATCCTCATTCTAATTTTGATCAAAATCAATTACATGATTTTGATACTATAAAATGCTTAAGCTTAAGTGGTCTTATGAAGAAATTGAAATTACGAAAATTATCCTTAATTAGTGTTTAACGCTTATGGATAAAATTTAATGCAAATCTGAAATATTTCAATTTTCAAATGGAAGGTCGTGTCTATATTATGCCCCTTAAACCCTTTTAAATACTTCAAAGAAACAGAAATTTGGGGAATATTTATCAATTAAAATCTAAAAATATTGTTAAAATTTCACAAAAATCTGAGGGTTCTGGATTTTCACAAAGGGCTTTCACCCATGTTTTACTTCTATTGCATAGAGTTTATTAGTTTAGGAGTGAATCCTGTACATAAAAATATATACACATATACGCATACCTATCATATATATATCATAATTCATTTATTTAAATACTGTATATTACATATTTCAGAAATGTACCGCGGTTTCATCCAAAAGGGTAGATTTAGACATCTTTAGTAAATCTCTGTGCCCAATAGAATCATCGGCATGCTGAAATGATTGTAGTCACGGCCCGATGGGGAATGGCGTCAACAATGACAGAAAACGGTGTATCTCTGAGGAGGTCCCCGAAAAAAAACCGTGTGGGACAGTGGTTCATTAAGATTTAAGTGTGTTCGATGTTAGTTCGTGTTTGAAAGGCCTTCATGTTATTCCCTCGAAAGGGTTTATTTATTTATTTATTTATCTGTCCGATTATGGATTTGTAATATTATTGTTTTACTTAGTCTGAAAAAATACGAAAGGGGCGGCTTTGGAGTATGCCGTTCGGGTTTGTGAAATTAGGGTGCTTTTTTGTTGTCGTTTTTGGGTTTAAATTTACGTATCGGATTAATTGTTCGATATAGTGCTGAAAAGGATGATGCACTATATACTTTTATGTTATTTCTTCAAATCAGTCATCTTGAAAAAGTCTTTAAGTAAAGACAAAACGTTGATGAATATATAAATAATTTTCGTTGTTTCGTTTTCATTTTTTATCACGTTCAAATATTATTTCCATAATGATCATATATATATATATATATATATATATATATATATATATATATATATATATATATATAGTGTGTAGATTTCAATTTTGTGTTGAGAATCAGAATAACAGAGCTCAATGTAATTTAAACAGAGCAAAACAGAATTATAAAAAAGAAAAAACAATACACACATTAAGGTTGTACACATTATAACTTATTTCGACCCCTTAATTAGGTCTCCTCAGATGTATAAACAACCACGTCAAAAAACCAAATAATGAGAGAAATTGATCATCGTCTTAAAAAGATAAATTCACTTTTTTGATTGGTCGATGTAAAAAAGGAGGTAAATGTTAAAATAATCGAGGAGGGGTGACAGAAGTAAAAGATTAATTTGACTATTTTTTTTTACATATATATATATATACATACATACACAATAATATATATATTTTTTTATATATATACATACATACACAATAATATGAAAATCAACTTCTCTAAATCAGAACCAAGTCAGATCAAGGCAGCAGACCTTCTACGCACAAAGGGCTCAATTTTCTTTCAGATAGATCTTTATATGTGATCAATGTGGTCACCAATTAAGCTCGGTTTAGGTTGTTTGAATCAGGAAAAGTGAGTTTGCAAAGCCAGTTAAATATAAAAGAAAAGGAAACGAAAAAATCCCAAGTTCGTCTTGCCGTTTGATTTTTCTCTCCTTCTCAGAAACGAAGGAGTGTCAAACAAGATACACTGAGAGAGGGTGAGAGTCATAGACAGAAACGTTGTAAGCGATGAGTGACTTGGCGAGTAAATCGCAAATTTATTATGGTTAATTAGAACAATTAAAATGAAAGTTTTCTCAAACATAACTCAATCCCAACACTGAGGAATATTTTAAGATGTATATAGAAAGAAAGCCTTAGGGAAGCAAACGTTGATTAACTTAGCTTTAGCATAATAATAGACGAATACATGTTAACATTGTTGGGTACACAGTGATAAGTACTGGTGACGTCACAGTGTAACAATGCTCATCGCACGCCCCCCCCCCTCCCACAAAAAAAGAAAATTATTTTGTAGAATATCAGAATTGAGGTTAGGTGGGGATGTTAGGTGCTGTTGCCGACTGTGTATCTAGAGATTTGCATGCGTGATGTAGTTGTGACATAAGCAGTTCCAATTACGAACGGAGATAGCCGAATCCAAATAAACAAAGCCCCCTCCTCGCCCCATGTTAAGAATGGCTTTCTAAATTTGCCGGGGATCATAAAACAATTATACATATAAACTTAACATAATTTTTTTACATTCAATTTCTTCTAGCAAAAAAAAAAAAACGAAAACATTTACGGTACATTCAGTTAGTTCGGGAACGTTCGCCAGTCTCGGAAGTGTTCGGTTAACTCCGCCGTTGATGGCATAAATACTGATATTTTCTTGGATGCCCATTAGACAATTGTACCGGATGTTACTATGCAGTATTTTACAAGTTCTGCTCACATTAAAACAGAACCCTAACCAGAAGTGTCTTTTCGTTTCATCTTTAAATAAACAGCCAAGCCAACGTGACATACACAAAATAAATGTATATACATGTTTTTCCACAATCAGAAATGTTAAATTAATGCTTGCAGACAAGGAATGAATATTTTGAAAAAAAAAAAAAAATTTTCATTTTTTTTTTTTCAAAATTACGTAGAAATGTTCTTTTAATTTTTAATGAGCTGTCGGTTGAAATTAACCAAATTTATGAATACTTTAACAAAATAGTTTGTTATTTACGAGCAAATCTTTCATCTCCGCATAAAACAATTCCTCATTTGAAAAAAACAAAAACAAAACAATTGGTTTTGATTAAACCTAAAACAAATCAATCATTCCCATTGTTTACCATTCGCCAGCAAGATGGCACGGAATTGCCTGGGATAGAATTTTACATAACTGCCACAAGCGTAGATTCATCTGAATAAGTGAGTTCATTCATCATAGACTGGAAACGAGGAAAGAAATTGCGACGACTAGATTGATCTATTGGTAAAATGTATATTTGGATCATTTTGACCGACTCAATTCGGTTGTTGGCATTGGTTTTTAAACTTCTTTCTAATGTCAGGTACGCACAGGCTGAGGCCACATGAAAGTTGCTAGATCCATAGCGAAAGTTATGGAACGGAGAGAATTCAAACTTTGCAGACCCAAGTCGTCAAGTCCACATCGTTATCCCCTTTACAACCGCTTTTTTTTTCTTTGTGTGTCTTTGAAGTGTTATGTGCTCATAGAACAGTTTCTCACTTTTTACGCGGTCGTTTGCTTTTTAGTTGTACTCTGCAAGATCTTTCAAGCTGCACCGGCAGTAGGGGGCAGACAAGGCCGCGTTGCATCGTTTGGTCTTCCTCTGCACATTTGCAGATGGTGAGGTCAGTTTTGTAGCTCTATCTCGTCATAAAAACTTTTCAACTCCGTGGAACTTAATTTTATTTTTCAGTTTGAAATTCCATATAGATTCACAAATTCGACATAAACATTCTCAACTTGTAAATATGCACCTGAAGAAGGTCGGAGGTTACATCGACCAAAACATTGTGAAAATCCCAAGATGAGAATCTGTGTCCGAATAATCCTAATGATCCCAAATCTTTGTTGTCTTGTTTAATTTTTTTTTTTCTTACTTAGTTCATCCCAAACAAGGCAAGTTGCAACGGTAGACGTAAGGGGCTACTGAGAATTAAAGTGAAATTTTAGGGGGTCATTCTAAATTGGGAGCTGTGCAGTGAGATGCTTGCTCACATTAGTTTTAAATTTCTGCATGTCGATACAGATGGGGAATCAGGGAGCAGGGAGGGAGTTCGAAAGGCCGGCAGCTTGAAGAAAAAAAGCTATTGGAGTAGAAGGCTCTCCTGCATCTGGGGACCTCCACAGTGAATGGATGGGGTTTAGCTGATTGTTGGGTTTATCGAGTGTATTTACGTTGAGGCAAGTTCATCGAAGCACATTCTATTGAAGTACTTGTAAAACAAGCATAAGGATGCAACATTGCGGCGATGAGACAGGGGCTGGAGCTTGGTGGACAGTGAGGGAGCTATTAGATTAGATACACTTTTTTTGGACCTTGTCTAAGAGGGAGAGATTGGTAATTCTTATTGGCAAACTTCTTAAACAGCCACCAATGAAATATGTAAGATTGTTTTAGGTTTTTTAAATTAAATATTTTTCTTAGTTATTTCTTTACGTAACCCTACAACCTGCTACACGCTACGCCATTGAACTATTGGATTCCTTGGGGCAGTGATTATAAAATCCTTATTTTATCCAACCATACATTTTTTCATCTTCGCTGATCATTCTCTTTTGGGAAAACGGGGGCGGGCAGGGGGAGGGGATAAAAAACAATGTATGATATTTTATTTTTAGTCATTGTTTCGTATTTCTTTTTCTCTCCAATCAATTCTGTTATTGGTTGTTGTATTTTTAGGTTTCTTTCTTTCTTTATTTTTTTCTTTCAATTTCTTTTGGGATATAGCAACAAGGCTTTGGTTATTTTTTTTTTGTTACATCGGTCTTTTTTGTGAAAAGGCGTCACATAACTGACGTAACCCTGAGGGTGAGGAATCTGAACTGCTTATGCACTAAAAGACACCTTTTAGTTTTTTGTTTTTGTTTTGTTTTATTTATTTGTAAATCATTTTTCTTTTCTATTAAAAATAAAATACTTACAATATTTTTTTTTTCTCATTGTTCACTTGAAGGGGAACTAAATACAAAATCAATTAATTATAATCAAAACCAATTAATTATAATACAAAACCAATTAATTATAATCAAAATCAATTAATTATAATCCAAACCAATTAATTATAATCCAAACCAATTAATTATAATCCAAACCAATTAATTATAATCAAAATCAATTAATTATAATCAAAACCAATTAATTATAATCAAAACCAATTAATTATAATCCAAAACCAATTAATTATAATCAAAATCAATTAATTATAATCAAAACCAATTAATTATAATCAAAACCAATTAATTATAATCAAAACCAATTAATTATAATCAAAACCAATTAATTATAATACAAAACCAATTAATTATAATCAAAACCAATTAATTATAATCAAATCAATTAATTATAATCAAAACCAATTAATTATAATCAAAATCAATTAATTATAATCAAAATCAATTAATTATAATCAAAACCAATTAATTATAAACAAAATCAATTAATCATAATCAAAACCAATTAATTATAATACAAAACCAATTAATTATAATCAAAACCAATTAATTATAATCAAAATCAATTAATTATAATCAAAATCAATTAATTATAATCAAAACCAATTAATTATAATCAAATCAATTAATTATAAACAAAATCAATTAATCATAATCAAAACCAATTAATTATAATCAAAACCAATTAATTATAATCCAAAACCAATTAATTATAATCAAAACCAATTAATTATAATCAAAACCAATTAATTATAATCCAAAACCAATTAATTATAATCAAAATCAATTAATTATAATCAAAATCAATTAATTATAATCAAAACCAATTAATTATAATCAAATCAATTAATTATAAACAAAATCAATTAATCATAATCAAAACCAATTAATTATAATCAAAACCAATTAATTATAATCCAAAACCAATTAATTATAATCAAAACCAATTAATTATAATCAAAACCAATTAATTATAATCAAAACCAATTAATTATAATCAAAACCAATTAATTATAATCCAAAACCAATTAATTATAATACAAAACCAATTAATTATAATCCAAAACCAATTAATTATAATCAAAACCAATTAATTATAATCAAAATCAATTAATTATAATCAAAACCAATTAATCATAATCAAAACCAATTAATTATAATCAAAACCAATTAATCATAATCAAAATCAATTAATTATAATACAAAACCAATTAATTATAATCAAAACCAATTAATCATAATCAAAACCAATTAATTATAATCAAAACCAATTAATTATAATCAAAACCAATTAATCATAATCAAAACCAATTAATTATAATCAAAACCAATTAATTATAATCAAAGTCAATTAATTATAATTAAATCTTTTTCATCATGTTTTATTCCATGTTATATTATAAAAAAAAAAACTTTGGTGTTTATTATGAATAGTTGGCAAAGTTTAGAAAAATATTTTAATGAGAAGCATTTCTTATTAGCATTGTTAAATTCATTTTCTTCAAAGAAGGTTCGAATCATTGAAAAACAGCTGGCCATTTTTGTTTACTTATCTACAGGGGGCGTAACATATATGAGGACATACGTTACGTTGACGATAGAAGGAATATTATATCACTTTATTATTATACTAAAACTGAAATATATATATATATATATATATATATATATATGTGTGTGTGTGTGTGTAATACTCCAACTCTGTTGTTGAGTCCTATCTGAATATCTTGATGTTTCCGGTCGCACCTCTCAGAATAAATATAACTTCATTTTTCCGTTATCACATGACAACCGCCCATGGCCAAGGGGATTAGGCGATCACTTACATATATATTATATATTTAAAAAATATAAAGATAATTATTTTATATTAGATTCTATAGTGATAGGGAGATGCTCAATATTAGTGGATAGAGCATTGTTATAAAATTAAAGTCGAGCACTGTTAGAGAGATGAAAAAAAAATCGACATTCACCTAATACTTCAGTGCAAGACCCCGACTCAGTTGTTGAGTTCTATCTGAATGTCTTGATGTTTACGCTCGCACCTTTCAGCGTAAATATAACTTAATTTCTCCGTTATCACATGACAACCGCCCATAGCCAGGGGATTAGGCACCCACTTACAGATTCAAGGTGTCACTGTGAACCGGGTTCACGCCCCGTAACCATTTGAGATTGTCATTTTTCATACAGTGAGGAGAGCCGAAAGCTCGAAATGACGTCGTATGTAGGTAAAATATTAAAATATCATTTATTATATATATATATATATATATATATATATATATATATATATATATATATATATATATATATATGTGTGTGTGTGTGTGTGTGTTTAATATATATTATATATTTATTTGAATAATATAAAGACAGTTATTTCATACTAGATCCTCTAGTGATAGGGGGAGATGCTCGATATTAGGGATAGAGCATTGTTATAGGAAATATTAAATGAATGAAACATGAGTAAAGTTACAAACTTTACAAGTTTATTTTTCCTTTAAGCATAACTTAAAATCGTTTTGTAGAGTTTTTCAATTTAATACTTACCAATAATTATCAATTTATTGTTATTTGCCTTCTGATGATGAGAGTAAATTCTTTGAAAATCCATGGATTAAAGGTCATTCTCATATTTTATATTATTCCTTGTTTGAACACCAGATGTAAAGTATCTGACTTTACTTTTGTTTCATCATTATTATATATATATATATATATATATATATATATATACATAAAGAGAAACGGAATGCTTCTGCTTAATAGGTCTTTTTTTTACTTTTTCGATTTTTCGGTTGATTCATCGAGTATTTTTGCCGAACATGTAAAACGGACGTTAAACCAAATATGCTGATGAAGATAGCCGTCTCATTGTTCCATCTGGATGAAAAAAGAGCCCCATTAATTTTTTTTTTTAATATAGTTACCCCAAATGAAGGCAAGTTGCCACTGTAGACGTAAGGTTCTACTGAGAATTAGGGTGAAAGTTTTGGGGGTCAACCTAAATTGAGAGCTGTGCAGCGAGATGCTTGTTCACATTAGTTTTAAATTTCTGCATGTCGATATAGTCGGGGAAATAGGGATCAGGGAGGGAATTCCGAAGGCCGGCAGCACGAGGAAAGAAGCTATTGGAGTAGAAGGCTCTCCGGTATCTGAGGACCTCCACAGTGAATGGACGGAACTTAGCTAATTGTTGGGTTGGTCTAGTGTATTTACGTCGAGGGGGTACTAGAGCAGCAAGTTCATCAGAGCACAATCCATTAAAGTATTTGTAAAACAAGCACAAGGATGAAACATTGCAGTGATGGGACAGGGGCTGGAGTTTGGTGTATAGTGAGGGAGCTATTAGATTAGCGACTCTTTTTTGGACCTTATCTAAGAGGGAGAGACTAGTGGATGGTGCACCATCCCAGATGTGATATCAGTACAACATGCATGGGCGGATGGTGGCTTTGTAGAGATATAGGATAATGTCAGGTGTGAGAAGTTTTCTAGTACGGTAGAGGAAGCCCACTTTCTTTGCAGCAGCCTTGGCAATGTCTTCTATGTATTTGTTCCAATTCATTTTATCTGTGAATGTTAGTCTCCCGCAAGACTACTACTTTTACTACTATAGAAGCTTAATTTTTAGCCCCACTGATCTGTGGTACTGAACTAATTCTCTTCATAAAAGAAAAAAAAAATGAAAGATACAATATTCAAAAGAAATTCCTGATATGCAAGGAAACTTTATTAATAAAGAAGTTTGAATGGATCTGGGTTATTCGGTGCAGAGGAAAGTAATGTGCTGACCATGATACGATAATGGCCATCGTGCAGGATAGGGGCGATGAGGGGAGTTAAAGAGGGGGAGGGGGTCAGTCAATGGGGCAAAAGAAGATGATAGAAATTGGATACAAGAAAATGGCATGAACTGAAAAAGATGAAGTGTACAGGTGAAACTGGAGCGAACCTATGGAATCCATCCCATTATATATATATATATATATATATATATATATATATATATATATATATATAATTATAATAAAATGTTTTTTCACATTAGAAGGCATATTTTTAAAATGAAATACCATTTTGTTTAAGAAATCGATAATATGCCAGGATTTATTTTTATCCATTTTTTTATATAATAAATCAAATATTTCGAGCGGAGCCACTCTTTCTCAATAAAAACAAGCCGCGCATGCGTGGTCCCCCTTTGTATGTGACTCGATGTGGCGAATGTAAAATGCAATAAATTTAGGAAATTTGGGGCATTTTTGACCCCCATTGTACCCCCTGGGGGCGCGAACCAGAATTTTTCTGAGGTCAAGGATGCTCATTTTATATCCAGAACAATTGTCTCTACATTTTGGCCAAGTTTCAGAAAAATTGAAAAGTTATGGGGAAAAAATGTCATTTTTTGCCATTTTGGGGCCTTTTGACCCCCTGGGGGGCTAACCAGATTTTTTTTCAAAAATCGAAGAATGTCACTTTCTAACCTGACAAAAGTTACAACTTCATGCAAAATTTCAGAGAAATTCAATGAATGGTTGCGGAGAAAAATTCCGGACGGACGGACAGAAATACCTCAAAACATAGGTCTCCTGATTTTATAAATCGGGGGACCAATAAGAATCAGACATTGTTATATATATTTGTTTTTTATTATTCATCACACCGGACGTAAAGTGGAGACAGTGTCGTATTGTGTTAGTACGATAATGTTAGTACACATAATAGTAATGAAAACAAGTGTCGATGCGCTTGAAGGTTATGAATATGGCCGGCATGATGAATAATAATAAAAAAATATATAACAATGTCAGATTCTTATTTTCATTGAAAAAGAGTGGCCCTGCTCGAAATATTTGATTTATTATATAAAAAATAAATAAAAATAAATCCTGGCATATTATTGATTTCTTGAACAAAATTGTATTTCATATACATAATTATTTTTTAATAAATATTCTAAATATCCATAGACATATATATGCTTCGTGTTACCTTACACTGGTCAGTACGGATGATCTAACGGTACAGCTGGTCAGACTATTCTATACACGGACATTATATATATATATATATATATATATATATATATATATATATATATATATATATATATATATATGTATATATATATATATATATATATGTATATATATATATATATATATATATATATGTATATATATATATATATATAGTAATCCAGGTAAGTTTACATCCACAGGATAAAAATCCAGTGAATCCTCACTATGTTTATATAAAAGTTCTTAATAACAAATAAAGCTGTTTATTTGGTATCAAATTTTTATTTATGTGAACATTATTTGGCTACACATTTGCAGACATATTTCGATCAAAGCTAAAAATAACCAGACCTCTTCAGGCCCAAAACCTTTCAGTAGAACTGCAAGAAGCGGAATTGCAATATTGGTTAAATGAATGAAACAGGGACGTTTTTTTTGTGGAGCTTACTTACCATAGATTTACTTCCTTATTTGGATTATTCGTACTACTGTTCTCATCTTATTTTCACAACGTTTCGACTGATGTAACCTCCGACCTTCTTCAGATGTATCTTGTAAAACTCTGGAATCTTTTTGTCGAACTTGTGAATCCACAGTCACTTTTGAACGGAACTCTTTATTTAATCCACGGGGGTAACATGCTCTCATTCTGTCAGTCATGATCAGGGAAAAAGTTCTAAGTAATTCGCAATTGTAGAAGGGTGTCACTTAGAACTGCATTTTATTTAGTATCATATCCATTTTGCCACGGGCCTTTCCGGACGATGTAATCCCAAAAGGCTCCCAAGTTCATACTAGAATCTGAAAAAAAAACAACATTTACTCTATTTCCATACTGAGACATTTGCTTTCTTTTTCTTTCCTTTTTGCTTCCTATACCAATTGATACGTTTTGTTCTTTCTTTTTTTAAAACTTTCCAGTTTTCTTTCTTTGTTATTTTTTTCATATGAATATTAGTGCGAACACTAGCAAAGCATAATTTTTATCCATCATTTTTGACGGAGGGTGTAAACTCGTGGTGACATGTTTCAATAATGACTGAAAAATCAGTCTAATGAACCTTCTGTAATAGCTCATATTATCGCAGATCAGACTGAACATCTTAAGGTTCTGCTTTCGATCTCGGCTCTCATAATCCGCTATTTTTTTTTCGTCTTTTTGAATTCTAATTTGAACACAGATTTGTTTATTCTAGATGTTTATCAAAAGAGTTTACAGTCCTTATATTCGAACATTTCAAAGTAATAAAAGATGAATTATCCTCAGAGGGAAACAATTTGTCCGTTACTAAAAAAAAAAGTCATTGAATATATAGTAAAACAAGTTTCAATTTTTACTTGAAAAATTTATATTTACTTTTTTTCTAATTTTTTATTTTTCTCATTACCGCTCAGTCAAGAAAAATATATAGTTTTTATTTTAACATCGCTGATCATCAGAGAAATTCTTCATTTAATAGTAATGAAAAAACATATCAATAGAAGAACAGAAGATGAGAAAAGCCCAAAGAAGAATGCCTGATGAAAACAATTGCAAGTTAAAAGGCATAAAAAAAAACTTACATCTTCAATTCCTCCATCCCCACAGAAAGGCGTTGCACCCAAAACTTGAAATATCGTACACCATCAGCTATGTTGACTTCTTTAAGCGCAAATAATCTTTACATAAGACCTATATTATATATTTAAATTTCAATTATTATTTGCAAAATCGTATCTTTCTTATTGGACGAGCATCAGCATTTTCCTGACTTTTTATATATGACGTAATACTTCCAGTGGTAAAATAATTTCATTGTACAAAGTCAAATTTACTATGAGAAAACAAATAAATTTCAGTAGGTAGAAAAGAATGAAGATTCACTTCCTAATGTCTGGGATTAGGATTCTCTTCGGTATCGGAAATATTGTCTCTCCTAGTACCCTTGGTATATAGTAATAACTATAATTATTCTCTAAATAAATATATATTATATTTATATAAATTTAGAGAATAATTATAGTTGAACACTGTTAGGAGATATTTAAAATATTTATTTATATATATATATATATATATATATATATATATATATATATATATATATATATGGATAATGAATTGATTAAGTGGATAAAATTTGCATAGTTTACAAATTTATTAACTCATCAAGTGTTCAAACAGGGAATTCAAGTAAAAAATGATTTTTAAGCCTTGTTTGAACACTTGATGAGTTAATAAACTTCTAAACTATGCAAACATACTTATTTTACCACTTCATTATCCGTACATAAATGTTCTATCTACTATATTGAGCTTCACCATATATCGATAGGATCTAATATCATTTTTGGTTTTTATATGATATATATATATATATAATTTATTTAGATACTGTATATTACATAATTCAGCAATGTACCGCGGTTTCATCCAAAAGGGACGATTTAGACATCTTTAGTAAATCTCCGTGCCCAGTGGAATCATCGGCAAGCTGAAACGATTGTAGTCACGCCCGACAGGGAATGGCGTCAACAATGACAGAAAAACGGTGCATCTCTGAGGGCGTCCCCGAAAAAATCCGGTGTGGGATAGTGATTAACTAGGGCTCAAGAGAGGCCTTCATTTTATTCCCTAGCAAGTTTTATTTATTATTTATTTATCTGTTAGCAAGTTTTATTTATTTATTTATTTATTTATCTGTTCTTTTGTAATGTTATTATTATACCTGAAAAAATACGAAAGGGGTGGCTATAAAGTTTACCGTTTAAGCCTGTGAAACTAGTGTGCTTTTTTGTTGTCGTTTTTGGGAATAAAGTTATGTATCGGATTAATTTTTCGATATAGAGCTGAAAGAGATGATTCAAATATGTTTTTATCAACTTGATGTGTTTGTTTATTTTTGTTTATTGAATTGCTGTTTTCGTATTTTCTGTTCTTTTTGTAATGTTATTGTTATATCTGGTCTGAAAAAATACGAAAGGAGCGGCTATATAGTTTGCCGTTTGGTTTGTGGAATTAGTGTGCCCTTTTGTTGTCGTTTTGGGAATAAAATTATATATCGGGTTAATTATTCTATATAGTGTTGGAAAGCATGATGCGATAATGTTTTTATGGACTTAACGTGTTTGTTTATTTTTGTTTATTCCTACTGGGCACGGAGATTTACTAAAGATGTCTAAATCTGCCCTTTTGGATGAAACCGTGGTACATTGCTGAAATATGTAACATACAGTATCTAAATAAATTATATTAGCTCTCTTATATGATCGAGCACTTTATTTGATTTCTTTTCATATACAACCTGACACACTATATATACATATATATATATATATATATATATATATATATATATATATTATAATTAAATATTAATTATTTTTTAACTACAGACACTAGTGTTTCTTGCTTTCGCAGTCATCAACGTAGAAGAGATGATAATTACTGCTGGTCGAAGGATTCGATCCCAGTCAAAAAGTCACTTCTGACTCTGCAGCCCGATTTATATATATATATATATATATATATATATATATATATATATATATATATATATATATATATATATATATAAAGTTAGGTATGTGTATATGTTTATATATTAGTATGCACATGATTCACTCCTAAATTAATTTATCGGTCATTATGAATTTAGTAAAACAGCTACTATGGGATCGCAATGTGGACTATATTTTGTTTAATTTAGTTGTATGCAAAACGGGAAAAAACCTTTTATGAAAATTCAGATACCTCAGATTTTTGTGAAATTTTAAGAATAAGTATTGAACATAAATCAATAAATATTTGCCAAATTTCGTTTTATTTGAAGTATTTTAAAGGCTTCTAGGAGACATAATATGGACACAATATCCGATTTGAAAATTCAAATATTTCAGATTTGCATTTAATTCGATGCATCGTCATTAGACACCAATGAAACAAGATTCCTTGAATTTCAATTCCATCTTAAGATCCCTGAAAGCTTAAATCTTAAATTTGAGACGTTTTCTAGAATAAAAATCATTTAATAGATTTTCATCAAAATCAGAATAAGGATTCTAGACATACAGTTTAGTATCATTATATCTGGATTTTAATCTTAGTAAGGAGACATAAAAGTGATACAAAACTGTTCTGTTTGGGGAATTCATTTTGACGGAGATTCTAATATATATATATATATATTCTGCTGATTTGCATCTTCTTATGCCTGGTTTTGAAAACTACTTCTTACTATCACATTTTAAACCCAAATCTATAAAAACTGTAACCGGAGAGCACATGGAAGTCGTCCAAAATGGCCCTTTAATAAACAGCTTACATCCTAAACAACCTATTCCAACCGGATTATTTGTGCCTTTATTGGTTTGACTCCTCCAAGTTCATCGGATTGTGCAACTTTTAAAGCCTATCTTTCTTGCATCTGATACTTTTGAACCCACTGCTGCAGTTTTCGTGACGCCTTCAACCGTGAACTTTTTCATATATTTTCATCCTCTTAGCTTTGAACATTTTCTATAATTTTCCCATTTTTCATACTTGTATTTACATTTTTTCAAATTATGACTTTTGGTAAATCTTTTACCAACTTATCTCTTTCCATTCCTCTGATGATAAGAATCCATTCTTTGAAAAGCCATGGCTTAAGGAAAGAAACATTAATCCTTTTTATTTGAATACATCTTGTTTTGAATCATGTAACAAGCTCAAATTGACCTGTGAACAGATGGATGGAGAAATGAGTAACAGAAGCACAGATTATATGTGAAAAGGAATCATTGTTATAACTCTCTCTGCTATGAAAGACATCAATCAATGTCGAATGTGTGCATGTGGGCGTGTGTTTAGGGTGTCATGTTCAATAAGAAACATGCGCCTTTAAACACAAGACTCTTTTGACCCCCTCCGCATCCCTTACTATCTAGAAATTCAGTGGAATCTTTTATTAGCAATAACAATGGAGAAAGGTCAGAGATTGAAAGAAACAAATCGGTTTAACAAATGTAAGTATAAGATACGAGTGCAGAAAAAAAATGAATAAAAAACAAAATATTTTATTAGGTTAAAATTTTGGAGAGGGGAAAAATAATACAGCTAATTTACATGACGTGTCACAATGTAATTTCTATATTAATAAAATTGTTTGACCCGATCTCACATGTCTGTGTGTGTGTGTTTCTCGTCTTTATGTAACTTACACATTGTTATTTTTTTATTTATTTTTAATTGATTATTTATTGAAATGAAAAATACAAAAGCGTAAATTACTAAAACGATAAAACAAACTTTTAAAAAATCCTATTAAAACAATATTTAATTAGAAAATTAAATCCACCAGGATGCATTTCGTTTCTTCCTAAGCAAGTCAGACATTTTAATATCTTATTAATAGTTGATAAACGAATGCATTACTTTCGAAATTTGAAAGGAATTTGAAAGCATTTAAATTGTCACTTCCGGTTTTAAAATTCTTGGTAAATCCTTGTGTATTAAAAGGGCGAAAATTTTGGAAGTTATTTACGTAAAATAATTTTATGAATATACATTAAAAAAAACATAAAAAAGACATAAGGTTTAGTAGGATTATATCTTGATTTTAACCATGATAAGGGGACATTAATGCAATGCCAAACTGTTCTGGAATGGGTATTCTTCTTTATATATATATATATATATATATATATATATATATATATACATATATTCATGAGTTCTTATAAAAAGTATATTTAAGTATATACTCCTTATAATATATGAACATGTTTCAAATTGCAAGCTCAATTAAGTTGTATTACAAGCTTTCGAGCATATATACTTTATAGTTGCATTCCAATGACCAAAGAAAAAATCAATCCAAAACCATAATCTTACTTATTTTCATATTTCCGTAGATACCTGTATTTTCTTTTTTGTCTCACAAACATTTTTTTATTTCTTTTTTTTCCAAATTAAATACCTTTTGTTATATCTTACGCGCGTTTCACAGCAAAGTCAAGAGAAATAGATAGTCTTTAGATAACATTGCTGATCATCAGAGCAGGTATTCACCAAAATATGAAAATAAAGAAATTGATTAACACTAGTTACATTCTTTATCATATATATTTGTGAGTTCTTAAAAAAATATATATTTATGTTTATACTCCTTATACTATCCAAACATCTTTTAAATTGCAAGCTCAATGAGATTGTATTATCAGCTTCAGAGCATATATACTTTAGAGTTGCATTCCAATGACCATAGGAAAAATCAATCCCAAACCATAATTTTCATTTATTCTTACAATTTCTTTATTTTCATATCTCTTTATTTATCCTTCGTTGCACACACACACACACGTGTGTGTCATCCATATATATATATGTGTGTGTGTGTGTGTGTGTGTAAAATAAAAAAGGAACATTAAACCTATTTCACATAGAATTCAAACCTGTTACAGACTTTCTTAAAATGGTTTTATTTTAGATTTCTTTAATCATGACAGACCAACGAATGGACAGAAAGAGAATCTTATAGAGATGCATGGGTGCATCTCCAAATTCTATTTCAAATTAAGGTGTGACAGACCAACGAAAATTCTATTTAAAATTAAAGCGCAGCATACAGACCAAGCCTGTTTTAGAGATGTGTGCACATCAAAAAAGTTATTTCAAACTGAAATATGACAGACCAACGAAAATGCTATTTCAAATGACAGACCAACGAAAATTCTATTTCAAATGTCAGACCGACGGTGATTCTATTATTTCAAATCTAAGCAACGAAAATGCTATTTCAAACGAAAGCATAACATACAGACAGTGCCTCTTATGCATATCTGAAAATGTTATTTAAAGTTCAAAAATGAACAACAACAAAAATGCTATTTCAAACTGAAGCAAGACAGACAGACAGACAGACAACCTACAGATTATTTTATATAAATGCTCGGACGTATCTAAAGTGAGACGTATGTATCCATCTCTCCATCCAATGTGCGCGTTTCAAACTGATGCGTGATTCAAGACTTGATCTAAAAACAATGAAAGAATTGAACTGTTTCAAAATCGAATTGTCCCTTCCTACCCCTAAACCCCTGAACAGTAGAAGTAAGGATGCTGATCCTAAGATAGCAAGATGCATTCTTCATCTGAAAATTATAGACACCGGGAGGAGGAGGAGGAGGAGGAAGAGGACTGAAATGGCCCTTCGTTAACCAATCGAAAACGTTATGTCAGAAACAACAACGATTACAGTGTTTCCAATAAGGAACGGACGGGCACTAAAAGTCTATTTAGCAAACACAATATAAATGCTAATGGTTTGATTACTTAGCATAGAAATTAAGAGCCGTTGTGTTTTTCGTAAAGCTAGCCGCGAACGGAAGATTATAAATACAGGGGAATCTATGGCGTATATCATGAGATAAGCGTGTAGTTGAATGTTATTAGATTGGGTCTAAATGCATTAAATGATTTCCATCAGGGAACACCGGCTCAAATATTGAGCAAGCAATGGATGCATTTCCATTAACACGACTTATTTGCAGGCATGTATATGGAAATAAAATTAGACAACGGGAAAAGGAGGGGATGGGGAGTAGCGAGAGTAGACTATAAAACGGAAGTGGAAGGAGGAGAAGCAGGAGGGGGAGGTGTATCAAATTGGATGAGCATTGCGAATCAAAATAGAGTCTCCGTACAAAAGTGAACGCAAAGCGAGATTCAAGTTGAATTAAATTAAAAGTGAAAGTGAAACTAGAATCAAAATGAGCGCGGGAATAGAACTAAGGATTTAAAGATGGACGCCGAAATTGAACGGGGAGAGGGGGAAAGCGAATTATTTTGAAAAGTAGAAGGGCAACGAGAAATCGGTTCGAAAATAAATTAAGTTTGGAAAGACGGCATCGTAGTATACAAAAGGTGCGGCAAAAGAATAAATATCTAAATAACAAAGATAAGGATAGAAATAGGAATTTAAAGCAAGGTAATAAGAGATGTGAAAATAGAATTAAATAAGAGAAATGAAGTCGATCTAAAGAGAAACTGACAATTTAAAAGAAAAAATAATGGAAGGTATATGGTCATCCCGTAAGTTTTGTCCGGATTTTAATTCTATGAAATTTAATAGTAAATGGGCATTTCTAACCGAACTAAATAATTTAATATATATATATATATATATTCAGAGGAAACATTTTTTTAAATCAATGAAACGGGCGGGTGGAAAAAAAAGAAGAAAATTGCTAAAATTTTCCTTAAGGCCTTATCGTCTGATCCTCTAAGAGGAAACGTCAGAATGATAAATTAAAAACTAAGAAAATCTTTTAATCGTTTTCTTCACCGTAAACAATTTTTCCCCTCATATCTCATTCGATTTTCTTAGTTTTTAATTCATCATTCTGACGTTTTCTCTTAGAGGATCAGACGATAAGGGCTTAAGGAAAATTTTAGCAATTTTCTTTTTTTCCCCACTCGCCCGTTTCATTGATTAGAAAAAGGTTTTCATCTGAAATTTATCCTACGATTTTGTTGTACGCGAAATTTACTTACGTGGTAGCTGAAAAGAAGACTGTACACCAAAAATTACGCAAATTCATCCAGTATTTATTAAATTAAATATAATATACTATTTTATCATTCAGTAGCCATTTTTGTTAACCCAGTATACAAAATTTGAGTTATCACCCTTGTCTATTTCATAAGTGAAAATGTCTAACGAAACTTAAGATCGTTTTTTTTTTCTTATAATTTAATAAATACTGAATGAATTTGCATATTTTTTTTCTGTACAATCTTATTTTCAACTAACACGTAAGTATAAACTTTATCTTCTTACGTATTAGTTGAAAATAAGACTAACATATATATATATATAGTTAGAATCAAATAAATTCCAGAAGGAAATCCGCGTAAGAGAGCTCAATGTAATAAACAGAGCAAGAATAATGGGGAGGGGGACCTAGACAAGCTGACCCCGTTTAGGATACCTCAACTTCTATACCCACTCCGTGGTCAATCATAAAATTTGCCCCTCTCTATATTTATTTATTGATCTCTTCCCCCTCACTGTATTGCTTTCCATTATAAATCGTACAATCTCCCCCTCTCTCTATATATATATATTTAATGTTGTCACTCTCCCCCCCCCTCAATAAACGTCTTAAATAGTTAATTTCCCCCTCTCTCAAGATATATATTAAATATGGTGTCGCTCTCTCTATATGTATATGTGAGTGTGAGTTTCTCTTTTTTCATTTTCAAAAATGTAATCGCCTCGCTTGGATAAGACCATAGCGTCGAAATAAATTATTGCACCAGTGATTATGTGATGTCGTGTTACTTTATTTTATTATATATATATATATATATATATATATATATATATACGAGTGTACACCCCCTGTTAAAAATGACAAAAAAATTATGCTTTGCCAGTGTTCACAGTAATATTCACATTCATATGAAATAACGTCTAAATCAATGAAGTTAAAAAACGAAATCAGAAAACTCTCAAACTGGAAAGTTAAAAAATACAAAGAAAGAAAAAACGTATCAATCGATATAGAAATGAGAAAGGAAAAAGAAAGCATCTCATTATGGAAATAGAGCAACGGATTTATTTCCGAATTAATTCAAGATAACAGGTAGTGTCTGACTTGCTATTTGCTTTCTCTCTTCTCCTAAACACTTTAAATGGTTTTGTTTGGCAGTTTTATTTCTATACAAATAAATACACATTGGTCTTTATGATGGAGTGTTATAGTATGAAGGGTGTGTTTGTGTGTTTAGACACATACTTAACTTTATAAATTTTATTTTACCGGAAAAATTAATTAAAATTTCACTGTCGAAAGCCCTTAACATTTCACTGTTGAATACCCTTTAAATCAATTGAAATTGCTCTGTGGAAAGCCCTTAAATCTAATTAAAATTTCACTGTGTAAAGCTCTTAAAATTAATTGAAAT
>OY744539.1:30984560-30987060 GCA_963556195.1 Sepiola atlantica | reverse complement strand
TAAAAAAAGAGGGAAAGAAGGAGTAAAAGAGAGAGAAAGAGTAAAAGAGAAAAATAAAGAAAGAGAAAAGGTAACACAAGAAAGAGAAGGAGAGAAAATAAAAAAATAATTTTAAAAAGAAAGTGTAAAAAGGAAACTAAAATATCGTAAAAAAAAATGTGAAAAATTGTAAAAAGTAAAAAAGACACAAAAGAATTGCAAGTGGATATAAAATACCATTTTTTTTTAGTATTTCGTATGATTCGATCGAGTATTGAACCCTGTTCTCCCGGTCCATTAGCGAACCCTCTTCCCATTACGCTAACTGTGCCGATTAACTGATATTTAGTATCTATTATTATACTAAAGCTGAGTTAATCAACGTTTGTTGCTTTAACTCTTTTTTCCTACATACTAAAAATATTTCTTAGTTTTAGTATTGAGTTATGTTTGAAAGATTTAGCCGTAATTTGCAATTAACTTAGCAAATAACCCAACAATTATTGCATCTTGTTTAACCCTCTCCCCTCCACTCTTCTTTTATATATTGTCTATCACTCTCTTTTCTATCACTCTTTCTCTCTCTCATTCTGTTTATTAACATAGATAATAAGACTAACTATAAAGCTCAATATTGCAATAGTCCATTATGAACAAAAAGGAATACCACCACCAGTAGTAATACTATTTAAGCCATAGCCAGAGAGGAAAATAGACAGAGAGGGGGAGGAAAATAGAGAGAGAGAGAGAGAGAAAGAGAGAGGGGCAGAAAGAGAGAGGGGAGAAAGAGAGAGAGAGAGAGAGAAAGAGAGAGGGGCAGAAAGAGAGAGGGGAGAAAGAGAGAGAGAGAGAGAGAGAGAGAGAGAGAGAGAGAGAGAGAGAGAGAAAGAGAGAGGGGCAGAAAGAGAGAGGGGATAAAGAGAGAGAGAGAGAGAGAGAGAGAGGGGCAGAAAGAGAGAGGGGAGAAAGAGAGAGGGAGTGGCTTGATATAG
The DNA here is from genome assembly GCA_963556195.1 of Sepiola atlantica. Classification (NCBI taxonomy): domain Eukaryota; kingdom Metazoa; phylum Mollusca; class Cephalopoda; order Sepiida; family Sepiolidae; genus Sepiola; species Sepiola atlantica. Next base: position 30,986,089 of record OY744539.1, on the reverse strand, counting down.
CAACCAAGAAGATACTAATTTTAGATTTTTTTTTTACATTTTACTATTTTTTTTTTACATTTTTTACATTTTCACGAATTCAATGGGTGAGCCAACGGGTCCCATTTGTTTTTTTTTACACCTTAGCCAAAGAGGTTATGTTTTCAGTCGAGTGTGTTTGTATGTGTACAGTCCAGCGTCCAATCGTCATCAAACTTGGTCAAAATATCTGTCATGGTCCAACTTAGAACCGATTTAATGTTTTTTTATATCTAGGTCACGAAAAAGGTGAAAGTCACACTTTCGACGATAATTTCGGTGAGAGACTCGCCACTTGACTCATATTATAGCCAATGAAATCACGCATCATTTAAGACCTTGACCATGAAAAGTTCTGTCAAGGTCGAAATTTTGGTGGAATTTCAACTTCTGATTTTTCCAAATTTGACGTGTAACAGTAACCACCGTACACTATTTCCACCTGATCAGATAAATAATTTTTGAGTTATCAACGTTTCCATGACATAACTTTAGGAATACTTCATACAATATGGAAAAGTAAGGCTCAGATAAGACTTTGGCCCATCCTTACGTTGTCAGGCTGAGGTATGCATTCTCATGACTGACTTATTTTCTTGTTTCTAGCATATATTTATATGATTTTGTGTCTGTTCATTACTTCAATGTGTATATGCACACACACATGTATGTGCGTGTTAAATAGTAATGGGACGTTGTAAGTATATACCTGATGCTTTGGGTTCCCAGAGCGGCATTCACATGTACACAGGATATCAGGGTCATGGAGTCAGCGAGTATGCACTCAAATTTCACCTCAACCTGGTAGCGAAAAACAGATGTGATGTCACATGGCTCAAAGGGAGAGGGAGCAAGGGAGGTAGGAGGAGTCGGTTGGAAGTTTTTGAAGCGAACACTACAAGTAAAGAATGTCTTAACATCGACAATAAATTAGGAAGCCGACACCCCCAAAGATCCATGGCCGCAACGCACCCACGCCGCTGGCAGAAGAGAAGGCAATGACGACAGACCAATAAAAGGTCCTTTCTTCAAACTGTTCTTTTCTTTGTGTTGTTGTGTCCAACTTTAATTCCAGCAAGAATTCACCCCTGGAGACGATTGTGGAATAACTGCCTCAGTCATGAAGGATTTCATAGTCGAACGTGGGAGACATGAGGTGTGTTATGAACGTGCACGTATTTTATCTCGTTGTGACCTGTGACACTTGTAATTTGGGTGATCATTCTAGGTGGACGCATCTCAAAATTCAACCATTAGCGTGACATATCAACGGAAATGGATTTTCAAATTCGTTCCATTGCAAAATGAGGGCCGTGTTTGAGTGATACTTAAGGGTCAGAGGTGACCCCAGATGGAAGTCGCGAAACAACACAATTTTCTGTCTCTTTGTCTGGCAATACTTCAAGCAGGAAAGACGTGTTTAAGGCATGGACCTCAATGGGGAGCAGCACACAGTATGGCTGGATGGAACGAAACGAGCTATTGCAGTCTTTCTTTCTCTTTCATGCGTA
>OY744539.1:30944560-30979560 GCA_963556195.1 Sepiola atlantica | reverse complement strand
GAAGATTTCGGTGTATGGTAAAATACTCCTACGATAAGATAACATCTTTGAAAAGCCATGGTTTAAGGAAGGAATAATAAAATAATTTTTCTTCATAAATTCCTTTGTTTCGAACCATTGATGATTTAATAGATATTGTATTCTGTACCATTTTTATTCTCATCACTGACATGTGTATATATATATATATATATATATATATATGTATGTTAAGTCAAATTTCAAAATTAGCACTGAGACATTAACGTCCATCAGAGAAAGTCAACCAGGTGAGGGCCGGCAGTCCACAATTACAAATGGCTAATTTAAAATGCCTCCCCCCCCACCCTTTGTTATTCATGCCGTATTTTATATCCTACTAACTCCTCAGATGTTTCTGAAGAAATTCCATATTTTCCGTAAAGAATGCCCCTATTTTGCGATTTACACACCTACATTCACACACACACACACCCACACACATCAGTCGATTAATCAAGGTATTAAAACTAATTAGAAACTGCAGTGAAATTGGGGAGAGCAGAAGAAAATTAACGAGACGTGGCAGTAGGAGTTGGAAAACAACGATCAGTATCCGGACTAAAATAAACGGGGAAAGTAAAATTTTCTTACAATGACTGGTCACTGTGACTGACTGACCAACAAGATTGTCGGCGGAGTTTGGGTGGTGGACAATCCTTGTAACTAACCCCTCCCCCATACCCCTCCTCATCCTCTTTCCTTTCCTCCCAAGTACCCGCACCCCAGCCTCTGAGTCATGCTGAGGCTGGGAAGCGGGAGCATCTGGACATGAAAGGACAATGGTCAAGAAATAGGGGACAGGAAGATGGTCTTGAAATTTTGCCATCAAGTATTTGGGAAACGGACAGTGCGGAAAAGAAAAGGAGGGAGACAAAGCAAGTAAGTCCTGGGTTGACCACTTCCACTGGACATGCTGATGAGGTGGTCATCTTGCTGACCAACCAATGATGTCGTGGTTAACTAAGCAGAAGGAAAAGGACTGATACTAGTTGGGATTGATGACCAATTTAATGGTCAGTCAAGCGGGTTGGGTGGGCCCATCAGCTGGACAAAGCATTATGAAGGATTAGATTTATACATTAGTCAGCGGAGAAAAGTGAAACAATATATTTGAAAGGACGTGTCCGAAAGTTCAATCCTTGACCAGGAATGGACATTCTTGTAATTCTCAGTATAGACTAAATAAATGAATATATTTAAATAATAGGATTTATAATTATTATTTTACATTAAATTTCCATTTCTAATAGATAAATTTGTTTTGATCAGATTTTTAAAACGAACTTTAAAAATCTGATCAAAACAAATTTATCTATTAGAAATGGAAATTTAATGTAAAATAATAATTATAAATCCTATTATTTAAATACGACTTTAATAATAATAATTATATATATTTATATATATATATATATATATATATATATATATATATATATACATATTAAAATTTGAAAACCGAAGCATGATGCAACTTTAAAATGAATAAAATCATTTATTATTTTTTTTTTTAGGCTAAGACTTTCGATGACAACATCATTCTCAAAGTAGACTTTTCCCTTTTTTCATTTTGTTGGTATTAACCCCTAGAGGGGGGGGGGGCGAATCGACTGTAGAGTCACAAAAATATGTCAAGTTATTAAAGACGACCATGTAAAGTGAAATAAAGTCTGGTCGATGTGCTACGTTGGTTTGGCGTTTTTTGAATAAGGAAATTTCCATATACATATATATATATATATATATATATATATATGTATATATTAAATGTGAGATGATATGATTATTTCCACAATCAGATAGCGCCGCAACCCACAACCCATGAAAGCTACAAACCGGAAGTCCAAGATTCGAGTTTCGCCCTCCTTTGGGCTCATCAGTAGAACATATCCGAACTCAGGATTCGAAACCCGAGTCACTTGCATCCGAAGCGAGTACTCTGCCACTGAGCTACCGGTTTGTGGCTTTCATGGGTTGTGGGCTGCGGCGTTGTCTGATTGTGGAAATAATTATATATACATACACACACACATATATATATATATATATATATATACACACACACATATATATACAAGCTATTAATCTGGCTCTTAGTATTCTTTTCACATGTATAACTTACATTACATATCTTTAATATAAATCTATTGTAAAATTAAAAACTAATAATTTTCATTTAAATAACCTCCTTTGAAAATTAATGAACATAATATTTTAACAAAGGTTTTGGGTAAATTTTTTCTCTTATTAAATTACTAAGAAATTATTGTTGATATCGACAAAATTATTGCACATATAAGAAAATAAGACAATAAAATTACAAATGAATGACACCAAACATTAATTCATTATAAACTGTTTAAAAAAAATTAATGCAAATGAGGCATAAAAATAGGTGTGTTTGGGTCTTTGCTCTTTACTATATATACAGTATTTCAAAAGATTATGTTGCATTATTGACTTAAATAATACTGAGCTGTTTTGATGGCAATATAAGTGTTCATAAATGAAAAAAATTATTTGCCTTTATTCATTTATATATATATATATATATATATATATATATATATATAAATATTATCACGCCAGTGATTATGCGATTCCGTGTTACTTTATTTTATTTTATGCTTTCTCTTTTTATTACATTGATACTCGGATTTCCTTCTGGAATTTATTTCACTCTACCCCCCCCCCCTTAGTTTCGCATTTTAACTAGTGACTTACTACTTGAGTGATGAATTCTGGGAAGGTAAGCTTATCTTAATATTGTTAGAAAGGGTTTATTAATAAATACTATATAAATTCCATATAAACACTTATGTAGAAGAAACTTTTTTAATAGTTGATTGAATGAACGGTTTGACACAATGAGACTAGCTCTATAATGATCTGCTTAAATGAGTTTCGCACCCTAATGACTTAAATAAACATTCAGGTAACTTTAATAAAAAATAAATTATCTTCAAATAAACTGGAACTTTATAAATAAATTATAGTACATATTAAATATTTTAGCAAATATTACCGAATTAAAGTTTTTTAAACTGTTCGCACTAATTCTTTTAGGAGATACTAGCTTTGAACGAAAAAAAAAATCAAAATCAAAATGGCGGATTAGTTTGATCGCACATGTGTGAGTGTTTGCTCTAACATTTTTTGTTTGTTTTTTTGTTTATTTTCACCCTAAAATGAAACTGATGTATGATGTGGGTGTTTTTCAAGACACTCTAATCTAAGAACTCTTTTATTATTTGTGAACTTTTTCTGATGATTTTGTAGTGTTGCAGAGACGATATTGACATACAAATGTTGTTTGGCACAAGAAAAATGAAACGGACCGTTAAATATATCTCACAGAAATTTGGAATTTTTGGAAATGTGGAAAAAATAAAAATAAAAGTAATAAAACAAACCATGGTTATTGGAATATAATAAAAACTGTTTCTCTCCCTCTCTCTCTCTCTCTCTCTCTATATATATATATATATATATACATACACACTAGCTGTACATACATGTTTCTTTGTAGTGCTTTTACTTACGATTTGTATAGGTTATTTTTTTAAACTATGCCGAATGTTTTTTTTCCAAAAAATATTATTTTTTGTTCCAAACAAATGGAAGTAAATCTGATTTGACGAATATAGAGTTACGTCCCTTTTTAAAGCTGGAGTCCAAATGATAACAGTTCTGACCCGATCAAAGTATTTTCTGTAAAACAATCGAACTTCATTTTAATGCTCTTGATAACATGCTACAAAAGTCCACCAAAAGAACTAACGAATCAGAATCAAATATCGATTTTGTAGGAAGAAAGCTATCGATGACAAAATCGACAAAGGAACCGTCTTTAGCTTGATATATTAGATATATTCCTGCCGTCTCCATCCGTTTTTCTTCCACCATGTCATATTGTATATTTGAAAGACTATAATAAGTAAGAATAACATAAAAATTAACACTGCTACCCGATTATGGCTGACGGAATGAGAACAATCTACCTGTGGTGATTAAATATAGGGTTGATTTCAAACTTCTGTATAGGTTCTAGTGTTCGACATAAAGATTCTTAAGTTTGAATATATGCACCTGAAGAAAGTCGGAGGATACATTCGACGAAACCATGATCAGAATAGTAATCCAAAAAATTGTAACCGGTCCTAACAGGTCAGTCTGACTTAAATTGATGTTAATGTTTTTTCCCCTTCTTTTCCTTTTGCAAAACTCAATCATGTTCTGCAAAGCCAAAAACAAAATCAACAATTTTTCTCTACAAAACAACCAAACCAAACTAAACACCATCAATAAATATTAGAAGATATAAAGAACTTGTAGCATAAAAACTTTTGCCAAAATGACCAGATTCGGCATTAAATAACCCAAAAAGGGTTGATATGCTGTAAAACAAAACAACCCAACCAAACACCATGAATAAATATTTGAACATGTAAAGAACTTGGAGCATAAAAACTTTTACCAAAATGACCTTATTCGGCATTAAATAACCCGAAAAGGGTTGATATGCTGTAAAACAAAACAACCAACCAAATAATCGTGTTTAATAATGACCATCTCAAAAATTTCCAAACATACTGGGTATTGTATGGATTCCGGAAGAGATTTGCTTATTTGAAATGATAATGTAACTCTTTTTGTTTTATTGTTTATTTTTTTATATTTTATCTAGATTATTTTTTGCATTTTATTATCCTTTTTTTTATTCGTTTACATATATTTTTTTTATTATTTGGTGTCAAGATGTGATATAAATATGAGATTCCTGAATATGAAGAACAAGCATGCAAGTCTTAGAGAATTTTCTTACCTACAATAAATATTATTCAAAGTTTATGACCCTACCGACTTCAGAAGAGAACTCATTTTTTTTTCTTACTCTTCACCCCAAATAAAACAGTTCCACTGAGTCATGTTTGGAATTTTATTTTTATCATATATTTAGCTTCAGTTTTCTTATATTTTCATGTAAGAATTTTCCCTTTTTGAATTTTTCTTCATATATTTTTTTCCCTCAAGACATTTCAGAGGTTTGTACATTCGTGAGAAGCTCCGCTTTTTTATATTATTGAGAGATAAAAAAAATATTAATTTCTTCGAAATATTAATTTTTTTAGATGCGTCCAAGTAGCTCTATAAGGCACTCTGTCTGTCAGTCATTAAGTTTGAAATAGCCGTTTCGTCGATCTGTTACGGTTAAGTTTAAAATAGAAATTACAGTCGATATGTTACGGTTAAAATTGAAATAGCATTTTATGGTGCATCGTTACTTTGTTTGTCTGTCACACTTCAGGTTGAAATAGCATTTTAAGGTGCTTCGTTACTTTGATTGTCTGTCACACTTCAGGTTGAAATAGCATTTTAAGATGCATCGTTACTTTGTTTGTCTGTCACACTTCAGGTTGAAATAGCATTTTATGGTGCATCGTTACTTTGTTTGTCTGTCACACTTCAGGTTGAAATAGCATTTTATGGTGCATCGTTACTTTGTCACACTTCAGGTTGACATAGCATTTTATGGTGCATCGTTACTTTGTTTGTCACACTTCAGGTTGAAATAGCATTTTATGGTGCATCATTACTTTGTTTGTCTGTCACACTTCAGGTTGAAATAGCATTTTAAGGTGCATCGTTACTTTGTTTGTCTGTCACACTTCAGGTTGAAATAGCATTTTACGGTGCATCGTTACTTTGTTTGTCTGTCACACTTCAGGTTGAAATAGCATTTTATGGTGCATCGTTACTTTGTTTGTCTGTCACACTTCAGGTTGAAATAGCATTTTATGGTACATCGTTACTTTGTTTGTCACACTTCAGGTTGAAATAGCATTTTAAGGTGCATCGTTACTTTGTTTGTCTGTCACACTTCAGGTTGAAATAGCATTTTAAGGTGCATCGTTACTTTGTTTGTCTGTCACATTTCAGGTTGAAATAGCATTTTAAGGTGCATCGTTACTTTGTCACATTTCAGGTTGAAATAGCATTTTAAGGTGCATCGTTACTTTGTTTGTCTGTCACATTTCAGGTTGAAATAGCATATTAAGGTGCATCGTTACTTTGTTTGTCTGTCACATTTCAGGTTGAAATAGCATTTTATGGTGCATCGTTACTTTGTTTGTCTGTCACACTTCAGGTTGAAATAGCATTTTAAGGTGCATCGTTACTTTGTTTGTCTGTCACACTTCAGGTTGAAATAGCATTTTATGGTGCATCATTACTTTGTTTGTCTGTCACACTTCAGGTTGAAATAGCATTTTAAGGTGCATCGTTACTTTGTTTGTCTGTCACACTTCAGGTTGAAATAGCATTTTAAGGTGCATCGTTACTTTGTTTGTCTGTCACACTTCAGGTTGAAATAGCATTTTATGGTGCATCGTTACTTTGTTTGTCTGTCACACTTCAGGTTGAAATAGCATTTTATGGTACATCGTTACTTTGTTTGTCACACTTCAGGTTGAAATAGCATTTTAAGGTGCATCGTTACTTTGTTTGTCTGTCACACTTCAGGTTGAAATAGCATTTTAAGGTGCATCGTTACTTTGTTTGTCTGTCACATTTCAGGTTGAAATAGCATTTTAAGGTGCATCGTTACTTTGTCACATTTCAGGTTGAAATAGCATTTTAAGGTGCATCGTTACTTTGTTTGTCTGTCACATTTCAGGTTGAAATAGCATATTAAGGTGCATCGTTACTTTGTTTGTCTGTCACATTTCAGGTTGAAATAGCATTTTAAGGTGCATCGTTACTTTGTTTGTCTGTCACATTTCAGGTTGAAATAGCATTTTATGGTGCATCGTTACTTTGTTTGTCTGTCACACTTCAGGTTGAAATAGCATTTTAAGGTGCATCGTTACTTTGTTTGTCTGTCACACTTCAGGTTGAAATAGCATTTTAAGGTGCATCGTTACTTTGTTTGTCTGTCACACTTCAGGTGGAAATAGCATTTTAAGGTGCATCGTTACTTTGTTTGTCTGTCACATTTCAGGTTGAAATAGCATTTTAAGGTGCATCGTTACTTTGTTTGTCTGTCACACTTCAGGTTGAAATAGCATTTTAAGGTGCATCGTTACTTTGTTTGTCTGTCACACTTCAGGTTGAAATAGCATTTTAAGGTGCATCGTTACTTTGTTTGTCTGTCACATTTCAGGTTGAAATAGCATATTAAGGTGCATCGTTACTTTGTTTGTCTGTCACATTTCAGGTTGAAATAGCATTTTATGGTGCATCGTTACTTTGTTTGTCTGTCACACTTCAGGTTGAAATAGCATTTTAAGGTGCATCGTTACTTTGTTTGTCTGTCACACTTCAGGTTGAAATAGCATTTTATGGTGCATCATTACTTTGTTTGTCTGTCACACTTCAGGTTGAAATAGCATTTTAAGGTGCATCGTTACTTTGTTTGTCTGTCACACTTCAGGTTGAAATAGCATTTTAAGGTGCATCGTTACTTTGTTTGTCTGTCACACTTCAGGTTGAAATAGCATTTTATGGTGCATCGTTACTTTGTTTGTCTGTCACACTTCAGGTTGAAATAGCATTTTATGGTACATCGTTACTTTGTTTGTCACACTTCAGGTTGAAATAGCATTTTAAGGTGCATCGTTACTTTGTTTGTCTGTCACACTTCAGGTTGAAATAGCATTTTAAGGTGCATCGTTACTTTGTTTGTCTGTCACATTTCAGGTTGAAATAGCATTTTAAGGTGCATCGTTACTTTGTCACATTTCAGGTTGAAATAGCATTTTAAGGTGCATCGTTACTTTGTTTGTCTGTCACATTTCAGGTTGAAATAGCATATTAAGGTGCATCGTTACTTTGTTTGTCTGTCACATTTCAGGTTGAAATAGCATTTTAAGGTGCATCGTTACTTTGTTTGTCTGTCACATTTCAGGTTGAAATAGCATTTTATGGTGCATCGTTACTTTGTTTGTCTGTCACACTTCAGGTTGAAATAGCATTTTAAGGTGCATCGTTACTTTGTTTGTCTGTCACACTTCAGGTTGAAATAGCATTTTAAGGTGCATCGTTACTTTGTTTGTCTGTCACACTTCAGGTGGAAATAGCATTTTAAGGTGCATCGTTACTTTGTTTGTCTGTCACATTTCAGGTTGAAATAGCATTTTAAGGTGCATCGTTACTTTGTTTGTCTGTCACACTTCAGGTTGAAATAGCATTTCAAGGTGCATCGTTACTTTGTTTGTCTGTCACACTTCAGGTTGAAATAGCATTTTAAGGTGCATCGTTACTTTGTTTGTCTGTCACACTTCAGGTTGAAATAGCATTTTAAGGTGCATCGTTACTTTGTTTGTCTGTCACACTTCAGGTTGAAATAGCATTTTATGGTGCATCGTTACTTTGTTTGTCTGTCACATTTCAGGTTGAAATAGCATTTTATGGTGCATCGTTACTTTGTTTGTCTGTCACATTTCAGGTTGAAATAGGATTTCCATGGTCAAAAATGCAGATTTAATGGTCGCATTAAAAAAAAAGTTATTTTCTTGTTTAAATCTAAAACTCACATATTATAAATCTAAATACAACAAAAATATAAGCTATCAAAAACTAGAATAAACATTAACATAAAATGAGCCACTGAGTCAGTTTTTTTATTTCAGATATTTCAGGTTTTCATATGGCTTTCTGAAGGTCAGTTTTTTGGGTTTTTTTTCTTTTTACTCAAATTTGGAAAATAAAAAAATTAAGTTTATTCTTATTTTTCAATGAATCAAAAAAAAAAAAAAATTTTTTAAATAAATAAAAATCGAAATCTCTTGCCTGACCGGATTAAAAGATACGTGGTAAGAAAGAAGAAGATAAGTATTTAGAAGCTGTCAGAAAAACTTGAAAAAAAAATCGATGTAAAAAATATTTTTTTATAATCTCAGATGCTAAGGCAGTTGGTCAGTCGGTTGGAAGATTGGTCAGGAAAAACGAGGTGTAAAAAGACTTATTTTGTATTCAGATTCAAAAGAAATGCGCAGTTGTAATGTTTTGATGTCTATTTGGGGTAGGGCTTGCCTCATGGAAATGGTTCAGAATCAAGTGAACCATATTCCAGGTCTTTGAGAATGGTCGACAAGGGGATATAGATTTGTATAAAAAGATTAAGAAATACAGGAAAAACTCTCCATAGTAAAGAAAAGAATTACACACACACACACACACAAACATTATTATTATTATTATTATTATTATTATTATAATTATTACTACTACTACTCGCACAGAGTTAATCAACGTTTGTTTCCCTAAGGCCTTTTCTCTACATATTTTAATCAAACAAAATATACTAAGATATTCCTCAGTATTGGGATAGAGTTATGTTTGAAAAACATCTTTCATTTTGATTGTTCTAATTAGCCGTAATTTACTTGGGTTAAGCACTCTAGTAAGGGAAATAGCAAGATGTTATTAGCCATAATAATTATCCGTAAAAGAATAGAGCCCACTAGTCAGCTGATAATGTGTATATAAACATTAAAATTTCCACTCTTTTCGTCGCTTGTGCTGACGGCATCATGCCCCGACTGTTGACAAAACAATCGGGTTTCGATCTCAGCTTGAAGAACTTGCTCATCTAGCCATACTAAAGAGCTGTGATACAATGAAAAATCTGATTGCAAATGACACTCATATATATATATATATATATATATATGAAAAAGTAGTTTATGAACTAGTGGATACGCAAGGCAGCATGCCAGTAGAAATAATTAAAATTGAACTTTATTACACAGAACTCAACATTTTATACAGTGACGTATATGCTCCACTGTATAAAATGTTCAGTTCTGTTTAATAAAGCTCATTTTTACAAAATATAGTCGAACGAATTTACCATAAGATCTTGGTTTAGCTTTAATGATCTGTTCGTTTCCTCATTTCTACTAAATATTGCCTTGCTTATCAACTATTCCATAGACTAATTTTCCATTTTGTCTGAAATTTTTATTTCATATTTACTCCCTCATATACATACTAGCTGTCCTGACCCGGCATAATCTGGTAGTGTTTTTACTTGCAATTTGTTTTTTTGTTTTTTTTTAACTATGACGTTTTTTTTCCAAAATATTTTTTTGTTCCAAACAAAGGGATGTATTGATGAATATAGAGTTAGTCTCTTTCTCAAGATGGCGTTTGAATGAAAATAATTCCGTCTCGCTCAAAGTATTTTCTGGAAGGAATTAAATCGAATTACATTTTATTGTTCTTAACTACATGCTGCAACGATCCACCAAATGACCTAACGAACCGGAATCAAAAATTGATTTTGTAGGACGAAAGCTCTCAATGACAAAACTCGAGAAAATGACTGACTTTACTTTATATACTATAAGTGTTTGTATAATTGAATGGGACCTAGGGGCTACTGCAGTAATACAGTACTAGTGTTAAATACTAACATTTAATATGATAGCGGAGAAGCTCTTTTGAGTTTTTCCACTGACAAACATTTTGAGCCGAAAGGTGACTAACGCACCGACTGACAAAAATATGCCCAATTATATATAGACTACTGTATATCCTTCATCAAAAATAACAGAACAAAACTATGCGTCGCCAGTGTTCGCACTAATATTCATATAAAATCATAGAATTACATCAGTAATTTAATTTTTCATGTATAAATTATAATTTCCATATGAAAATAATTCCGACCTAGTCAAAGTATTTTCTGGAAGGAATTAAATCGAACTACATTTTATTGTTCTTAACAACATCTTGCAACGATCTATCAAATGAACTAACGAACCAGCATCAAATATTGATTTTTTAGGAAGAAAGCTATCGATGACAAAAATCGAGAAAAAGACTGACTTTACTTTTTATATTAGAATAAGAAAAACAAAAGATATACAATATAAATCATTTACATTTTCATGAAATGTGTGCATGTGTTTAGCAAGTAACAGGCAAATCAATACCCCCCCCCCTCTGTGCCTGAAGGATAGTTTAGATGCAATCTCATAAGAGACTGCAGGTTCAGATTGGGATCGGGTGGTTCCCATTCATATTGACCATTACATCCATCATCACGACTTCAAATGATTTCTTGCTATTGTGCAGTGTCCAGTTGGTTTCTATCAACAATACAATTGACAATCGTAGTTTAAGGGATCCAAACCTAAAGTGCAGGGATGCCTTGGGTTCTTCGGAGATTTAGAGGGATCACATGATCATGAAGATTCTCAGCCATCTACTCCTGGGCCTTTTAGAAGGGGCCAAATTCCCGTTGAGACCAATAGGGTTTCCCCTTGAGCCGCCAGAGATGACCACTTATTAAATTGCTGGGGGTTGTCATTGACGAAGTTCTAGACATTCTGCGCAAACTCAGCCGTCCTGAAAATGTCTGGTTAACTGAGAAGAACTCTTTATCTTGATCACGGATGACAGGTCCTCCGAAATAAAAGAAGACTACCCCCCCCCCCTGCTTGTGGTGCGATCATTTTAATTTTAATTTCCTGTGTCAGATTGTGAGCTGCTTCGTTGATGCTGTCAATATGTTTAAAAGAGAAATGGAAAGTTTTAAATTGCTGCATGATGGATTGAGTGGTTTTCTCTTTTTTTTGTCTTATTTTTTTGTTTTTGCTGGGGATGGGGCATCCTACCGGATGCCAGACATTCACCCGCTATTTCAGACACTCCAGCCGAGAGATCTTTATAAGATTCTAACCGTCCCTTTAAGTGCAATTGTTTGTATATCTCTTGCACTTGGTTCACTGGGTATATTTGCCAGATAGTTTTTTAAATTCTTTCTCATTAGTCCGGTTGCTCCTATAATTACTGGAATGATGAAGATCTTTCTGAGATTTTAGTTTATTTTCATGTCGTACATAAGACCTTGGCATTTCGTTATCTTCTCCCTTTTAGCTTTGTTTAAGCCAGCATCATTAGGGACACTGACTTCAACTAGGGTTGCTACTTTCTCCCTTTCGTCCCATATCACTATGTCAGGCTTAACTGCTCCGTTTTCTAGATAGGTAGGTGTAGGAATTGAAAATAGTGGATGGTGTATGACTTATTTCCAACTGTCCTTTCTGGTATATGTTCCCAGGACTTGCTGCTGCACTGGATATTCAACTTTTTACAGATGGTTCAGTGAAGATATTTGCACCCTCCATTGTGTTACATTGTATAGTAGCCATGCCCCAGCAGAACCTTACAACTGGATGTCAAGCCGGTGAAATATGCATTCTCAAACCCTAACCCGCACCAACTACTATTTATCTACCGATATAATACTAAAGCTCTAGTAATCTTGCACATTTTTAGATGGTGGAAGGAAAGAGTGAATGAGACACAAAATGGAGAGAGTAATAGTAGTAAAAGGATTACGTAAATAAAGAAATGGACAAAAATAAAGTAGTAGTAGTAGTAGCATCAGGTGAAGAGAGAGAAAGTAAGAGGATGATGTTAATAAATAAATGATGTAAATAAAGAGGAAAATTAAACTAAAAATTATAGAACATTAGGGTTCAAGACTACGAGCAGTAGTAAACAAGGGGTTCTCATTTATTACCGGGCATTATATATATATATATATATATATATATATATATATATATATATATATATATATAAAGAAGTGAGGCTACCAACATTTGTAAAAAAAAATTTTCAAACATTGTTTGTTATTTTATTATTTTCTAATTTTGTGTTTTTATCTACATACGTATACATTTCATCCTTATGCTAATCGTCAATGTAGAGATGATTATTTATACCGGGCGCAGCATTTGAACCCCCGAAACATGAATCATAATTCCAACGCTTTAGCCCATACGGCCACTGTAAACAACCCGATAAATCCGCGAGAGATTAAACCTATTAAAGGCAGCCGCCGTCAAGAGTGTTCGACTTCTGAAGGAACGTGCATATTATATATATATATATATATATATATATATATAAAGCAAACAGGGATACGATACTTTAATTATATATTTATTTATTTAATTATATATTTATTTATTTAATTATATATTTATTTATTTAATTATATATATATATATGGGTGTAATCAATAATCAGAAAATCCGAATAAAAAAGAAAAACGAAAACAGAAATTTGGATATACTTTGCTTCTAAAATTGTCCAAACCACTCAGAACGAAATCGTAAGTTACACATTTATTTTTTTATTTTATTGCCTACGTGTGGGCTTATGATTTTGCATCGACTGATTACACTAATATATATATATATATATATATATGTGTGTATGCATGTGGGTGTGTGTGTAAAATTAAAGTCACTCTCTTAAGATCGGAACTTAGTGGAATAAAGAGAGCAAATCCTGCATGTCCAAAGGGCTCAATATCCTTTCAGATAGAGGTTTATAACAATAATAAATTAATATTAAAAGTTAATTTTAAATGTTTTTGTTAATTTTACTGTCAGTATTTTTAAATGTGTATTCTTACTCTTCTATCAATCTTGTTTGCAAATAAAAAATCAGTAAATTGAACGAGTTATAACGATTCAAAGGGTGCATACATTTTTTTGGGGGGGGACACCCTGTATATATATTTCTTTGACACTAAGTTTGATTGTACCATAAAATGAGAGATTTTGAAATATTTTCACAGCCTTCATAATCATCATCACCATTGCAAAGAATAATAACGATACCTACTACTACTACTACTAATAATAATAATATTACTACTACTACTACTACTACTACTACTAATATAACCCACATTACAATTCTTACACAACATATGAAGAAATATTGGTATTCGGTTGTAATCAGAATGGTGGCTGTCGTCCTACGCGGAAAACCTCGGCCACTCCAACCCACAACCCTCAGGGTTTCCCAAGAGAAGGAAGAAGAAAAATCTAGAAGGTGAACAATGGCCGAGCCGGCATCAGAGCATCGGTCACTCACTAATTGTACATACCAAGCGCATGAGAAGTTGTCGATTGGTTAAGCCGATGCAGGCAGTGCTGCAGACATGAATGATGATGACAGCAATAATGCACACAACGCTGGGTAATTTGGAAGGGGGTAGGTGTAGGGAAGCGTGATGTTGACCAGCGGTCAGTGGCTGATGAAGGTCAGCCTTGGTCCAATCGACTCGAAGCCTCACACATCAGCCATCACCTTACACACAAGCATGGCCTTATCTGAAAACTAATGTCCCATGGGGAATGGCTACTAACTATTGATTCGCTATACTTAAACGGACAATCTCAAGGTCCTTACTTACTTACATACATGCAACGCATATAGTTATTTACATGCAATGCATATACTTATTTAAATGAAAGACATATACTTACTTACATGAAAGACATGTACTTACTTACATAAAAGGCATGTACTTACTTACATGAAAGGCATGTACTTATTTACATGCAAGGCGTATACTTATTTACATGCAAGGCGTATACTTATTTACATGCAAGGCGTATACTTATTTACATGCAAGGCGTATACTTATTTACATGCAAGGCGTATACTTACTTACATGCAAGGCGTATACTTACTTACATGCAAGGCGTATACTTACTTACATGAAAGCCGTATACTTACTTACATGCAAGGCGTATACTTACTTACATGCAAGGCGTATACTTACTTACATGCAAGGCGTATACTTACTTACATGCAAGGCGTATACTTACTTACATGCAAGGCGTATACTTATTTACATGCAAGGCGTATACTTATTTACATGCAAGGCGTATACTTATTTACATGCAAGGAGTATACTTATTTACATGCAAGGAGTATACTTACATACATGCAAGGCGTATACTTACTTACATGCAAGGCATATACTTACTTACATGCAAGGCGTATACTTACTTACATGCAAGGCGTATACTTACTTACATGCAAAGAGTATACTTACCAATGCAGAAATGAACAACGAATTAAAAAAAATTTATTTTACTTCAAAAATGTTGAAACTTATTTACAAATGAGTCATCACTTCTCAAAGCCAAAAACCACTCAATGGTTAGGGTTAATGAAATGGATCAATTGTCAGTTGGATGATGAATAATATTATGAGAGGATTGTAATGAGTTTGAATTTATATTCAAATTAATTTCTTACTGAGTAGGCTTTTTCCCATAGATTTTAATCGCACAAAATACATGTTAAAATATTCTTTGTTTTAGAGATTGAGTAATGTTAGAAAGAAATGGAATGAACAAAATTTGACGATTTATGACGACGGTTTGTGACAAGTATTTTTTAGCATTAAATTTGAAGACGACCATGTTGTAGTCTGCAGGAAAGCAGTCCCATGGTAATGTGTCCTGAAGATGAGAAGTTCTTGGAAAGAAACTCTGTTCATGGAAATTCCGTTTGAAAGAAGAACACAAGAAACTTTTTTGCAGATGTGGTGGCAATGTGCCTTTAAAAATGTTTCAATACTGAAATAAATAAAACATTCTCTCATTTTTCCAAAATACAAGTTTAGTTCCAATATGTTATTGCATCTATATTTACGGAGATAGTTAATAGAATTAGTTAGTAGAATTAGTTAGTAGAATTAGTTAGTAGAATTAAATAGTCATTATTTTTAAATACTACTAATTTTACATCATTTGGACTATTATTCTCATCTTCGTTTTTATTTTTTCACAACGTTTCGGTTGATGTAACCTCCGACCTTCTTCAGATGCATCTTTTCAAACTTATAGGACAATTCGTGACAAGTACTTGTTGATATTGTATTTGAAGACGATCATGTTGTAGTCTGCAGAGAGGCAGTCTTGCGGTAATTTGATTCATAGCAGGGAGGCCCTTGCAAAGAAACTATTTCCATGGAAATTCTTCCTGATGCTATGTATATGGAAGAAGGGAAATAGTTTTTTCCGTTGTGGTGATAAGACGAGTTCTTGCTGTGAATGTTTTGCAAGGAGGAATCAGAGATTGGAGCTCAGTCGAGCATCTTCCGTGGAAATAAGGATAGAGTAGAGAGAGACTAACAATGTCTCTTCTGTGAGAAATGAATTGTAGAGAGCAGAAAAGATCATCCCCATTAAATTGCGAAGTCGATTTTGTAATCTGTTACGGCAAATAAGAGCGCTCTGAGCAGCACCTCCCCAAATGGGCTATGCCCATTTTTTAAAATCCCACAATAGAATAAAGGATTGTTGTCGCCTTGCAGGGCAGGTAATTATCAAGACAAACACGGTGGTATAATTAATAAAAGTGATATAATTACCAAAAGTATGTTACAGAAGTATGCGTCTGATTCTGCGGCCATAACTGCCACAGCGCTTAGTAGTGGCTGTATTTATTGTCTGGGTAAGTCCATTGATTCCTGAAATAGGTGGATCAACTTACACCATAATAAGGATATTCGTAATTGCCGATGCAAATCTTCTCTCAAAATAGATTTTTGTGTTGGATTCCTTCCATGTTGAGTTTCTTTCTTCTTGATCCATATTAATAAACACGGTGCTTGTGCATATCAACCCTGACATGTTAGACCGCTCTTAAAAATAAAATAGCTAAAGAAATGTATAAACTTTGTTATGTACTTACGTGGTAGATGAAAAAAAGACTGTACACCAAAAATTATGCAAATTCATCCAGTATTTATTTAATTACAAATAAAAAACGATTTTATCACTCGGTAGATATTTCCACCATTTTCCAGTGGTCAAGGACGATAACTCATATTTTCACGATTTTGGGGTTTGGGGTCTCCATTGTTTACAAAAATGTAAAAATGTACGTAAAATCATTTTTTTTTCTTTTTCTTATAATTTAATAACAACTGGATGAATTTGCGTAATTTTTTCTGCACAATCTTATTTTCAGCTAACACGTAAGTACATAATAAAGTTTATACATTCTTTAAATATTTCAATGTCAGGGTTGATATGCACAAACACCATAAACACTTAGTGTTCCTTCTTCTATTTTTGCTAATGGGTGACCGCTTATCAAGGCCAAGGTCGACTCGGGGATAAAGATATCGTCAGTTTGACAATGATCGTCATCATGAGAAGACCACAAACATTGAGTGGAATCGGCAGAAGATTACTTAAGAAGAATTGATTATCCAAGAGGACGGCTCAACAACAGAAATTTAAATGTAATGTGGACAAACAACTTGCTGCACAACTCCCCTCTTAGGATGCCCCTTATAAATTTGCCCCCTCCCGCTATCACAGTAGCCCCTTACATCTCAGTGGCAATGTACCTTGTTTGGGGGTAAACATATGTAAAAAAAAAACAAAAAACAAAAAAACAAAAAAAAAACATAAGATTGTATTGGGCATCTTTTACGAGACTCAGCAGAGTAAAAACGCTAAAAAAAACAAATATACAACAAATAAAAGTAACTGTAAGCTGTAAAAGTTAGTTTCAAACTTGTATGTGCTATTTGTTTGTATTTTAAACCCGTTTGAAGTGCTATTTATTAGAAATTTAAGCTCTACACACGATCAGCGAAGAAAACAAAATGGCCGCTCTACGTAATAATATCGAGTGACTGGCCGCCATTAATCTTTGAGAAAGTAGATGTTTTAAAAAACAAGAATTTTTTTTTAACATCTAATAAAAAGCCATTTATACTACGTAAAAATACAAACAAATTACATAGGTAAGTAGAAAAATGTCTATTCTAGACATAAGTCAACTTTACTTGTTGCAAATTTATGTTTTTAAACTCTTTCTCGTTCTTTTTTTGGACCCCGTTCGCGCCTCTGCTGAGCGTCGTAACATATACCCATTGTATTTTCCATAAACATTGATAGTTAATCTCTGACATTATTTATTCAAAATTATTTCTGTACGTTTCTCGAAAATACACGAGATTGTTTTTTTTTGTTTTTTTATTCAATATAATTTTTGATTTTACACACTAAAGAGTTACACACTTACGATTGTTTGTGACGTAAGTCATATTCTGAAATCGATTACATAACCAAATCTAATTCTTCCATTTCATTATTTTATTTAAGATTCAGCAAATAAAAACGGAGATAAAATACAATTGTTTTATTTTTCCTGATTTAATTGTATTTTTTTTTTTTCACTTTTTATTTATTAAATTTTGTTTCAAAATTTTAAAAGAAATATTTTAGAACCTTTTTCTTTAATAAATAGTTTTACAGACTTCTTATTGTTGACACATCATTTTTTGTATTTTTAAATTTTATTTTAATTTCTATTTTTTTTCCGATTTCCATGTTTGTCAGTTTCTCTTTTCTAATTATTTTAGATTTTATGGACATTTTAAATTCTTGCATCGGATAACCTTTGGCAGATATCCTTGGTGCGATCCAGGAAAGATCCAGTTTCCGGTATTATTCAACAAACTTTAATATTTACATATTTTCTTTGTGTGTGTAAGGAAGAATGTGTTCGTGCCTTTTTTTCTTATTTTTCTTTCTTATGTTAACCCTTAACTCTCCGTCGGAACTGGCCCACTGGCAAAAAGGTTCAATCAGTACAAAATCAAGAATTGTACAGAATTAGCGAAAAAAATTTTTTGGGATTGATTCATAAACTTCTTTCTCTTCTTATTGTTAATGTTACTACTACTACTACTACTACTACTACTACTACTACTATACCCGTGACGTCAAAAATTGTGTACTATTTTAATGTATTTATTTACTCCGCTCCAGGAGTTAGGCACAAGGCCAGTTTTATCTTACTCCCACAAGTAAGATGTGACCCAAGGTCGGGTCGGGAAAGTGGGGTTTAAAAATTGCCTGGGCAGCCCCGTCGGCATTCACCGGTAGCGGCGCCTCAGGCAGTAAGCAATAAACTTACTCCTCCCCAAAGATGGGAGGCGAAGCCTGGGAGGGTGGACCTCCTAGAACTGCACAGGACAGACCCATAGACCGGCGTAAATCAAGCCCCGAAGGCCAAGACAATACCAGTCTATGGGGGGTGCAGTATCCATCGGAACAGATACTACACTTTGATCTTAGCCAAAAAAAAAAAAGTTTTCTTTAAAGTTTAATCAGAACACAAATAAGTGGAAAAAAGAGAATAACCACAATAATACGACCAACTCAAATACCCCCCCCCCACCCTCCCCATGCACAGCTAATATTGTGTGATTATTTATCGAAGCAGTTCCTCGGAGTACATTTTTGAGATTGAATTTTTATTAAAAACTAGCAGGAAGACCCCGATGTTGCCCGGGATTTAATGAGAAACACTATATCCTTTTTTATTATGCCCATAACACCACTTTCTTTTTCTTTTTCGCTGCTTCTCGTTTCGCCCCCTAATATCGTTGGAAGAAACTGAAATATTGGAAAACTCTCTGAATTAGTGTCTTTAAATTAAAATTGGATATACGTTTTTGAAGTTTTATGAGGTTCTGTTCCCATAGTTTTTTTTTTAGACAGGGGCACATACAGATTCGGCACATTAAGAAGCACGTAGAAAGTTGGGACTACTTCCATTGTCTTCCCCAGAGAATTTTATACATATGATTTAAATTTCATAAAAATAGGATATATTTCAACTTTTAAGGAAGGTATTGCCACTATAGTTCCATTAGCAGAGGAGGAGGGGACACTTAGAGATCTGGAACAACTTCCATTGTCTTCCCCGGAAATATTTACATATAAATACACTTTTAGTTTTTATGTCAATTCTCTAACCTTTCTTTCTATAGAGAACACGCAACCACACATTGACATTTATATATAGAGATTATAAAATACTAGTGTTGCCCGGGATGCTGTGAAGTCATTTTAGTTCATAATTTATAGTTGTTTTTACTTTTTAAAACTTATACAGAAAAAGAAATAAAATTTGAGTTTCAAGATAAATAACTCTTATTAGATTCTTCAATTAAAAAAATATGAGTTATTCCCCTTACTGATTTTTAGGGGATTCTATAAAGATGTTTCATATTATCAGTCATCTGGGCCGGATTAAGTAATTTTAAAAAGAAATTGCAGCAAAGTACGTTATTATATTGCCAATAACATGATATAACAATAACAAATGAAAATTAGCAAGGCAGAAGCAAAGTTTGATTTGTCAGCTTAAAGACTATTTGGCTTTGGCTTTGACTTTGAAAATCTGTCAATACATCTTTATAAGCTAGATATAAGCAACAGAGATAGGAAGTAATGAAAAGTAGAGAAACAGAAAACAGACATGTTAATGTCATATGGGTTACCGCCCTTGGTTTAAGGAATGGCCACCAGGGCTAGGATCTATAAGAGTCTGGTAGCCATGTTGGATGAGTTCAGAAGTTAACTAACAATTGGACCAGAAGGACTGTTAAAGGAATTGGATTACCAGTGGATGGTATGAGGATATTCAACATTGGTAGCAGAGCAGATCAAGATAATCTACGCCTCTATTTTGAGAAAGCAGGTCAGTAAAGATCGTTTTGCATCGAGAGAGAGAAAACAAAATGGCCTCAGTCAACATAACTAAATATGTAGGTGTTGTTAATGTCATATGGGTTACTGCCCTTGGTTTAGGAATGGTAGCCATGTTTGATGAGTTCAGAAGTTAAGTAACAATTGGACGAGAAGGACTGTTAAAAGAAATTGGATTACCAGTGGATGGTATGAGGATATTTAACAACACAGAGAAAAGATAACAATATAATTGAAAAGTAAAGGGGTAAAAAGGGTCATTCAAAAATTA
Source organism: Sepiola atlantica (assembly GCA_963556195.1). Classification (NCBI taxonomy): domain Eukaryota; kingdom Metazoa; phylum Mollusca; class Cephalopoda; order Sepiida; family Sepiolidae; genus Sepiola; species Sepiola atlantica. The sequence goes on along the minus strand of OY744539.1, from coordinate 30,958,920 downwards.
CCGACATTTCAAGGCGCGGTGAAATTAAGTTAGCGTAAAAGTCGCTTAAAACCAGATGATTAAAAAGAGAGAATGACTATAGTAGGTTGTGTATATAAAAGGGGAGGGGGTAAAAAAAGTCAATAATTGGGATATTTGAAATCATGAAAGTTTTTTACTGTACTAATTAGTCACCGTTTATGAAGGCCGAAAGGCCACTTGAGGATAAGGGTTAATGAGTGTCAGGTAGAAGGGTGAGACAACACCGTGATGATTGGTAACGATGGTTGAAACTGGGCAGAATTTAATTATTTAATGTGACGGCTCAACAAGAATTTGTTTACATTGGACTTGAAAACGACCATGTTGTAGTCAGTTGGGAAGCAGTCCCGTGGTAGTGTTCCACAGACAGGTAGTTCTTGGAAAGAAACTTCGCTCATGGAAGTTATGTTTACTTTTAGGTACTTTACTTTTACTTTAATCGCACAGGACTTTTTCTTTCTTTTTTTTATGGAAATCGCTTCAGACAAGGCACGAAGCCACTTGATGTAAGGAGCTAACAAGAACAAATATGATTATCGCAAAGTCAAGAGATGTCTATCGACCGTAGTCTCGAAAAGACCAAGATTATAGGTTAGAGGAAAACAGTCAGAAGGAAGAGAGTTCCACAAGCCTGCGGTTCTTGAAAAGAAGCTACTGGAATAGGAAGCTGTATTACAATGAGGTATCAAAACAGCGAATTGATGGAGACCACTAGACCAACGAGTCAAACGAGCTGGAACAAAAGAAGCAAGGAATAGATCACACAATTCTGAAGAACACATGCCATAATAGTATTTATAGAAAAGACTGAGACTAGCAACATCACGTTTGTGAGAGAGAGGGTGCAGAGAAGAAGAAAGGGTAGGTTCAATCAAATTACAGATACGTTTCTGCACCTTATCAAGAATCCTCAAATGGGGCAGAGATTCTCCAGCCCAAATATGACAACAGTACTCCATACATGGTCTGATTGTAGAGATAGAGAATAGCCTCAGGTATGAGAAAGTGTTTAGAGCAATAGAGAGAACTGACTTTACGAGAAGCAGAAAGAGCAATGGATCTAATGTATGAACCCCAAGAAAGATTTGATGAGAAAAGATAAAGTTTCAGAGTCGATTTCTCCTCAAGAGCAGAGCCATCCATGAGAATCTCAGGAAGAAAAGGGACACGCCTACGATTGAAAGACTTAACATCCCCTTACTGCATTGAACACAAAATTCTGTTTCACAATTGTATATTTCTCAGCTGTTTGAAGAGGAACGCCGCACTGTTCCTTAATGCTGTCGGACCATCTTTTTGGTTGGCGTCCTCTTGGTCTTGCGTTTGGGAAGTCTTTTAGGTACACAGAGGAAGAAAGGAAAATTATTTACAGTGGTTGTAGGAAGACGAGCTTTTGTTGTGAATGTTTTACAGGGAGGAACCAGAGATTGGAACTGAGTCTAGCACCTACCAATGTGTTTGTCTTGATTATTACCCGCCCTTCCAGGCATCAACAGGTCGCATGTCGGGATTAAGTATGGTACAGCTCCATCATAGAAGGTGCACTCTCCCAGATAGTACCTCCTCGGGCGAGGAGAGAGGAGGTGAGTTTATTGCCTATCGTCTGAGGTGTCACTACCTGGAAACACCGACAGCTCCGTTCATGGCTAGTAGCCCTTCGGGGGAGCTGGCTTTCCCCACCTCACGGCCTTGTGTCACATCTTGCTTCAATGAAAACCAAGTGAACATACCACCTATAAAATTAGCATGGGCCACACACAGACTCACGATATCTGGTCGAATAATTTTATCAATACAGATAAAGATAACATCCTGTGGTTCATCTAACGAGTTACTATGGACAACCGATGGGTGGTCCGCGGACCTGCAGTGGAAAACCAATGGTCTACATCGGAGAGGCTTGCACTCATAAATTTCACATCTTTCTGTGTACGGAAAAATTTAATGCTGAATTAAACACGATAGATTTTATGGCTTTTATTTTGTGTCATGTGACTTTTTTATTGTTATTGTTGTTCTTTTTCTGTTTAGGCTTATCTTCTCTACGGGAGGATCGAAGTGATAGGAAATAGTTTGATTAGGTTTGATGAGGGAGAAACAGATTTAAACATGCAATAAATATGGAAGCAAGGACGAAAGAAAGGAGGACGAAAGAAAGGAGAACGAAAATACATCAAAGTGCGATTCAAGATGGCAGATAACCTCAAAGAAATAATAGTTTGTTTTTTTTTTTTTTCTTATTTTATATATATATAGCGTTTTGGTTCCGTTTTATAGATACATAAAAAAAAAACACGGTAAATAGTATTATTTATTTTTTTATCTGTGTCTTTAAGAATTTTTTTTTTTTTTTTTACGTATTTCGTTTCTTATGGCCGTTATTTCAAAAGAAGATTTAGGAATCTGGGTAAGGTAAAAGAAAAAAAGAAACAAGACAAATAAATTGATGATAGTAAAATTCGAGGAAAATAAAATGGAAAATCAAAGTAATCCATTTTTATAAGAAAGGAATCCATCGCACCGAATCAATCTTCGTGACCAGAGAATGAAAAGTCTTCAAATGATATTGACAGAAGAATAAGAAAGCATAAACAAAATGGTTCGTTTTGATTTAAATCAACTGAAAACTTACAAGGATCTATCAGATGTCTTTTTTTTAATTATTAAACTTTATATTATTATTATTATTATTGTTATTATTATTATTAAACTTTATTAAACTTTTTTATTAAACTTTATTATTATTAAACTTTTTATTATTATTATTGTTATTATCAAACTTTATTATTATTATTATCAAACTTTATTATTAAACTTTATTATTATTATTATTATTAAACTTTATTATTAAACTTTATTATTATTATTATTATTATTATTAAACTTTATTATTAAAATTTATTATTATTATTATTAAACTTCATTATCATTATTAAACTTTATTATTATTATTAAACTTTTTATTATTATTATTGTTATTATCAAACTTTATTATTAAACTTTATTATTATTATTATTATTATTATTAAACTTTATTATTAAACTTTATTATTATTATTATTATTAAACTTTATTATTAAAATTTATTATTATTATTATTAAACTTCATTATCATTATTAAAATTTATTATTATTATTAAACTTTATTATTATTATTAAACTTTATTATTATTATTAAAATTTATTATTATTAAACTTTATTATTATTATTGTCAAACTTAATTACTATTATTAAACTTTATTATTATTATTATCAAACTTAATTACTATTATTAAACTTTATTATTATTATTATTATTATTAAACTTTATTATTATTATCATTAACTTTTTTATTATTATTTTTATCAAACTTAATTATTATTAAATTTATTATTATTATTATTATTATTATTATTATTATTATTAAAATTTATTATTATTATTAAACTTTCGTAGTGGAGATAATAGACGAACAATGAAATTGCTCACTGACAACCCCTTCCCTGGTGGTGAAAACAGCTGCCTATGCCAGTCGAAGTGCCACCAACTTGTGGGCTGTGTCTGCGGTGGAAAAAGAACAGTAGTTATCCAAAACAAGTGGTTGTAAACAGACATCCGTGACAACAAAGTGAGCCGCATCCAGCTATGCTAATGATTCGTTTAACTGACCAATGAATGACATTCTGGGTTTGATATTCTTTATTATGGAAGTCACCCGAGACAAGGCACGAAGCCACGTGATGAAATGGGATAATCCTAATAATAAAAAGGGAGAAGAAGGTAGATTCACTTCAAGATAAACCAAGCTTGAAAGAAACCCCACCACCAGCGTTCAATCACCTGGACTCCAAACAGGGTAGCCAAAAAGTAGGCCCTTCAAGAGCTCAATAGGGAAGAAAGGAGTTACAAGGCTGGCTGACAAAAAAGTCTACCTTTGATATAATTAGGCGTCTTTCGCGTATTCAGGGAGTTAGTTTGGCGAATAGCCTGCCACTAGATTCTAGTTAGTTTCTGTTGCAAGTTCGATCCCCATTGCGATAACTAGTGTTCGTTGAACACTTCTAGCCCTTTGTCAAGTCAGTAAATAGCTGATCAACCTTTGGTTTTCAATTGGTCCCATTTGTTGTCCTGTGCAAGTTAGGGTACAAGTAATACCTGGATCCAGCTTCGTTTACTACAACCTTATTACAAAATGCCAAATTCAAAATAGACCTACAACCCAACTCCTCTGTATGTCGGCACTGACTGGACATAATCCAGAATTCATCCATCCCAGGTAAGACCCAAAACTGCATCAGTGGTGAGGCCCCAATTTGGGAGCTTTGGGGAGTGTCACTCCCATAATTGCCACAGTTACATTCTGACTCGAAGTGGTAATACCTGCCAAGTTGAATAGAATATACCATTGACAAACTATTTCCCTACCCCAGTTCTTTTGGTGTATGAAAGGAACGTGTTTAGCATGACACCATATGACTTCATTCAACCGTTCTGGGTAAGTCTATTAAATATTGGGTGAGTATAATTTTGTTAGTTGAGAATAACAGGAAATAGAGTTCAGTCTGGGTCAGCTTAGTGTATTTGGATGTCAGTTCGACCTTCTATGTGTTAGAAACGGATGTGACGTCGCATGGCCTAAAGAGAGAGAGAGGTTGAGGAAAAGCAGTCGTCAGTTCGTTTGGAAGCACACACGTGTGAACTTATGTTTTTAGGATGTCCGGATAAGATATGATAAAGCAGTAATAATCGACCTCTCTGTTTCCCCTCCCCATCCTCCACCTCACTGGTTGGTGATTGAGAACAAAAACAAGGCGAATAAACCTCTTCTTGTCTTCAACCGTTTGTCTCGTCTTGGTCCATTATTTTCGGGGTATGAACGAACTTGCTTGCAGGCAGCGTTTTCTCAGTTGTGTAAGATCACAGTAAGGGCCGCATATCCGAATGAACGGTCAGCAAGGTATGTTATGAACTTTCATGTATTTTAATTGATTGTGACTTAGAGTGAGACATTAGTACTCCCCTAAGAGGGGAGACATATGTAACATGTCTTCAAACTAAATCCAGTGATGAAGGGAATCATATATTAGCTGGCATTACTCCCAGGTCCATTCTGCCGCAAAGTGGTAGTACCTGTCATGTTTTTATTTATGGATTAAACAGAATCTTTCTTGAGTATGATGTGAAAATGCATCTGGTGTTAAGGTCTTAATTTTGGAGCTTTTGGGAGTAGTAGCCATTATTCCCAAGTCCATTCTGACCCGGTGTGGTAGCACCTGTCAGATTTAAATATAATATATCATTTGGATTATTCAGACTACTGTTCTCATCTTGGATGTTATTCTCACAACGTTTTGGCCGATGTAACCTCGTTAAACTCGGTAATCTGTACGGAATTTCGAACAGAACTCTTTTATTTAATCCATGGAGGTAACTTGCTCTCGTTTCATCAGCTATGACCGGGTAAAAGTCTTAAATAATTCATAATTGTATTCTTAGTATCACCCGTACTGAGGATTGAACCTTCAATCTTCAGAAGACTGTCACTTAGAACTGATTATTACTTAGCACTTTTATCCGTTGTGCCACAAGTCCTGAAGAAGGTCGGAGGTTACACCAGCTGAAACGTCGTGAGAATAACATCCAAGATGAGAACAGTAGTCCAAATAATACAAATTATTAATCATCATCTTAAAAATTGTGAAACAGAATATGAAAGTATAAATACGCCTGGACAACGCCGAACCAGGAAAGCTAGTATATGTATATTAGATGTTATGATAAAGAGCAGAGTGTAAATTTATACATCTCAAATATCTATAAAATAAATATGGTAAAATGCTTAAAATTTCTAAAATCTCATCCATCATTTATGGACTATTTATTTACAAATTACAAAACGAATTAATTAATAAACCATTCTTGTACAAACATTTACAGCATGAATAAATATTTGAAAATATAAAGAATTTGAAGCGTAACAACTTCTACGAAAATGAGTGGATTCTGCATTAACTAACATAAAAATGGTTGATATGCCATAATACAACCAACCTGTGGATTAAGAGTTATCTCTCTTGGAACATTTTGGAGATAAGAGTGATCTCCCTTGATTCAGATTTTGACTATATAGCTTGAGCTTGATAGAAAGTGGAACTCTTCGGTCTCTTAGATGAAAAAAGATTGTGTTGTAGATATAGACGAACGTGGCAACAATGGATAACATAAAACGAAAAAAAAATCCAACAACATTGTTGCTCAATGGTTCATGCTCTTTCACGCTTTATTCTCCGACATCCCTGCAGAGTCACACATAAGCTTCCCACTGCCCCCCATGCACCCCCATCAGTGATTGAACAAAGACACAGCTTCGTAAAAAAAGGGGGTACCAAACGCAATCATCTCATCTGCCAAAGAAAAATACTCTTCTCTTTTCCCCACTATGTGTCATTCGGACTTCCTCCCAATGCTGCAACTTCCTGTGCACGTTGCTCTAGTTTTATTCTTAAGTTTAAAATTCAATAAAAAAAAGTTATGTGGAATATTTCCAATTCTAAGCAGGTGAAGCGCTCTTTAGCCTTGGTAGTCACTCACCTAGAGATGGTGTCTTGATAAAAGAACTGGTCCCCATCACCTCACTGGGTTGATGCCAATAACGGGCATCCAGCCTATAAAAATCTTTCCTCAACTAAGGAAATGACTTCCCCAAAAAAGTCTGTCCCATTTCAGATTATGTAGTGATGATTGAAGACCTTGGCCAGAGATAGGTTAGTTTGAAAGTCAATTTCTTAAAGCCGTCCAACACATGTAAAACGGACGTTAAACCAATTATGAAGATGATGATGATGATCTTATTTTTAAACACTCACGTTTAAATAATGTAAAAAAATATATATTTTCTTACAATGGAAAGAATTTGTAATTTTAAACTTTTAAAGGTGGCTGTTAGTGTTGATAGTGGGACGTGGAAAGTTTTTCTTGAGACTTCAGCAAAGGGAACCATAAATTTTTTTACAAAGCAAGAATTGGTAATTCTCAGTTTGTATAATATTAATTAAAAAAAATAATAATAATAATAAAAGAGGCATATTTTGAGCAAAAAAATAGAAATTGGAAGTATAATTCCTTATTAATGAAATTAATCATGAAAAACTGTATAGGATTTTCTTTTTTGACTTAAATGATTATTTTGAAAAAAAAAAATGTAAAAATAAATAAATTAAAAAAAAAAATAGACAACGCTCACATACGGGAAGAAAAGTTTGCAAAAATATTCGCCCCAGTTATCTTCCACCCTTCAAAATAATTTTATGAAAAATAGGCAATCACGCCAACTGCATGTTTCTTATATTTTATCATAATGAACAGAAGATTTTGAGATTTAAAAAAAATGAAGAAATTGGCCTCTTGAAATAAATGGGTGATCCATTCTCTCGCTTACTTTCTGCTTTTCAAAAAAAAATGTTTTTTTCAACAAAAAGTGTGCAGAATGAAATCAATAATTTCAAAATATCTTTAAAGAAGTTTTTCAATGAAAACATCTTTTCGACAGGATTAAAAAAAAATACATATAGAATTATCGGCTTCACTATTTTATTTTTCTAGCACAATAGTAACTAAATTCATTAATGCCAAGACTTTTTTTTTAAAGAATTTTTTTATTCCCGTTATTATATTTCCAAAATTCTTTCTTGTACTTTTTAGTTTGGATTTCTCCACATTATTTCTAACATCCTAAACGAAATTCTTTCTTTCTCTCTGCAGATCTTCAATCAAAATCAAAGAATTTTTTTTTTAAATAGTGCTAAATCTATGGTAATTCTTTTCTTCTCCTTTTCACAAAACGAAAACAGTTTGTTTCACAGTCCATCTCTTTGTAATTTTTTCCCCCCAATGATTCCCCATCAAATAACTCTGTTTCTATCCCCTAATTATCTTTGGTTATTTATTTACACGGTTTACTGTGTCAAATTATCTTCATTATCTTTGAGAAGATTGGCCTTTCTCGGTGCTAATTACCGGAGAACAAGTATTAAAAAAATTTCAAAAAATTCTTAATTCGGCCATTGTGCTTCAAAGAATACTTACAAGAGAATGTAACCTGCCAAAAATAAATACCAACATAAATCGGTAATATTCTTTTTGTTTTAGTTTTACGTTCAATAGTTTTTTATGACGACTTCTTCAAGTTTTAATTCACTACACAGAGTATAATCTGAATTTTATTAATTACTAGACGATCTCTGACCCGATGGGTCACATTGTACATTAGTTCATACGTTTAGTGCCATTAATCTGATTGTAAATAGGTAAATACATAGATATTTTTAAATCATCATCATCATCGGTTTAACGTCTGGCATATGTTGGACGGTTTTTAGAAATTGACTTTCAAATTAACCTATCTCTATCCAGGTCTTTATTAATTCCTCTTTATCTAAAGTTCATCCTTATCACTTCCTTCCATGTTTTTCTTGGCCTTTCCCTGTCAACTAACCCTACTACCTCAACTGTTCTACATCTACTAACCCAAGACCTTTCATCCATTCTTTCAACGTGATCAAACCATCGAAGTCTCCTGTTCTGCACACACCTTCATATACTGTCCAGATTAAATCTTCCTCCGAGCTCATCAGATCTATGCCTGTGCTTAACACATTACACATCCATCGTATTATGAAGTGTAATTTGTTGAACATATTTTAGATTTCAAGAAATTGTAAATCTATTTACATTCTTATGTAAAATATTTTTACATGCTACCTATTATTAGCAAAAACTTTACAACTGTCAGGGTTCCATCTTTGAATTACATGGAACTCGTATTACATGGAACTGCATCTAGTAGTGTGGCCCCTGTTTGAGGTCCTTGCTGAGTGTGGAGTCACAGCTTAGTTGTCATTACTCAAGTGTCCTGGAAGGGCAGTACCCGTCACTGTCCAGTTTATAGGTTACATCGACTCTTTCATATACAGACTATTTATCTACGATGTATATGCTTACAAAACAAACTAATGAATAAATAGTTCAACTATTAAGAACTTGAATTATAAAAACTTCTACAAATCACTCAATTTGGCATTAAATTGACTAATAATAGCACCCTACCTGAGAGTTCATCATTCAAACTACTAGGACTAACATTCACAGGTAACATGAAGTGGAACGAATACATAGAAGACATTGCCAAGGCTGCTGCAAGGAAGGTGGGCTTCCTCTACCGAACTAGAAAATTTTTCACACCTGCCAGTATCCTATATCTTTACAAAGCCACTATTCGTTCATGCATGGAGTATTTGTTGCCACATCTGGACTGGTGCACCAAACGCTAGCTTCTCTTTCTTGGACAGGGTCCAAAAAAAATCTCTAATCTAATAGGCCCATCACTATCAAGCATGCTCCAGCCTCTGTCCCATCGCTGCAATGTTGCATCCTTGTGCTTGTTTTACAAGTACTTTAATGAAATATACACCAAGGAATGTGCTGTACTGATGCCCCCGACATAAATACTCTCGATCAACCCGTCAGTCAGCAAGATCCCACCCATTCACTGTTGAGGTCCCCAGATGCCGAAGAGCTTTCTACTCTAATAGCTCCTTTCCTCATACTGCTAGCCTGTGGAATTCTCTTTCTGCTTCCTGTTTCTCTGGCCGTACTAACATGCAGATATTTAAATGTAATGTGAACAAATATCTCGCTTCAAAACTCCCCATATAGGATTCCCCTAATTCACAGTAGCCCCCTACATCTCAGTGACATTGTGCCCTTTTTTTTTTTTGCGGTGAACTGAAGTAAACAACAAAAAAAAATGACCCAAAAGGTGTTGATATGCCGTTAAACAAAACAATCAAACTTTACTTTATGTCACTCTGCATCTCCCAAGTTTATTTGCCCCAAAACAGGAATGGAAAAACATCTGCTTTGGTGAAATTCTTGTCATACCAGCCAAATATCAGTTTGGCACCGTTAAGTAGGATATTTTCACACATTGATAGAAATCTTTTAATTACTTCTAAGGTTGAATTTTCTGTCTCTTTCATCCAACCCGACAGATTCACTTTCCTCTAACTCATCAAAGATCTTTACCGATTCCTTTACTGGCCGCTATCCACACCCTCCCTTATCATCGTCCAGTCTTTAAAAATCGGTGATCTTCAAGAGTCCTTAAGTTGGAAACACAGGCAAACATTCCAAAAGCAAATTTGTTATTTGGTAATTCTTTTTAAATTTGACCAATTCCTTCTGTTCTTTTAGACATGCACACCTGTCTTCAGTTTGCTCTTCTGACTAAAGTTGAAATCAAAAAGATCGTGCAGAAAATGTTTACTCGCTAGGAGAGTCAGAGTCAGCAAAAGACTTGACCCGATGATCTGAATTTTCTTTCGACTTTCACTTTTATTGCGATTCCGTTCACTTTGTTTTCCTTCTATACAAATATGTTTGCATTATTTGGATTTTTCGAACTACTATTCTCATGTGGGTTGATATTTTCACAACGTTTCGGCCGATGTAATCTCCCATCTTCTTCTGGGTATCTTTTCGAACTTGGAAATCTTTGTTTTAAACTCGGGAACTTTGACAGAATTTCGAACCAAACCTTTATTTAATTCTTGAGGGTAGATTGTTCTCGTTCTGTCGGCCATGACTGGGTAGATGTGTTAATTAATAATTATGTTATTTCTAGTTATTATCGCCTGTAGTAAGGATTGAACCTGTGACTTCCAGAAGACTTACTATTTTTTTCATTTTTTTCATGAAAATCGCTCCAGACAAGGCATGAAGCCACTTGATGTAAGGAGCTAACAAGATCGAAATATGATTATCGCAAAGACAGGAGATGCCTATTGACCTTAGTCTTGAAAAGACCAAGGCTACAGGTAGGAGGAAACCAGTCAGCAGGAAGAGAGTTCCACAAGCCTGCATTTCTTTTAAAGAAGCTACTGAAATAGGAAGCTGTATTACAATGAGGTATCAAAACAGCGAATTGATGAAGACCACTAGACCAACGAGTCAAACGAGCTGAAACAAAAGAACAACTTTAGAACTAACTGTGCCTCAATTGTTTTTGTTTTCTCTCCCTTTCTTTTCTTTTTCATTATCTTTCAGAGTAAACAGAAAAAATAGAAAGTGTTGAGAAAGATGGATTTCAGTGTGGTCGTGAGGGGTTGAACACCTTGCCTAAGGGTTTCTGGGGCAGTTTAGTTTCGTGCTCAGAACCTTCTCTTTCAGATAGCCTTTTCATTTACCTCTTCCTTCCATTCTTCCCTAAATATATTTCCCTTTTTTCTTCTTCATTCCTTCACTTCCTTCAGCTTCTTCCTTCATCCGTTTATATTTCAGCACTCTTTCATTCCACTTCCTTCTTCAATTTCCATTCCCTTCGTTTCTCGCCAAATGAATTCGCCTTTCATGTCTTCAAGACATCTACAGGCAATTTGAAGAATCCCTACATTAAGAATGACGACACAAAAGAATTTTCTATCAACTACATTATTGAAATAATTGGAAAGATTTACAAGTGCCAGGAAGAATTCCTCCCCACACCGTTAATGTTTCAATTCGTTGCTTGTTTTTTCTTTATTTTTTATTTTTTTAAAGAGTGGGCATTGCGGTTGCGGTTATGGTAAAGGTCTTGTCATGTACCTTTATTCCTGCCTAATTTCTTTTTATTTGCGATATTTGTCCCCCCCCCCTCAATAAATGGCGTATTAAAAGAAAGAACATCACACACACACACACACACACACACACATGTACAATGCATAAAACGCCAACCAATAAATGTCAAAATCCAAAACTGAAATGAAATTGCTCTTTCACCCTTTAAGTACGCATTTAAATGATTTAATGCAATCAAAAAACAAAACAAAAAAATAAATAATCAACTCCCACCCCCACCGTCCCACTCAAACAACTCTTTGAATAAGTTCTTATTTTCGTGCTAAGAGGATTTTTCTGACAAAAGAAAAACCATTGCAGGAAAATCTTTGCATACCGTTTCTCATAGGAAAGAAGCTATTGCCATTGTTAAAAAGCTGTTGACCCTAAAGACCAATGGCTTTTTTTTACCGTTTTAGGTTTTTGATTAGAAAAAGAAGAATATAATAATAATAATAATAAAAATAGGTGTGTTTGTTCTACAGTGATCATCGGTTTCTTTGGGTTTTTTGTTTGTTTTTTAAATAGGATAATATTTAGCTTAGGACAAAAATAATATTTAGTAATGGTCCTTATTTTTGATTATATATTTTATATACTTACTTATTTTTTTAGATACATCTTTGTATCTTTACGAAACTTCAATAGGTTGATCTGTCACACTTACTTTTGAAATAGCATTTTCGTCTGTCTGCGATTCTATGGTTTGAAATAGCATTTTCGTCTGTCTGTGATTCTACGGTGTGAAATAGCATTTTCGTCTGTCTGTGATTCTATGGTTTGAAATAGTATTTTCATCTGTCTGTCACGATTAAGTGTGAAATATTTTCGTCTGTGATTCTATGGTTTGAAATAGCATTTTCGTCTGTCTGTGATTCCATGGTTTGAAATAGAATCACAGACAGACAAAAATGCTATGGTTTGAAATAGCATTTTTGTCAGTCTGTCACGGTTAAGTGTGAAATATTATTTTCGTCTGCCTGTGATTGTATGGTTTGAAATACCATTTTCGTCAGTCTGTGATTCTATGGTTTGAAATAGCATTTTCGTCTGTCTCTGATGCTATGGTTTGAAATAGCATTTTCGTCTGTCTCTGATGCTATGATTTGAAATAGCATTTTCGTCTGTCTCTGATGCTATGATTTGAAATAGCATTTTCGTCTGTCTCTGATGCTATGGTCTGAAATAGCATTTTCGCCTGTCTCTGATGCTATGGTTTGAAATGGCATTTTCGTCTGTCTGTGATTCTATGGTTTGAAATGGCCTTTTCGTCTGTCTGTGATTCTATGGTTTGAAATAGCATTTTCGTCTGTCTGTGATTCTATGGTTTGAAATCGCATTTTCGTCTGTCTTTGATTCTATGGTTTGAAATGGCATTTTCGTCTGTCTGTGATTCTATGGTTTGAAATGGCATTTTCGTCTATCTGTGATTCTATGGTTTGAAATGGCATTTTCGTCTGTCTTAACAAAATAAATTTGAAATATTATTTTTGTTAGTCTGTCCCAGTTAAGTCTGAAATAGGATTTTTTTCGTCAGTCTGTCATGCTTAAATTTTAAATAGCATTTTAGATGCGACCACTTAACTCTATAAAAGGATACGTCCGTCCATTTTCAGTCGGCCAGTCTGTCGCACTTTTTCCAGACGTATCCACGTATCTCTATAAGAGATTGTCTGTTGGTCTGTCACACTTCAATTTGAAATAGATTTTTCATTGTTAAACGAGTGGACGCATCTTAAAAATATTTGTTCCGTTTGTTTGTTTGTTTATTTTTTTTTATTCAGCTCTGCAGAAAAATAAGAAAATAATTCTTGGAGGCTTTTGCAAAAAATCGAAATGAACAAATGAACAGATGAAAGGAAAAACGAGAATGTCGGCTGCCACAAGTTGGTAAATGAAGATTTGCGTTTTTCTTTTATTCCGAAGATTTGGTGACGGGCATGGAATAAAAGCGAAAGATTGGAACGATAATGAATCGGAAATGGAAGAATGGAGAAGTAATTCAAAGAATTCCATGTGTTATGTAACAATTGGGAATCTGGAACGGTCATCTTTGTGATCGATGATTATTATTGCTCATTTATATCAACGCAGCATATACAACTTTTTTTTTTTCCATTTTTTCACGTTTTTTTTTGTAACTTTTATAATCTATATAATAAAAGGCACTTCTGTAGTATATATGAAGCAGCAGATTTTCTGTCCTTCTACTGAAAATAAAGGGAGGTAATTACACCGGAAGTGATTTTTTTACAACATAAAAAAAAAATGCAAGACTGATTTGTTTTTGGGTAACAATTAACAATTTTTTTTTTTTATTATATGAAGTAAAAAATTTTAAATAAAAAACCCTAACCCTAAACCCTAATCCTAAGAAATCAGGCGGTGTGCCTGTAAAAAACCTATTATTTTTTGCGGCTGGTTCATTAAATTACCAATGTCTCGAAGATTAATCTCATTTAACTCCATTTTCTAAATACTAAATTCAACTTCCGGTGAATTCTGAATGAATGGTACTTGGAGAAAAAAAACGGAACTCTTCAATTTCGATTTCTTAATCGGCAGCTGCTTCATATATACTACAGAAGTGCCTAATAAAATTGTCTGACAAAATATCGTCTGTCTACAGAAATTTACATTCAAACGTAACTTTTTTGGTAATTGTGAGATTTTAACTTTTTTTGCGGTCTCCGTTTTCTGCGG
>OY744539.1:30907060-30932060 GCA_963556195.1 Sepiola atlantica | reverse complement strand
TTTCTCTCTGTGCAACGCATGTCCCCAACCCTCACTGGCACGGTTTCACTTCCATACATAATCACACTGCGTACACATGCCTGATAGACTCTTTCCTGTTTCGACGGTGGTAATGCTCTGCTGGTTAGTAATGGCAGTTTTAGTGTACATATTTAGCAATGATGAAGTTATTATTTTTATTAATGTATGCTCAGTTGTTTTGCAATGCTGGACACTTTATTATTATTACTTTTTTTTAATTTACCCCCCCCCCCCTTATTATGTTTGGTGATGATGCGAATGATGATTATGAAGACTTAATGAGTTTAGGATGCAATGAAAGTAGTGAATTTTTATCTTCTGGTTAAGAAGAATTTGTGACTTCCATACTTTCGTTTTCACTCAGCAGCAAATGACGCCGTTTCTCGTATACGGATGGTCAGAAATGATAATAAAAAAAAAACTTTCACCGCAATTAATACCAATTTCAGACTTGTCCAATGAATGTATTACTTTTATTTCGTAATAAACAAATAATTAACAGAATACCGGATCCATTTTTTTCATAATTTATTTGTTTTTTATTTTATTGTTTTGAACACTTTTTTTTTTTTTTTTTAATTGTTTTCTCAAATTGTTTTTGGTTTAAAATTCTTAATACAGACATAATATTGTTTTTTTTTTAATGTTTTCGCAAATTGTTTTTGTTTTCAATTTTAAAGTTCACAAATCCAAAAAAAAAAAAAAAAAGAGAAAGTTTTTTTTTTTTTATCATTTCTGGCCATCCGTATATGACAAACGGTGTCATTTGTTGCTGAGTGAAAACAAAAATATGAAAGTCACAAATCGCCGAAAACTCTGATAAAGATAGTTAACCCGACGTTTAGGTTCTAACCTTAACGTCGGGTTAAGAAATTGAACATGAACAATGGAACCCCTTTTTATACTTTTTCTTAAGGATTAGTCAAATGTGCAGCATCTTTGATAAAACTGATCATATTTTGTAGCATTCTATAGACAATGATTTCATAAATCTTATTGTTAAAACCCCTCCTCACCCCTTCCGAGTTAACTCGGTAATGTAATAAGCTATAATATTTCTACATCTGGTAATAACTAAGAATAACATAATACTTAATTACTTAACACTTCTAACCAGTCATGGCTGACGGAACGAGAACAATCTACCCAGTGGATTAAATAAAGGGTTCAGTTCAAAAATTCTGCATGGATTCCCAAATTCGACAAAGATTCTCAAGGGGTAAATGATGCACCTGAAGAGGCTCAGAGGTTACATCGGCCAAAACGTTGTGAAAATAACAACCACGACAAGAATAGTAGTCCAAATAATCCAAATTATGTATTTAGCCGAAGGTTACATCGAATTAGGGTTAGGGTTCTTAGCTAATTTCCAGTTAACTATGACAACATTCTTGTATTCTGAAAAATAAGCTAAAATAAATAAAATATATTTTTTTAAAAAGATCAAAATTATGGAGAGAGAAAAAAACGTGTATTTTACATAATCGAAAGAAATCATTTCTAAAGAAAACGTAAAGATGAAAAAGAAAAAAAAACTGAAAGAAAATTAGAAATTGGAGAACAAGAAACAAAAAACGATGCCAGCGCAGACCAAATTTATCTTTTTTTTATATAGAAAAAATGAAATTACTCTTTGAGCATGCCGTTTTGTTTTTGCAAAATTTGAGCTCAAAGAAAATTTAATCAGAACCAATAAATATGTGAGAAAATAAAAATTAAAATAAAAAAAACTAAAACTATACATTATGTATGTATGTATGTATTAAAATATGAAATGTAAAATTTCCATTCAGAAAGAATTAAAAACAAAAAAATGGTAAAAAAGATTCTGTTCTTTGTTTCGTCAGTACCGATTTTTCAAGTTCTAGTAATTACAGTCCATACCAGTCGGCAATCTACTTCAACACATAACTAGTGTTCTCTATTATTCACTGTTGTTCTCCATTCTTCATTAGCGCCATTTGCAGGATGAGTTTTTGAAATAAACAGGTCACCTTCTTTTTGTATTTCGCTTTATTTACTTATTCTTTGATTCTTTTAAAAAATGGAGATTTCCAGTTTTATTTCACTCTCCATATCCAATGAAGTAGTGTAATATTATGGTGGCGGCATAGATTAAAAAGCAGTGAAAGTCAAACTCCGGAAATGACGTAAAAACGGAAGTATGTAGCAAAAAAAAAAAGAAAAAAAAAAAGAAAAAAAAAAAACAGCATTACCTTGTTATGTTTTTCTTTGGAACAAAGCAGACGTATTTTCGAAGGTCTCCTTTCCTCTCCTCTACAAGGATGGGGGACTAATACTGTTTAATCGGCCCATTTAGCATAATGGTTATAGTGTTTGCTAATGAGCCAGTAGTCTGGGGTTCAATCCTCACTCGAGACATACCAAACACTCAAAATATGGTACTTGATTTCTCCTTGCCTAACACTTGGCATTATAAAGTAAGAATAAAAGTGAAGTGGAGCAACACGAGGAAAGGAGTAGCGCCCTCCCCTACATCTCTGTGTAGTAGCCAATGAAAAAGAGAGTTGATCCATTTATTTTTTAATGCCAATACTCTGTAATAAAACTACACTACAACTGCTGTTACAAAGAAAGAGAGGGTCTGACTACCTCTACACACAGTTACTACTATGAGGCACAATTACAATTTCTCCTGACGTCACAAGCAACATGCAGTATCGTTTATTTTATATGCCTCGTTGATAAGCGGGTGGTAATAGTTCGCAAATATATACAAAGAAATAATTTGACTTATCATAATATCGATCTTGTATTATACTTTGATCAACAGAAAGTGACAAGTTTACGAATATATTCATAAATGTATCAACGATAATGTAAGATGAAATGTTAGGGTTAGGGTTGTGTTCCCTTAAAATGATGATTATTAAACGCTAATAAATTATTTTTCGGAATTTTTGAGATGAGGGTTGATAATTTGTAGAATTTGGTATATTCAAACTACTGTTCTAATCTTGGGTGTTTTTATCACAACGTTTCGGCCGATGTAACCTCCGACCTTCTTCAAGTGTGTCTTGTTGAACTCGGGAATCTTTCTGTCGAACTCGGGAATCTGGACGGAATTTCGAACGGAACCCTTTATTAAATCCACGGGGGTAGCATGCTCTCGTTCCATCTGCCATGACTGGGAAGAATTACTGAAGACTTCTCAGTCATGGCAGATGGGACGAGAGCATGCTAGCCCCGTGGATTTAATAAAGGGTTCCGTTCGAAATTCCGTCCTGATTCCTGAGTTCGACAGAAAGATTCCCGAGTTCGACAAGGTACACCTGAAGAAGGTCGGAGGTTACATCGGCCGAAACGTTGTGATAAAAACACCCAAGATGAGAACAGCAGTCCAAATATATCAAATTCTATTAATAAATTATTCTTTGAAAATTGCGATGTGTCTGGTAATTCCTTACATAACCTAAGTTTCTTGAAATTGCTATATTAAGCAATCATTCTCAATAAAAGTTGTAACAAAGCTCTTTGTTAAAATATAGTCACTTTTGCATACCGAATTAGAACAATTGACTTCCGTACGCATCATGTATACCAATAATCATGCTTAGCTTCCATTAGTCATTAGTGTTGCCTTACCAATTATAATTAACTTAAATTTAAATATCAATCAAAACAGACTATATTCTCTTACAATATTTCCAATACAATCAAAATTAATCATTACTACCATATGAAATAATTAACAATGGTTTTTCATCCGTTCGGTTAGGATTATTTCATGTGGAGAAGATTCGTTCTACTGCGCTACACTGAACCTGCTGCTACATGTATTTTTACCGTTACATGATGAGTTTGCTGTGTGGGAATTGTGAGATACGTCTGTCTTTCTATGTTCAAAATATAAATATATTGATGACTTGCAAAGCAGACTAACGTTAATCTTGATTGGCTGAGAGAGTCACGTGTCAGAGGAGGGTGGATTAAGGGATAGGCAAAAACTGGGCAGTAGCAAAAAAGCCAGCATGTAAACGGATGACCCTTTTCAGGGATCTCAATTCTGATGGATTGACACTTTCAAGACTGAATTTAAAAAAAGAGGCCAACTTTTATCCCAAAACTAAGACGCCTGTCAACTTCAAATTTAAATTAAAATTTTCTGCAATGCACAGCGATCAACCTGAATGCATAACAAAAATAAAAGTAAAATGAGTCCTGGGGAACGCCGGGTAGGGTTAGGGTTAGTAAAATGAGTCCTGGGGAACGCCGGGTAGGGTTAGGTTAGTAAAATGAGTCCTGGGGAACGCCGGGTAGGGTTAGGGTTAGTAAAATGAGTCCTGGGGAACGCCGGTTAGGTTAGTAAAATGAGTCCTGGGGAACGCCGGTTAGGGTTAGGGTTAGTAAAATGAGTCCTGGGGAACGCCGGGTAGGGTTAGGGTTAGTAAAATGAGTCCTGAGGAACGCCGGGTAGGGTTAGGGTTAGTAAAATGAGTCCTGAGGAACGCCGGGTAGGGTTAGGGTTAGTAAAATGAGTCCTGAGGAACGCCGGGTAGGGTTAGGGTTAGTAAAATGAGTCCTGGGGAACACCGGGTAGGGTTAGGGTTAGCAAAATGAGTCCTGAGGAACGCCGGGTAGGGTTAGGGTTAGTAAAATGAGTCCTGGGAAACGCCGGGTAGGGTTAGGGTTAGTAAAATGAGTCCTGGGAACGCCGGGTAGGGTTAGTAAAATGAGTCCTGGGGAACGCCGGTTAGGGTTAGTAAAATGAGTCCTGGGGAACACCGGGTAGGGTTAGGGTTAGTAAAATGAGTCCTGGGGAACGCCGGGTAGGGTTAGGGTTAGTAAAATGAGTCCTGGGGAACGCCGGGTAGGGTTAAGGTTAGTAAAATGAGTCCTGGGGAACGCCGGGTAGGGTTAGTAAAATGAGTCCTGGGGAACGCCGGGTAGGGTTAGGGTTAGTAAAAATGAGTCTTGGGGAACGCCGGGTAGGGTTAGGGTTAGTAAAAATGAGTCCTGGGGAACGCCGGGTAGGGTTAGGGTTAGTAAAAATGAGTCCTGGGGAACGCCGGGTAGGGTTAGGGTTAATAAAAATGAGTCCTGGGGAACGCCGGGTAGGGTTAGGGTTAATAAAAATGAGTCCTGGGGAACGCCGGGTAGGGTTAGGGTTAATAAAAATGAGTCCTGGGGAACGCCGGGTTAGGGTTAGTAAAAATGAGTCCTGGGGAACGCCGGGTAGGGTTAGGGTTAATAAAAATGAGTCCTGCAGAACGCCGGGTAGGGTTAGGGTTAATAAAAATGAGTCCTGGGGAACGCCGGGTTAGGGTTAATAAAAATGAGTCCTGGGGAACGCCGGGTTAGGGTTAATAAAAATGAGTCCTGGGGAACGCCGGGTTAGGGTTAATAAAAATGAGTCCTGGGGAACGCCGGGTTAGGGTTAATAAAAATGAGTCCTGGGGAACGCCGGGTAGGGTTAGGGTTAGTAAAAATGAGTCCTGGGGAACGCCGGGTAGGGTTAGGGTTAATAAAAATGAGTCCTGGGGAACGCCGGGTAGGGTTAGGGTTAATAAAAATGAGTCCTGGGGAACGCCGGGTTAGGGTTAGGGTTAGTAAAAATTAGTCCTGAGGAACGCCGGGTAGGGTTAGGGTTAATAAAAATGAGTCCTGGGGAACGGCGGGTAGGGTTAGGGTTAATAAAAATGAGTCCTGAGGAACGCCGGTTAGGGTTAGGGTTAGTAAAAATGAGTCCTGGGGAACGCCGGGTAGGGTTAGGGTTAATAAAAATGAGTCCTGGGGAACGCCGGGTAGGGTTAGGGTTAGTAAAAATGAGTCCTGGGGAACGCCGGGTAGGGTTAGGGTTAATAAAAATGAGTCCTGGGGAACGCCGGGTAGGGTTAGGGTTAATAAAAATGAGTCCTGGGGAACGCCGGGTTAGGGTTAGTAAAAATGAGTCCTGGGGAACGCCGGGTACGGTTAGGGTTAATAAAAATGAGTCCTGGAGAACGCCGGGTAGGGTTAGGGTTAATAAAAATGAGTCCTGGGGAACGCCGGGTTAGGGTTAATAAAAATGAGTCCTGGGGAACGCCGGGTTAGGGTTAATAAAAATGAGTCCTGGGGAACGCCAGGTTAGGGTTAGTAAAAATGAGTCCTGGGGAACGCCGGTTAGGGTTAGTAAAAATGAGTCCTGGGGAACGCCGGGTAGGGTTAGGGTTAATAAAAATGAGTCCTGGGGAACGCCGGGTAGGGTTAGGGTTAATAAAAATGAGTCCTGGGGAACGCCGGGTTAGGGTTAGGGTTAGTAAAAATTAGTCCTGAGGAACGCCGGGTAGGGTTAGGGTTAATAAAAATGAGTCCTGGGGAACGGCGGGTAGGGTTAGGGTTAATAAAAATGAGTCCTGGGGAACGCCGGTTAGGGTTAGGGTTAGTAAAAATGAGTCCTGGGGAACGCCGGGTAGGGTTAGGGTTAATAAAAATGAGTCCTGGGGAACGCCGGGTAGGGTTAGGGTTAGTAAAAATGAGTCCTGGGGAACGCCGGGTAGGGTTAGGGTTAATAAAAATGAGTCCTGGGGAACGCCGGCTAGGTACAGGTAACTTTATATTTGATTAGTTAATTGCCTGAATTAACTAAATCGAATACAACACCTTTCATCACCAACGCTCTGATCCCCACTTTGTCCCAGTTGAAATGAACGGCTCTCCCCTTAAAGAAGGCCACTTCTTTGATAAGGTCCTGGGACTGACCTTCTCTTCAGATTGGAAATAGAAAAACTTACATCAAATCTGTTGCTACGGTTGCTGGAAAAATGGTTGGATCATTCTACCGCTCCAGAAGGTATTTCACGCCCGACACCATCTTCTACCTGTACAAGAGTCAAATACGTCCTAAGATAGAGTACTGCTGCCATATATGGGGAGGTACTGCTCAGAGCACTCTTTCCTGCCTTGAGAGAGTCCAAAACTGACTTCGAAATCTAGTGGAGGGTGTCCTCTTCTTTTCCCTACAGTCACTCACTCACAGAAGAGATGTTGCTAGTCTTTCTTTGCTCTACCGTTATTTTCATGGTAGGTGCTCGACTGAGCTCAAATCTATGGTCCCCCCTTTGTAAAACATTCACAATAAGAACCTGCCTAGCTACTACCACTGTAAATGATTTCCCTTTCTCCCTCTGTGTGCACAAGAAACGAAACTTCCATGGGCAGAGCTTCTTTCCTAGAACTGCCCGTCTGTGAAACCCAGTGCTGCAAGCCTGCTTCCCAGCTGACTACAATATGGTCGTCTTCAAGTCCAATGTAAACAGGTGCTTGCTGAACCGTTTCCGTAAATAATCAATTTCTGCCCTGCTACAACCATCGTGCCGGTGAACGCAATGTTGTCTCACCATCCTCCAGTCAAACTCTTTAACCCTTATCCTCGTGTGGCCTTTGGGCCTTGATAAGCGATGATCTTTCATGTAAAAAAAAACAGAAAAAACAATACCATCCACCATTTTCAGTATTTACTATATCCAACACTAACCCTAAACTTGGATATTCTTGCTATTTACTCAATCATTGGTTCTTTTTTGTTTCCCCCCTCTCATGGGAAAGTGGCCATATGGTCGGTCAGCTTCCTAACCCATTCTGCCCCACATTCTTGCCTGTAATCTTAAAATACTGATCGATCAAAATAATAAAACGCAATAAATCCTTGAAAATGGCGGAAGTAAAAATAAAGAAAACATTTTGGTGTTTTCATGCAATTTGTTGAATGTCAATGGAAATATTCGATTACCGAAAGTTTTTATTTTCCATTTTCTTTTAAAATAGATAGGAAATATTACAATAAAAAAAACAAAAAAAAACAATAAAAAAAAAAGACACCTGAAATTTAAGTAAAAATAGATTGGATAAAAATAAACACATTCTTCTTTTTTTTCTTTCTTATTTGTTTTAATTGCATCCATTTTTTTGTTTTAATTTGGTTTTAATTTTTAACATTAAATTAAATTCTATTTGGCAGCCATCTTTATCGCTTCATTTTTCTGAACGATTTGCATTCTCTTATCTTTAATTTTACATGGTCAAATACACTTAAACGGAATTGTAAGACATTGGGAAATCTTTTATTACGTCACGAAATCACGACGTAATTTATTACAACAGAGACCACAGACGAAGGGCCAAAGGTCGTCTATTTAGACAGTGACTTTATATAGATTTGGCTGTTTTGTTTTACGGCATATCAACCCTATTCAGGTTATTCAATGCTGAATCCGGTCATTTTGGTGAAAGTTTGCATGCTTCAAGTTCTTTATCTTCAAATATTTTATTCATGGTGTTTGGTTGAGTGAAAGGAGGATGGGGAAGGAAATTAATGTATTTTGTTTTGGATTTTGCAGAACATTATTGAGAAAAAGAAACAATAACACATCAATGTTTGGTGCATTTTGGGGTCAGACAACCTTATCTGGTAGCACAGGTCTTTGTATATGTACTAGAGGCACCGTCTAGACTCGGAGGCTCAAATAAACTTATAAATTGATCTTGTTTGCTGGTTTTTCCATCCATGTTCAGTGGATTACGTCACAAAAGGTGCCATGCACACTGGATGCTATTCACTAAAGGATGACGTCATTCATTAAAACAGAGAGAGGGGTGGGGACAGCCCATTTATGATGTAATGACTAAATAATTAAAGGGTAATTGAAATGAGTAGTGGGAAGAGGGAAAGTGGGAGAAGAGTGGATAACAAATGAATGATTATTATCCAGAAAAAGGGTTAGGGTTAGTGTTAGGGTTTTCATAGCGTTCTTTCATTTTTGGTGTGCTTCTTCTCTCTCTCTTTCTCCCATCCACCCCCCCCTCTCTCTCTCTCTTCACTCTACTTCAACCTCTCCCTAATTTCTTTTTTTGTCTCTTTTCTCTTTTGTTTAATTAACCCCCAATACTCCCCCCCCCACTCCTCTTTTGCTACACCCCCCCCCCCCTCCCTTCCTCCCGCTAAGATTCACTTATTAACCTAACCTCATTAACTCTTCCCTGGGACAACACTGGTAGGCAACAGGAAACAAAAACAAACAAAGATGCTTATTCTCTGCACTTCAATCCATCTTCGGCCATATTGGAAAAGCTGAGACAAGTAAATGGATGAGTTAAAAAATCACCATAAATCCATAAACACCAGCCTCTCGCTCTTGGACAGGGTACACAAACGAATTTCTAACCTAATACGTCTCCGCATTGTCTGCTAAGCGCAAGCCCTGTCACATCGCTGCAGCAAAATCCCACCCCTTCAGTTTAGAAGTCCCTAGATACCGGAAGATTTTTTTACTCTGATAGCTTGTTTCCTAGGGCCGCTTACCTTTGGAATTCCCTCCCTGCTTCCCTAACCATATAAACATGCAGAAATTTAAATGGCATGTGAACAGACATCTTGCTGCCCCCCGCCCTCCAAATCTGACTCCTATCACAGTAGCCCCTTACGTTTCAGTGTCAATATGCCTTGTTTGGGGTGAAAAACATTTTTTTTTAATTTTAAATAAATAAATAAAAAATAAATAACCTAAGTAAGGGCGAATGTCAACTCCCCCCCAATTTTATCAATTGACTCTCTATTAAAGGGGGCCAATAATGGTTACCATCGTTTCGGCGGTAATTGTCTGCAAATCAAGCAACAATTAAGAGTAGACAACATGGCCGTCTTGTAAGAAAATAACAGCAAAGAAAACATTTAAGATTTCTTTTTGAACTGACCCTGCTACTTCAAATGCTCTACACCTACTAACCAAAGCATTTTCATTGAAAAAAAAATAGATGACAGTACTTGGCTTAGTAGATATAAACCAGTTGAGGTAGCAGGGTCATTTGGCAAGGGAAGGCCAAGGAAAACATGGGAGGAAGTGATAAGGATGGATTTGAGAGAAAGAGGGATAGATCTGGTAAGAAGTCAATTTCTAAAAGCCGTCCAACACATGCCAGCATGTAAAACAGACGTTCAACCGATAACTAATAAAGATGAAGTCAAGGCATTTCTAAATCACTCCATGTACACATTTATATAAACTAGCAGAATGAGAAATTTGAATGAGAAAACTATGCCTATTTGTGGCCAACCATATCACCATTTTTATTTTTTTATATTTTATAGATTTAATTTTTGAGGCGGGGTTCAAGGCTGTACTCAGCATTTATTAGCTGGAAAGGGGTGTAAGTAAAGTGACATAAATTGAAATAAATTTCGGTGAACCCTCTCAAGGCACATCCGGCGTTTCTCCCCCAAAATGGCTGAAATTACAGTTTCAATAATCGCTCAAAAAACGAAAATTAAGCAAAATACTGATAGAACATTACATTTTTTCTATCACGATTGGTGACATTAATTAGATGTGTTTCTAACACTATTTTGTTTATTTTTCAATTTTTCACCGATTATCAAGGAGCTACGCGCAGGGCTCATGAACAGCCATTTTTGCTTTTCGTTCTAACTGAACAGGTGAACACCGGATTTGTTTTGAACAAAAATACTCTTTAAAATAAGTTAAAACACAAATAAACTTATCCAGGTTAGTAGAAGAGTAACTTATCTTGCTTTGCGTAACATTTATTTGTTGCCTATTTGTTTGTTTTTTAGCCCTTTTTCGTTCCGTTAGCTGTCGTTAAAAATGACCGGCCTTTTATTCCAAAATTCAGCCAAGCTCTGCTAAGCTGTGAATGGAGAAAAGACAAATTGTTTTGATGCGGAAATCAAAATCCGGGGGAGGGGGATGGATACGAAGATAAAAGCAATAAGATTTTACTTTTATTGCAGAAATCTATTATTTGTCTAGATGTAATATCACTTTTTATTTTGCTTTAATATTTATCAAATTTAGACTGAGTTTTATTTTAGCCATCATTAGAGCCATTAGATTTAGTGTCAACCATCTCTAAAATTTGGAATTTATAGATTCCAGAGTTACTATGGCCCTATGGGAATGGACGTATCTGTTGGAAATCGTTGGTTTGACTTGCGCGAATTAACGCGGGGTGGACCCGGCAGTTGAGTGCAGAATAAGGCCTGTTCTCACAGTCAAAAAACACAGACGTGACAAGTTCACCGTGTGACGAGATCCCAGATCCTGGGTCAGTGTGCACCTGCGAGAGGCTCTGTGACGTCACAAGCCTTTGTGTGGGAAACAGAGGAATCCGTGACGTCACTCGTTCTTTGTGAGAAGCGAGTTTAGCCAGTCTGGGTTTTGGAGGCGAACCGATGAGACGTAATTGTTACCATGTAATTTACAACAGATAAGGGAAATGTTTCCTTAAGAAAATACAAGCGAGAGATATCCTTTCCCCCCTCTATGTATGGTTGAGAAAATAATTGTTAAGTAACTACTATAAAATAGTGATTTGCTCTCTCTCTCGGCGTAGTGAATGGCCCAGGACGATAAATAACAACGCTTGTAATAAAAAGAATTGAAACTTAAAGAGATTGTTGTTTGGTGAGTCAGTCGGGAAGCTTTTGTTGCAGACAACGGACGGCGTAGTTCACGGCATGAAGGAAAGAAGAAAGAATTCATCAACTAGACGACATCAAGACGGCGACCCTCTACATGACGAGGGAGAAATCTAAAGGTATGCAAACAATATATGAACTATGTGATTTATGATGTTTTAAAAATGACGAGTATTAGATGTGAACTGCCACGGCCTTTTCAGGGACGAGTATATGAAACGAGTAAAGCCACGGCCCGTGGTGAGACTAGTGTACGAAACGCGTATTGCCACGGTCCAAGCAGGAGTGGTAATATGCAACACTATTCTTCTGGTCAGTTATCGCCGATCCTTGTTTGGCAATGACAATAAAATGGAGTGGTTAATGTGTCTTTTCTGATGGCATAACAGCAAATTGTCTTTTGAAAATTATCAGAATTGTTATTAAATTTCTCCATCTCGATTTGTGCTGACGTGTAGCATCAGTACATGTAGCGTTATCTAAATTAAGCATAAAGTATGTCACAACTGATGATGTCTTGTTGGTAATGTCTGGATGGTTAGCATTTAGAGTTCAATCAGTATGAACTGCAAAATCTCATAATATTGTAAAGCCTTTAGATTTGGACAATCCGTTGAAAATTCCTGACAATTTGCAATCCGATCTATTAGTTTATTACTAGCAAATATATGAACCCTACAGGCGCCATACTATAAGCTAGTTTCACTAATATAGATTTAAAATTATTTTTAATTAATTTATGTTATTCTGAGTTTAAACTTGTGGGGGGGGGGGTAATAATTTGAACCTGTCTATTATTGCAAAAGTTACCGAATTTAACGAAATGAAAAAGTTAGGGAATAAATGAGAGGAAAGACGAATAGAATAAATAAATGAAAATGTTGGAAGAGGGACCATTTATTGCTAAAGTGGAATTGGGGGAAAAGACAAATAGTGCTGATGTCGAAATTGGACATGGATAGACACAAAGATCAAAGCAATTTTCGTTTTGTTGAAGATACAAGCTTTTGGGGGGGGGGTCTAAAACTTTGAATTTTGGTACAATAATTTATTGCAATTTTCTCATGAAATATAAAAATTTAAAAACAATGGAATGTCACGAGAGTGGACACGGAATTAGTGAAAATTTGAAACGGGGGGGGGGTATTTGACCTCTACACGTGTGATATTTTGTTTGTCGAAATAAGAACTGAAAAAGAAAATGCACCAGTTGTCACTTATGTTTCCAGAGATTCATAGATATCAACAAATATTTAAAAAATGTGAAAATTTTCATCAAAAATAAACAAAATCCTGAAATACAAAACACATTTTGTGAAAAATTAACGTTTTACTTGATTGGAATGAACAATCTTATTTTTACTGTATATTTTTTTTTTCTTTCTTGGTATACATTCATTTTTGTTTTGTATTATTTTATTAGTTTTTATTTTTTCAAATATATGTTAAAAAGATGTCAGAAAGTAATTGCGTCTCCTACCTTGAGTTCCTTCTTGAAACGTTCAGGGTTCTTAATATTCTCAACATCTTCTCGGCCACAAAATAATACAATGATATGGAAAATCAGACCAAGGAAGTTGTCCACATGGCACTCACTAATTGTGTTATCTTCAGTTATTACAATTAGAGTAAGGCTGAAAAACAAAGAAAATCAGAAAAAAAAAGAAAATCAGAAAAAAAAAGAAAATCAGAAACAAAAAGAAAATCAGAAACAAAAAGAAAATCAGAAAAAAAATCAGAAAATCAGAAAGAAAATCAGAAAGAAAATCAGAAAAAAAATCAGAAAATCAGAAGAAAAAAAAATTTAAGGAAAAACCCAATGTTTGGGGGGAAAAGAAACATAAAAAGAAAAATATGTACAAAAAAAATTTAAGTACAAAAACTCCAGTATGAACAAAATTACTAGAAAATACAAAGTATGGAAAAAATGAAGTACAGTAAAGTATATGCCAAACTTAAGTACGTAAAAAATAAGTAATAAGGAGAATAAGGTACAAAAACAAAGTATATGGAAAAAAACGTACTTTGAAAATAGAGCAGATGAAAAAATAAAGTACAAAATCACTAAACTACAGAGTGGAAGTATGGGGAACATAAAGTGCATAAAAGTACAGGAAAAAACGAAGTACAGAAAGACAGAAGAAGTATGTGAAAAAAATAAAGTACGGATACCATAACTTATGGGGAAAAATAAAGTCCTAGAAAAAATAATGTGTAAAAAAAATACAGTATGAAAAAAATGAAGTACAAGAAAAATTACTGTAGAGAAAAAATATTCAATTAAGTAGAGAAGAAGAAATAAAGTACGATAATAAAAAAGAACAACTCCTGAATAATTTGACCCATTCCTATGAAAAGTGAAAAAGAGATTCTATCGATACAACTCTAATATATATATATATATATATATGAGAGAGAAGAATTTTTAGATTCAAAATGGCATTTAAATTAGGTTTCAGAAGCAAAAAGTTCTGATAAACATAATTTTTTTACGCGTTTTGAGAGAACCTTTATTAAATGGATCGCAAAAGGCATAGAAAAACATAAGGTAGTTTTTTGTTTTTTTCAGATGCTGCCAAACGGATATAGAAAAGATTCTCTATGATCAGAAAAAAAAAAACCATAAAAAAGGATCCAAATATTAAGCAATTAATTTTACTGGAAATAATCATTATCATCAACCGGTTTATTTGTTGAATCAGGCCACAATTAATCCTCTGATGAGGACGGGGCCTGATTATCCAGTCTCTATCTAAGTCTTCGCCTCAATTTTTGTCTTTCTGAATGAGAAAATACGATAAATATTATATTAAAAAAATAATAGAAGAATAATAAAAATAAAATAAATATTAATAATTTAGATAAAAATAAAAAAGTCAAAAACTGAGAAAATTCTAACTGTAAAATAAGGGGAAATTGTCCTCGACAAAATAACTGTTTAACAAGAAACACAATCTATCAAGCCACAATATATTGAATAACCAAATAAAATAAAAGGTTATATAGGGGAAACTGCATCAGATTTTTAAAAAGATATAATAATCACAAAGGTACATTTAATTATAAAAATTACAGATATAGTCCATCACTATCTAACCATTTGGGGTAAATTAAGGAAAACGAACAGTTCCCAGTAGTTGAACATGCTATAGTTTGTAGATTTTTAGATTATGTCTGAGCGAGAAACCAGAAACTTTCAAGTTCAAAGACACAAAAAAATCTATTTAACAGAATAATCGAAATTGCTATAATTTGAAGACATGGGATAAATAACTTACTTTTTGATAAAAAAACAAAACACCATTATATAAATTATGCTTGAAGCAAAGGTAAACCCAGTGAGAGGTTTCAAGGCTGATGTCAACAGTTGACGAACTGAACAGTAAATTAAAAGCCAAGAATGTCAGTAGAAGTAGGTTGAACTTTAGTGAAATTTAGAGAGTGAAGATAAGTGGTTTATACAGTCACTAACAAAACCAATTATATTCAAGTTAAACTTGCATGTGTTGAAGGGGGTAACGTCTTAAATAAACGATAACAACCAATGATTTTAAGCAGCAATAGCTGGATATAGATAACCATTTATCTATAAAAGAGAAGGTAGAATTGAAAATCTTGCACTTAGCCTGGCAATTTCCTTCGATGAAATGAAGTACAGACGTTTTCTGTGTAGCTCACTTGCCATATATATATATATATATATATATATATATATATATATATATATATATATATATATATATATATATATGTATGTGTATATATATATAATAATAATAATCCAGGTAAAACATCCACAGGGTAGTAATCCAAAGAATTTCAATCGGGTTTATAAAAAGTGCTCAATATCAAATAGAGCTTTTATATATGATTATTTTTATTTACACTGAAATGTACAAAATCTGCGACACTGGCATGTCGATGTTATCGATCAACAGCTATTATAACTGAGATCTCATCAGGCAGAGTTAGAATCCGATCTTAACCGTAGATCAT
Source organism: Sepiola atlantica (assembly GCA_963556195.1). Taxonomy (NCBI): domain Eukaryota; kingdom Metazoa; phylum Mollusca; class Cephalopoda; order Sepiida; family Sepiolidae; genus Sepiola; species Sepiola atlantica. Next base: position 30,916,609 of record OY744539.1, on the reverse strand, counting down.
ATTTGGAAAGAATGAAATTTCCAAATATGATAGTTATAATAGCTGTTGATCGATAACATCGACATGCCAGTGTCGCAGATTTTGTACATGTCTATGTAAATAAAAATAATCATATATATATATATATATATATATATATAAAATGAAAAAGGTAAGCCAACTGCTGCTGATAATACACAGCCAAATTTGTCTGTCTCAAATTTTTTTGATTTCTTTTCACTAACAGTCTGGCCTAAGGCTTGCCACCCTCAGACAGATCAAATTTGATAATTGTATGGTTATTTTTTCTGCATTTCTCTTCCTCCTGAGGAAGTCTCACAATAAAGACGAAATGTTGATGAATACATAAATGATATAGTTTTTGGCTTTCCTTTTTCATTTTCCATTACGTCTGATCATTTTATCCCTATCTTTATTCATATATATATTATTTAAAGAATCTCTTAGAAAACACTTTTAAACTAAAGATTATTTCAAAGAATTTTTACATGAGGAATTTGAGGTTTAAACTTGTCAGAAAATAGAAGCTCAATGTTCGTCATACAATAAATAGAAAGAGCTTAATATATATAGTTTAAGGTTAGTTTGTCAGCTAATTTCTAAAGGATTTCTTAGCAAAAGTGTATTACAATTATTTCAAAGTCAATTTATTCCAGAACCCATGCTATAAACAAAGCAAGATTCTGATGCATCACGTTTTCTCTCTTCATACGAAAAGACCAAACATTAAAATAAAATTAATTGAAAACTTTTCATCAGAAAATCATGAAAATATTACCAATAGGATACCATTAAATTTGACACTTTAGCTTCAAAAAGATAATCCTTAAAAGTTTTTTGTTTTTTTTACCATCCATCTTTATGGTCCATCGCTGTTACAAGCGGAGGATCTGTATAGTTAATGGTAAACATGAACTTGATAAGACATGGACAGCGTGAGTTTCTTTGTCACAAGATTGAGGTTATACTCCTCCCCTCTCTCGCCCGGCGTAGACAGATACCTTAACTAGTAGATAAGCACAAGCCTTTGCACCCATTCAACGATGTACAACAAAGATAGATCGGGAAGCTTAATGGTGTCCCACCCTCGAATATGCCCACACAAAGCGTGCACCTATCTCGCGTGTACGGCTTCTTTTTGCAAGTGATTGCTTTCTTTTCTTGTCACAGTCCAAGTGTCCATCGTTTTTGAAACATGAATCGGATCTCCGCTTGGAACATACCAGAGGAAGCCAGAAACTGTATAATCAAAACTGCTAAGGTTTAGAAGAGCTTTCAAGAGGAGACTCCGATGCATAATTAGCCGAGCTTGATAAAATGGTTGGAATCGGCAGGGGTTTTTGGTTTTGTTGTTTAGTTCCATTGGGCTTTTACATGCATCCTTGTAACTCTTTCAGGGGCTCTGTTCGTCAATCTGTCACACTTAAGTTTGAAATGGCATTTTCGTCATTCTGTCACGCTGACGTTTGAAATTGCATTTTCGTCAATCTGTCACACTTAAGTTTGAAATGTCATTTTCGTCATTCTGTCACGCTGACGTTTGTAATGGCATTTTCGTCAATCTGTCACACTTAAGTTTGAAATGTCATTTTCGTCAATCTGTCACACTTAAGTTTGAAATGGCATTTTCGTCATTCTATCACGCTGATGTTTGAAATGTCATTTTCGTCAATTTGTCACACTTAAGTTTGAAATGTCATTTTCGTCAATCTGTCACACTTAAGTTTGAAATGTCATTTTCGTCAATCTGTCACACTTAAGTTTGAAATGTCATTTTCGTCAATCTGTCACACTTAAGTTTGAAATGGCATTTTCGTCAATCTGTCACACTTAAGTTTGAAATGTCATTTTCGTCAATCTGTCACACTTAAGTTTGAAATGTCATTTTCGTCAATCTGTCACACTTAAGTTTGAAATGTCATTTTCGTCAATCTGTCACACTTAAGTTTGAAATTGCATTTTCGTCAATCTGTCACACTTAAGTTTGAAATGTCATTTTCGTCAATCTGTCACACTTAAGTTTGAAATGTCATTTTTGTCAATCTGTCACACTTAAGTTTGAAATGTCATTTTCGTCAATCTGTCACACTTAAGTTTGAAATGTCATTTTCGTCAATCTGTCACACTTAAGTTTGAAATGTCATTTTCGTCAATCTGTCACACTTAAGTTTGAAATGTCATTTTCGTCAATCTGTCACACTTAAGTTTGAAATGTCATTTTCGTCAATCTGTCACACTTAAGTTTGAAATTGCATTTTCGTCAGTCTGTCACGCTTAAGTTTGAAATGTCATTTTCGTCAATCTGTCACACTTAAGTTTGAAATGTCATTTTCGTCAATCTGTCACACTTAAGTTTGAAATTGCATTTTCGTCAGTCTGTCACGCTTAAGTTTGAAATGTCATTTTCGTCAATCTGTCACACTTAAGTTTGAAATGTCATTTTCGTCAATCTGTCACACTTAAGTTTGAAATGTCATTTTCGTCAATCTGTCACACTTAAGTTTGAAATGTCATTTTCGTCAATCTGTCACACTTAAGTTTGAAATGTCATTTTTGTCAATCTGTCACATTTAAGTTTGAAATGTCATTTTTGTCAATCTGTCACACTTAAGTTTGAAATGTCATTTTCGTCAATCTGTCACACTTAAGTTTGAAATGTCATTTTCGTCAATCTGTCACACTTAAGTTTGAAATGTCATTTTCGTCAATCTGTCACACTTAAGTTTGAAATGTCATTTTCGTCAATCTGTCACACTTAAGTTTGAAATTGCATTTTCGTCAGTCTGTCACGCTGGCATTTGAAAGATAGAGATTTGTTGGTCTGTCACGCTGACGTTTGAAATATAGCAGTTTCCTCGGTCTGCCATGCTTAATTTTGAATTATTACTTTTGTTGGTATGTCATGCTTAAGTTTGAAATAGCATTTTCATTGCTAAACACACAACTGAAATGGATGTATTTTATTTTAGATACGTTCAAGTTTCAAATAGCATTTTCGTTGTCTATCACACTTATGTTTAAGAAGATATCCTTTTCAGCGGTCTGCCATGTTTATGGAATATCAGTTTCTTTGGTCTGTAACGTTTAAATTTGAAATATCATTTTTATTGAATATCGGTTAAGTTTTTAATTGCAATTTTATCCGTCTGTCACGTTTAGGTTTTAAGTAGAATTTTCTTTAGTCTGTCAGGTTTATTGATAAACGTACAGATTGAATCGATTCATCTATAAGAGTCTATGTCCATCAGCTGGTCTGTCACGCTAAAGTCTGAAATAGCATTTACTTTGATCTTTCATGCTAAAGTTTAGAACGACGTGGTCGTTGGTCTGTCATGCTAAAGTTTAGAACGACGTGTTCGTTGGTCTGTCACACTTATGTTTGTAACAACACTTTCATTGCTAAATACACAGATTGAATGAACATGGCTTAAGAATATCCGTTCCTGTTATTTTGGGGGATTCGTTTTAAAATGGTTGGCATTCTATGAGTCCTTTTATTACTTTTTTGTTATTATTATGATTAGAATAATAATAAAAATAAAAATAATAAAAATAAAAATAATAAAAATAAAAATAAAAATAATAAAAATAAAAATAAAAGTAAAAGTAAAAATAATAATAATAATAATAATAATAATAATAAAAATGATAATAAAAAAATAAAAAATAATAATAATAATAAAAATAATAATAATAAAAATAATAATAATAATAATAATAATAATAATAATAATAGCACAACCAAAGATGAAGATGCAAATACATAGCCACCATCCCTTTACTCGGAAGCCCAATATTATTTTTGTTTGTGAAAAGTTCCGAAGCTCGCTCTGTGCGGATCAAGTTGTTTGACTGAAGAAAAGACAAGGTCGGAGTTCAACCTGGAAATCTAATCTGCAACAGATCTTATACCAAAAGCAATTTATGACATTCTAGTGATTATAACAACAAAAAGTTTGCATAAACTGAAACGCAATCTTATAACAATTAGAACGGCACTCCATAGAGAGCATACCTCCACCAAAGCTCACAACTAAAGAATTGGTTTGTCAGTTTCATGGCATACCAAGCACTTCTCGAGTCATTTAATACAATACCTATTGTCAATAATTTATTGTATACGGGAAAATAATATCAGAAAAGAGTAGATATTTTATCATTCTTGTTTGAATTATCAAAAGCCCATCAATATATATAATCCACTGATAATATAACGGCTGCTTTCTTTGTGTGTGTTTCTGTCTGTCACAATTTTTCTAACTGTAAGAAATACATTCTGATATCGAAATATCTTAATGGAAATTATTAATATTAATATGATTATATTAATATTAATAATAAAATCCCAACAAATAAAGCAAATGCCATGACCGGAAATCGAAACTGAAACCTTGAGATCTTCAGTCTGATGTTCTACGAACTGAGCTATTTAGATTTTCTTATAAATAGATCTTATAAGATTACTTTCACAAAATAATAATAGCTTTGACGTGACGTCATAGATTTGATTTAAGTCATGTTTCAAAACATATTTATAAATATATATATATATATATATATATATATATATATATATATATATATATATATATATAGTGTGTCAACGTATAGTCTTTAAATAAATAATTTGGATAAATATTATATAATTCTAAAAATGCCCCTCATAGTATGAGTGAATCTACCAGCCGAGCAAAAATAGTCACCTATAATAATACGTGTTGTATCTTAAGGACAATCTTCATGATCATCTGACATCTACCCTCAAAACTAGTAAGATTTATATGCCTTGAACTACTATCTGTGTAACATTGATAGAAGGAGGGCTAATCTAATTGTTTGTGTTGATAATATTACTAAACAAGCTATTATTTAGCCTGCACGGCTGGAAATAAGCAAAGAATACCACAAAGTGAAAAATGAGATGTACAGAATTCGAACCTGTGCCCCAGAAGAGGGGCCGCCTAACATGGGCATAAACCCCTCTAATAGTTTGCTTAGTAATATTATCCGTGCAAACAATAACATCAACAAAAAAAGCAGCTAAATATATAACATATTGTCAGAAATAAGTTTATAGAACTGAGATGAAGTCCATTTCTAATATTGAAAACAAGTTTATAAGTAGTCTTTGTGAGTCTTTGAATAATAGGAGAGATGAAAGAGAAAGGGGTTCATGAATGAACGCGTCCATGAATATGGATGAAGAGGAAAGATTAGAAAGTCCACATGGTTTAAATAAATGCCCCGTTAGTAGGGAAGAGAAAAGAGTTCATATATGAAGAATGTTTGGTTTGTAATAAAAGAGAAAGAGTTCACATATGAAGAATGTTTATGTCCATACACAGATGTGGAAGTTCGACCGTGTGTAAGTAGTTATGTGTGTGTGTTATATTAAGTCCAGGTGTGTAGTGGCAGAAGTAGCCATCTGTAATTCTTGGAGCTTCTGTCAAACCCTATGGCCAGACACCCCAGGAGGTTTCTGTTTGCATCCCAAGCGAGAAGTTTGGGAGTTAGTCCAGGCACGTGGGAAAGAAAAGAGGAAGTTCATACTGTGTTAACCTTTTTATAATCTCTCATTATGTGGTCAGCTTGCATGAGAGATCGCCCCTGATTGGGCAAGCCAGAAAGGAAGTTAAATGCTTGCACCAATCAGCGCTAAGCTTATGAGTTAAGCACAGATTCAAAATCGTAATAGCAGTTGTACCTCTGCTACAAGTTTCCTATATTAGAAAAATATATGTGCATCTGTATTCTTACTGCTTGAGCAAGACTGATCTACCCTGGACTGTACTTATCTACCCTTTGCCTCTTGTCATAAATATATATAATTACCTTCTTTTACTAGTTGAAAAATAGCTTAGTCAGCAAGTATTTCATTCAACAAGATTTAATAGATGAATTTTAAGAACATGCATTTTTGTTTAATAAAGTCGATTATCAGCGGATGCCATTTGTAAACTAACACGATGGTGCCGTATTTACATAGTTTACATAATTTTCCCGATGTTTTAAAACATTAATTTGCATAAATTTGCATTTTTATTTTTTTTAATTTGCATATACAATGGCAATAATATGTTTGAGTAAACAATACTAAAAACCAAAATATCTCAAATTAATAAATGACATCAGATTTTTCAGAAGTGCTCATTGGTCATAAACCATTGGTGACATCATCACTTTACACGGTGTTGATTGGCTGTTTCAAATCTATTTTTTGGGGGCTTTTATTTCATGCAGTTTTTTTGTTTTTTTAATTCTTCCTTCCTTAACCTGCGGCTCAATTTACGTTGCCGCAATGTATTTAGTTTGGTTGAATATCTCTTTAGAGAAATTGTTAGATTACTTTGTGATTTATGGCATCAAGTCAGGAGAAAATTGTTGATCTACACCCGTAAATGACGAAATAACGAAAAGCCGTAAACTGGTTTTTCATTGCACGGGCCACAAAAAGATAATGTCCATATCGAATTTCTCCAAAGCTGATAGCTTTCTTTTCAGTTGTTGTTTTTGGGGGGTTTTTTTCATCGAATGTTGGCATTGCATGCACTCAAATAAATATCGCTTTAATATTTATATACGTAAGGCAAGGCCAGCATAAACTATTAATTCATGCGATGATTTTTTTCTCTACCTTTTTCATATCTTTTTGTTGATATCCTTACAGCTTATGCATACTTTTATACATATTTTATTAAGCAAAATAGCTTTATTTGCTTAGAAGAGTTACAAAAAGAGTATGAACATGAAAGTTGAAATTAAAAGCATACACTGTGTATATATATATATATATATATATATATATATATACATGGACGGCGGCACCGAGGGGCGGGGGGGGGGGCTCAAGCAACCCCACTTTTTTACTTGCCCCCCCCCCACACTTTACGGTCATCAATAATGAAGTTATATATGCATGTGTTTAACCGGGCCCCCCACTTTTTAGGAGAGCCCCCCCCCCACTTTTATAACTGTCCCACCGGTCCTGCATATATATATATATATATATATATATATATATGAGAAAAGAAGGATGAGAGTAATCCGACGTAATGGGAAATTAAAAAGGAAAAGCCAAGAGATATTTTTTTTTATATATTCATCAACGTTTCGTCTTTATTGTAAGACTTCCTCAGGATGATAATTTGAAGAAAAATGTCATGCAAGTACATCGAGATTTGGAGTTGACATTATGAAGAGATGAAGGAAAATTCGATGTACTTGCATGACATTTTTCTTCAAATTATCATCCTGAGGAAGTCTTACAATAAAGACGAAACGTTGATGAATATATAAAAAATATCTCTTGGTTTTTCCTTTTTCATTTCCCATATATATATATAAGGATAGGAAAAGAGATTCAACCACTATTGATAACTTGCATTTATACACAAGCAATCTGTCTCTCTCTGTCTCTCTCATGTATGAAGTTAGGTATGTGTATATGTTTATATATTTCTAATGAACCGATAATTATGAATTTGAGAACACAGCTTCTAGACGTGAGGGGTTCAAATGTGAGCTATATTTAGTTTAATTTAATTTTATGCAAAATAGGGTAAAAGGGAGGGGGCCTTCGTGAAAATTCAGATACCTTTGATTGTTGTCAAATTTTAACAAATGGTATGAGACATCAATTAACAAATACTCTCCAAAATTTCAGTTTCTTTTGAGTATTTTTAAAAGTTTTTAGGGGCCATAATATGGCCATAACCTCCCATTTAAAAATTAAAATATTTCAGATTTGCATTAATGGAAATCGCTCCAGACAAGGCATGAAGCCACTTGATGTAAGGAGCTAACAAGGACGAAATATGATTATACCAAAGACAGAAGATGCCTATTGGCTTTAGTCTTGAAAAGAAGATTATAGGTAGGAGGAAAACAGTCAACAGGAAGAGAGTTCCACAAGCTTGCAGTTCTTGAAAAGAAGCTACTGGAATAGGAAGCTGTATTACAATGTGGTATCAAAACAGCGAATTGATGGAGACCACTGAGTCAAACGAGCTGGAACAAAAAAAGACGAGAATAGATCACATAATTCTGAAGAACCCATGCCATAATAGTATTTATAGGAAAGACTGAGACTAGCAACATCATGTCTGTGAGAGATAGGGTGCAGAGAAGAAGAAAGGGTGTGGCCAATCAAATTACAGATACGTTTCTGCACATTATTAAGAACCCTCAAATGAGACAGAGATTCACCAGCCCAAATATGACAACAGTATTCCATACATGGTCTGATTGTAGATTTGTAGAGATTGAGAATAGTCTCAGGTGTGCGATAGAGAGAAGCGACTTTGCGAGAAGAACAATGGATCAAATGTATGAACTCCAAGAAAGATTTGATGAGAAAGACCAAGAAGTTTCAGAGTTGATTTCTCCTCAAGAGCAATAGTTAATAGACATCAATGAAGCAAGATTCCCTGAATTTCAATTACTTCTTAAGCTTAAGCCTTAAATTTTAGACAATTTTCTAAAATCAAAATCATGTAATAGATTTTGATAAAAATTGAAATATGTATTCTAGACATAAGGTTTAGTAGCATTATCTGTTGATTTTTCTGTTCGTAAGGGAACATCAAAGTGGTGCAAAACTGTTCCGTTCTGGGAATTAATTTTACCTTTCCTGGGATGGGTATTCTTAACCCGGGGTCTGAATCGTGCAACCAGCAGAACAGCTACATCTAGCCACACTGACGATTGTTGGTAAATATGCAATATATATGCATGTGGATATTAAAATATTTATTATAAAATAGTTATTTAAAGCTCCCTACACGGATGAACACCATTAAGAGAAGCATTAAAAAGCTTCTAATCATGAAAAATTGTAAGTTCCCTCCCTTGGATTAGCAAACACTCTTGACAGCTGACTGTATATTTACTTAAAGAATAATAGACTTTAGTTCTCTTTATTTCTACGGCCGTGGCGATAAAAGCATCAGATGGGAGTCAAAGGTCACTTGTGTTTGAAGTTAGAACAACAGAACAGTTATATCTAGTCACACTGAGGATTCTTTGTGAAGATGAAACATATGTAGATATTAAAATATTTATTATTATATATATATATATATATATATTTATATGCATTTTCATTGGTTTAAACAACTTCTTTATTTCTGTACTTCGATGATTTTTTTTTACATCTCTCATTTTACACACAAAAGTTATTTATTCAAATTTAATATTCATTCTTATCCCTTAGGCGCGTTTCGTGGCAAAAAATCGGTTAAGTGTATTTTTTATTAATTAGTCCAACTTTGTCAATCTTCAGAGGGTTGAAGTATATATTACTGAATAGCAAAAAATCATGGCATATATATATATATATATATATATATATATATATATATATATATATAGAGAGAGAGAGAGAGAGAGAGAGAGAGAGAGAGAGTAGGTTATGAAAATATATTTGTGGCAATTAAGCTATACAGAGGCTCCCGTGTTTCATTCCCAGGGGGAATCGTCAGGCTAAAATTATGTATCGATCACTGTTGAAGTAAATACTGAAAATTGATACATAAAAAATTATATCTCCTT
>OY744539.1:30877060-30904560 GCA_963556195.1 Sepiola atlantica | reverse complement strand
TAATATAATATATAAATATATATATATGTATAATATAATATATAAATATATATATAATATAATAAAATATATAAATATATATAAATATAATATAATATAATATATAAATATATATATAATATATAAATATATAATATATAAATATATATATATATAATAAAATATATATATATATACATATATATATACATGGTAATCTAATCTAATGAACCGATCATTATGAATTTTGGAATATATATTCTCGGCAACACAGTGAGTAATATGGGCACATTTTTTTTGTAAACTTTACTATTTAGTATGTGTAGCCACCCAAACTTGTACTCTCCCCAGAAAAAGTTTCAAAATAAGTTTGTTCCAGTTCGACTTGGACCACTTGACTGACTGTTACATATCCGAGTCGGTGCATGGAGGTTGTTGATAAAACAGATGCACCTGGCGATTGTCAGTTGATGAGATAATTGCCGGATGACCAAAAAGTTATTTGAAAATAAAATAAAAAAACTCACAACCTGACAAACACCTGCACAGGAAGAGGCAACATATGATCGATTGTCAAATGATAAGTGTCTTCCGACAAAAAACAGGATGCACCTGCAAGAATCACTTAAACAGTGATGTCAGAAGAAAACAGAGATGTCGGAAAGGTTAAAGATCATATTGCCAGGTGCGGTTGTGTCATGCCAGGAAAAAATGGACAAATTTTGGAAGTGTCAAATAAAGTTCAAGCTGTCTCTGAGTACAATCTCAATGAGGTCGTCCGGGTGGCGACAAAATCGTTATATTATAACAACCGAAAATCAAAAGACAGTCAGTTGACGATCGAACCTCGGAGAGAATCAACCGTCTAGTTCCCTGTGCACAAAGCCTCTCCGACCACCACCCTCATCGTCACTGACAAATAAATATACATATTATATTTTCCTAAGATACCTTTGTTGTCATTTTTATTAAGCCCCACACAATACAACATGACGAGTCATATGTCCAGAGAAAGCCGAAATGTACAAATAATTCAAATAATATTATTCAGAAAATTAACATCTATGCTGATGATACCACTCTCTATTCTGATGTTGCTTTTCGCCCATATCACTCGGATCAGTTGAAATGGGTTCAGTTGTGGATTGTGGATATGAAATGGCTTGTTTAATTTAATCATATTAAGACTCAGCTCGTGTCTTTCAATCGTAGGCATGTCCCTTTTCTTCCTGAGATTCTCATGGATGGCTCTGTTCTTGAGGAGAAATCGACTCTGAAACTTCTTGGTCTTTCTCTCTCATCAAATCTTTCTTGGACTTCATACATTAGATCCATTGCTCTTTCTGCTTCTCATAAAGTAGGTTCTCTCTATCGCTCCAAACATTTTCTCACACCTGAGGCTATTCTCTATCTCTACAAATCTACTATCAGACAATGTATGAAGTACTATTGTCATATTTGCACTGGTTATCCTCTGTCCCATTTCAGGGGTTTTGATAAGGTGCAGAAACGTATCTGTAATTTGATTGGCCTCACCCTTTCTTCTTCTCTGCATCCCTCTATCTCTCACAAACGTGATGTTGCTAGTCTCAGTCTTTTCTATAAATACTATTATGGCATGGGTTCTTCGGAATTGCATAATCTATTCTTGTCTTTTTTTTGTCCCAGCTCGTTTGACATGTTGGTCTAGTGGTCTTCATCAATTCGTTGTTTTGCTACCTCATTGTAATACAGCTTCCTATTCCAGTAGCTTTTTTTCAAGAACTGCAGGCTTGTGGAACTCTGTTCCTGTTGCCTGTTTTCCTCCTACCTATAGCCATAGTCTTTTCAAGACTAAGGCCAATAGGCATCTACTGTCTTTGTGATAATCATATTTCGTTCTTGTTAGCTCCTTACATCAAGTGGCTTCATGCCTTGTCTGGAGCGATTTCCATATAAAAAAAAAATTCATCCCCCAAGTTTTCACTGTTTGCTATCATGCGGACTAAAGAATCGCTTGTTTAGTAATATTATCCATGCCAAAAATCCCCTCAACAAAAAAGCTTTATACATAACATACCGTATACCGGTGAAAATGAATTTCCCATATTAAAAAATACACACACACATACACATATATATATATATATATATATATATATATATTTTGTGAGGGATGGGAAATATGTATAAAAATTTAATGTCGCCCATAAATGAGACACTAAAAAATATGGCGTCTCAATAAAATGTCCATTTAATCTTACGTTCTAGAGAAAAAATAAATAGAGATCGAAAGAAATGATTGCAGGGTTCGGAATAAAAGGATGGATTGCCTCTTCTTCGATAAACACGGAGAATATATGTTCGCAGGTATTGGCTATTAAATATTGAAATAGCTTACAGACTAAGAGAAAGGGTGGACTAAAAAGGGAGAGCAAACTCGATATATTTGTTTGGATCAGATCAAATAAAAAGGAAAGAAACTGATTCCGAAACCTATTTAAGTGAAGACACACATGCAAAGTGAAAAGGCACACATATGTTGAACTGAAAGTTAATGGAAAATAGATATAATTGCCAAGCAGAAAAGCTAGGTTAGTTTGAAAATTGCTTTTTATATTTTTTTCACCAACGAGTCACCACTTATCAAAGATAAAAGCCACTTGAGGATTAATGAGATGGGTAGGTTGACAGTTGAATGATGATGAATATTATGAGAGGATTGAAAATAATCAATGGGATGAAAATATTTGCTGACTCGTGAGAAAGGTTTATGATAAGTGTTTATTAGATTATAAGATGACCATTTTGTAGCCCTCAGGGAAGCAATTTTTTTTTTTTAAACTGTTCATCGAAATTCCGTTTGATATGAGGTACACGGGGGAAGAAAAGAAAATGTCTGTACAGTGGTGGTAAAAAGACAAGTTCTTGCTGTGAATGTCTTACAAGGAGTAACCGGAGATTGAAGCTCAGTCGAGCATTTTCCCTGGAAATAACGGTAGAGTAGAGAAAGACTAGCACCAGTCTTTTCTGCGAGAAGAGTTAAACGAAAATATTTCTTAATTAAATAAAAAATTGCAAAAAATTGTAAGCAAAAATATTTCGGAATAATTATTTTCTGACAACTTTTCAAATAAATACGTCAGAAAATTCACTGATATTAGATTTAAGATAACCATTTTGCAGCTGTTAAGCCTTAAATTTTAGACATTTTCTAGAATATAAATAATAATTTGGATTTTGATCAAAATTAGAATTAGGATTCTAGACATAAAGTTTAGGATTATTATGTCTTGATTTTAATCTTCGTAAGGAGACATAAAAGTGGTGCAAAATGGTTCGGTAAATTAATTTTACTCGTCCCGGGACGGGTATTCTTTTAGTGTTTTTTATACGTAAGGTTTCAGTTCTTTTTTGTTTATCTCAATTGTTTGTGTTTTAAAAGAATTAAGAAAACAATAAAACTCATTCGATTATAAGTTGCCCCACCCCCACCCGTGAAACACCCGGAATCCCAAGGGTTCTTCAAGCTAAATTTAGTGCTCTTCTTCCAAGTAGTTTTGGAAGTTATAAGTAACCAACACACACGCGTAGACGAAATGCTTAATCTTAATATAGTCAATGGCGGCTTACTTCATAATGTCTTTTACTCTGTGGTTCCAATCCACACCCACACACTCATTTAAAACCCTGAAATTCTTCCCTCAAAGAAATTAATCCCCCGGGGTTAAAAAACAAAAACAAAAAACAAATAAACATTCGTTTAACAATATAATTACAATCTAAGTATCTTTTATATTATTTTAAGCAAAATATATCGTCTCGTTGTAAATGCACACGGAAACAAAGCTAATCTATTTCATACGTGCAGCAATTCGCTTACCTACAGGCTAAACAAATATAAGTAAATGTTTATTGCACAAACAGAACAAAAACAAAATACTTTGCCGATGGGCGTTCATTTAAAACACACGCGATATATGCGTTTTTGTTTTTCGACTCCATCTTTGTTGCTCTATAGCGAACAACTTACAAAGGAAATTTTACTTACAGGTATTTCGATTTGGCTCGTCTGGTTTAATGGAAAATAACAAGATATAGGGTAAAAACAAAAGAATAGCCTACAAGGGGATTCTTCGATTCTGTTTGTGTTACTTATCTTATTTAATATTTATTTAAATACGCATCCATCTCCCCCCCCCCCTCCTGAGGCTTATACTTATTTGTGAGTTTTTCATCGCCTGATCATCCCCGGGGGGGCGAGACAAACAGACATACAAACAAAAGTGAATTGATCGTTTCCTGGCCATTACGTACCACGTGTTTTATTGTTTCCAATTTTTTCTTCTTGCTTTATTAAAGACGACCACGATGGTATCCGTTGGCAACGTAACCATCATCCGAAAACTTGGAAATAACCTCATTGCAATGTGGGGATTACGTATGGGTTTAGACTACCTATCTACTTGCCTCCCCACGAGGGCAGAGTTAGACACAAGTTTTTTTGTTTTTTTTAATATGGCGAAAATCCAAATTCCCTCCAAAATGACATTCCGGAGTGAAACAAAATTTGAAATGACCCCAGTCTAGAAGGATTTCACAATTCACTTAGCGAGGACAGAAAAGTTGAAGTGTAGTATCAGAACATATACTACACTTTGATCTTAGCTGAAAGAGTCTTTTATTAATGAGAAGGTTATTACGGCTACTTCCGGTTTCTTGTTTCAAAAAACGTAATTCTATCGGTCAATCGTTTTTTAACACTTTCCACGGCTGATTCCTATTTCATTCCCCTAAATTATTTAGAATGAAATGGGTTGTGCTATTTTTTCCAAACAACTTACTGAAACATTTTTTTAGTAAAAAAAAAACAAACAAAAAAAGACATTAAAAACACTAAGTTATAGCATATTCCATCGTACACGTGAATCGCCGAAATGAAAAATATGGTCGACATTTTTTTAAAGAAGGCGAGAAAGAGGCGAGTCAAGAAAGAACGATAACTCAAGTTAATTTTCTAGTTGGCATTATTTTAAAATATGATAAGGTTTGTTCAAAATTAATAATAAGTAATATATAAACCCTCTGGTTCTGAAACTTAATTTTTACTTATAGTTTGCATTCAATGCGTTGACTTCTCTTACTTTAAATCGGCTGCGTCTTTTTAAATGTTTTAAAAATATTTTTTTAATATTTTAAATTTTGTAAATTCTTCAGTGTTTCTTTAACGTTTTAGCATTTGTTTTTTTTCTTTTCTTTTTTCTTCTTTATTATTAACTTAACTGAACAAACCATATCATATTTTTAAATGATGCCAAGGAAAACGCCCTTTTACTTCTCTCTCTCCCCCTCTCTCTCTCTCTCTCTCTCTTACTTACTTACTTACTTTTCCTCTCTGTCTCTCTCACTTTATTATTAACTCAAGTCTCAACAAACCTTATTCTTGTGATGGGATACCGAACTCCCCTCAGTCACTAAATAAGTGAACTAGTCTGGACAATAAATATGACTACGAACAGTTAAATCCTATTGGATTACCTGTAGTTACTATTGTTTGTACAAAATTGATGTGGAGTAAGCTGGTACCCCTTCCTGAGATTGGAGAATGAGATGAGATGCCGCATTAGAAACCGTGAACCAGGAGTTACAAAGACTGGATGAAATGGGTGTCATTTCTAAAATTGGTTATTCAGATTGGTCGTCACCAGTGTTTTTTTGTGAAAAAGAAAAATCATAAAATACGTCTGTGTGCAGATTTTTCTACAGGTCTAAATGACTGTTTAAAGGAACCTTCTTATCCTTTGCCCTCTCCGGGAGACGTGTTAGTTAAATTGAATGGAGGAAAAGTTTTTAGTAAGATTGATTTGTCTGACGCATACCTCCAAGTAAGAGTTGACGAAGATTGTGCAAAATTATTAACAATAAACACGCATAAGGGGTTGTACAAATTCAATAGACTTCCGTTTGGATTAAAAGTCGCCCCTAGCTTCTTTCAACAGATCATGGACACAATGTTGGCTGATCTAGAGTTTGCAGTAGCATATTTGGACGATGTGCTGATTAAAAGCAAAAATACTAAGGAGCATTTAGAGCACATAAGAGCGGTATTTCAAAAAATAGAAGAATACGGTTTCAAGTTAAGTTAAGAAAAATGTGATTTTTTTATGTCTGAAATTAAATATTTAGGACAAATAATTGACGCAAAAGGAAGACGACCAGACCCGAAAAGAGCAGGAGCATAAAAAATATGCCGATCCCTAAAAATATTACTACGCTTCAAGCTTTTCTGGGTTTAGCGAATTACTATGGAATATATATAAAAAATATGCATGACTTGAGAGCCCCATTGAACAATTTATTAAAAAAAGGTGTAAAATGGAATTGGACTGATAAATGTCAGCAAGTTTTCGAAAAAATAAAAAGTGTATTGACGTCGGATTTAGCACTAACACATTATGACCCTAAACAAGAAATAATAGTCGCTTCTGACGCAAGTGATTATGGCATTGGTTCTGTAATTCTTCATAAATTTGAAGATGGTAGTAAGAAACCAGTAGCCCATGTTTCCAGAACTTTGCTTCCGGCAGAAAAAAAGTATTCGCAAATTGAAAAAGAGAGCCTTGCGATTGTTTTTGCGTTAAAAAAATTTCATAAGTTTATCCATGGTCGATCGTTTTTATTACAAATAGACCATAGACCACTATTATTCATATATGGATCAAAGAAGGGTATTCCCACACATACTGCAAATAGATTGCAGCGCTGGGGTACTGAATTATTAAATTATAATTTTAAAATGGAATTTTTGCCTTCGAAGAAAATAGGGCACGCAGATGGTCTTTCCAGATTAATCCCTCGAAGATCGGAACCACTAGAAGACATGGTTATTGCAGCCTTAAGGGATGAAACAGATTTTAATGACGCATTATGCAATGCTATACGTGAATTACCTGTCACTTTAGATGAAATAAGAATCAAGGCTGGAAAAGACGATTTCATCAAAAAGATGAAAGAAGTAATTTCAAAGAAGAAATATAAAACTTCAAGAAATTCGACAGCATATTCAATATCCGATGAAGTGCTACTATATGCTGGAAGAGTGGTGATGCCAGTTGTACTGTAAAAGCGGATGTTAAAAGAATTCCATCAAGTGCATCCAGGGAACACACATATGAAAGCTTTAATGAGGAGTTATACTTATTGGCCGAAGATGGACAAGGATATAGAACAGATTGTTAAAGCATGTAGAGGATGCCAACTTGCAGCAAAAGCACCACCAGTGAAAATTATACCATGCCCGAAAACAGATGTCCCATGGAGGAGACTGCATATCGATTATGCTGGACCCATGAATGGTCATTATTACCTAATAGTTGTAGATAGCTACTCCAAGTGGCCTGAGATTTTCAAATGTAAACACCAGACATCCACAACTACTATAAAGATACTAGACGAACTTTTCAGTCGTTTTGGTGTACCAAAAACAATAGTAAGCGACAATGGGACACAATTTACCAGCAGTGAATTTAAAGATTTCTGCAGATGTTTGTCCATTGACCACACAACAATTTCACCTTACCATCCCAGATCCAACGGTCAGGCTGAAAGATTTGTGGACACTTTTAAAAGGGCATTGAGAAAGAATCACGGCATGGACACTGAGGAGAAGACCATTCAGAAATGTTTGTCTGTGTACAGAATCACACCAAACCCAAACACAGTTTCAGGCATGTCACCAGCCGAACTGATGTTTGCTAGAAAGATACGCTCAGTATTTGACAGATTGTTACCGAGTCCAACTAAGAAATACGCAAAGAAAAGTAATTTTTCGTGTAAGTTCTTTAATACCGGAGATAAAGTTTTTTTCAAAAATTTCAGAAATGGAAAATCGTTCTGGAATGATGGGATAATATCAAAAAGAATTGGTGGAATTATGTGCATGGTGAAAAGTTCCAAACGGGAACATAAACATAAACGTCATCTAAATCAATTGAGATCAAGGTTTACGGAAGATGTCAGGGAAGATCAGGAAATCCCGATGGACATATAGTATGAGACGTTTGACATTCCAGCACCACCAATTGCTGAAACAGTTATTCCAAGACGGTCAAGCAAAAGAAAAAGAATACCGGTAGAACCGTTAAGTCCGAACCCGAAACGTAAAAGATATTAATTTCTGTTGTGAAGAAATTATCTCAGAGGGAGGGGGGGGTGATGTGGAGTAAGCTGGTACCCCTTCCTGAGATTGGAGAATGAGATGCTCCAAGGGCGATGAAAGGGAGGCAACTCTCACGACCACATGAGGAGGCAAGTCCTTCAAGTCACCGTTTGGACCGTGTACGACTCTCGACATATTTCTATTATATGTTACCGACCTTTTCCAAAAGAGGTCTAATAAACATCATAATAAAGATATATACGTTGGTATAAAACGTACTATTGTAAGACCTTTACACTCTGGGTTATTTTGTTATTTATAACTACTTATCGAGTTGTATCACTTATATTTTAAAATAATCCCAAGGAAGACGTTTAGAGGCATAATGCATTTACATATATTGTTCTTCAATTATATTGAATGTTGACTATTTTTACCTATTCTTCTGGAACCCAATATCCTTTATATTATTCCAATGGATGATACTTTAACACCTCATAATATATCTGAGATTTATTATTACAAAGACTTTCTGCTCATTCATACATGAATTCTTTGTTTCCTTCAGAACCCAAACTATTGAGAACTTTTTAAAATTAATAATGTTAACCAATGTTTATTAATTTATTGTTTTTTCCTTCTGACGAAAGAACTGCGATCAAAAGCCAAACACAGTATCCATTAACATTAGAAAAAAATTAAAGCTCTATATATGTACTTTCTTTCTTTACCTATATTTTATCACAGTACCAGTAATCGAGAGAAATCTATTCTTTACAGAAGATTATTGCATAACACTAAGTGGAAACACTTAATCCCTGTATCAAAGAGCTCAACCCATAAAAAGAGGACACAATCCTCTGCTCTATAATAAAGAACAGTGTGTGTATATATATATATATGTGTGTGCAAACGTTATTAAATAACACGGAGTGTTTTTGCTTGATGACTATTTTTTTTTCAATTTTTCGAATGGTCCAATTTAGTGTTTCGGTCAAATTGGTGTATGCAAGTTCCGTGGGTTTCTTGTTCTATTTTCTTTCCATTTTCGCGAGTACTTTCGATTTGATTTACCAAATAATCTTCAGGCTACCACAACACTTTATCGAAGACTAACCTTAGATCTCTTCGAAAACCTAAAAAAAAAAAACCTGACTGCCTCCTCCTTCTCAATATAGTAACATCCTCATTAACAATACTAAAATAATACACCACGATACCAACATCAAAAGATTAAAAATTCTTGAAGCCCTTTACATAAAAAGTAAACATCCCACAATCAATAATGTTAATTACGAAACTAGCCACAACATTTTAAAGTGTCTAGTATAGTAATTAACGTTACCAAATTCTTAGCCATTAAGCAATTATACGTTTCAATCTTGAACACGCATAGAACGTTATCAAATTCTTAGCGGTTAAGCAATCAAACTTTTGAATCTTGCACGCTCTTAGTACGTAATCACGCTCTCATGTAACATCTCAATATTATAGACGCTCTTTTTAAGTTGTAAATTACTAGCCATTATAATAAAACAAAAACTCAACAGTAAAGACATATTTGTAAAGACACCAAGACTAACACCGCCTGAAGATGATTTGACGAATCAAATCGAAAGTACTTGCGAAAAAGGAAAGACAATGGAACAAGAAATCCACGGAACTTTAAAAAAAAAGTCTTATCAAGCAAAAACACTCTGTGTTACTTAATGTTTGCCTAAATGAAAATATGCTGCTTAAATACACACACATATATATATATATATATATATATATATATATATATATATATAGCGAGATCCAACACCATTTGTTGTTGTTGTTGATCACTCTTCGCCGCTTGTTGTGAATACCCGCCGACTTGGTATTTACAAAGTTAAATTCCTCCTAAAAAAAATTCCAAACTAATTTCTGGTGACCAACTGGTAAGTCTCTTGACCGCGAATCAGTGGCCATTTGTGATCGGGGTTCGTGCCTGTCGACCGTCGGGAATTAGCTTCCTGCACTGAAGATTGCGTAAGCATGAAACATCGATGTCTGTAGGTAATAAATAATCAATATTTATTTATTTATGAATATTATTATATATATTATATTATTCTTTATTCATAAATTTTCTATTATTTTTTTTATTCTACTTTATTTATTCTGCATTTAAATTACTATATAATATATTATTATTATTATTATTATTATTATTATTATTATTATTATTAACCTAATAAATAGAGTGGTATTAAATTATATAATTCTGTTTCCTATTTTAATTGGATAGACAGATATTTTACAACAATACTAACATTTAATGTTTTTCTTGCTTGACTTCTATGTGTGGTGTTATAAGTGGCGCTGATGAAGACCTTTCGGAATCATCTAAAATATAATACAAAATTAAATATTCCAAATCATTTTAGAAACGATCGTATGCCAAATATTCGTTGTTTATGAATTTTGTGAACTGATATAAATAATGTGCTAATTTTTTAAAATTTCAAATCATATCTACAGATCGTTTATAATTTCAAAAACAAGTTTTTTTTTAAGAGGGGTCCTGGATTTTTGTCAACATTGTTCGAGTTTTTTTTTTTTATGTATTTTGGCTTACCGCTATTTTTGACAAAACGACTTCTGAAGCCTTTTCCTTCTTCCTGGTTTTGGGATAATGTGATTTTCTTATTACCATTAAATGAATTATTGCTCTGATGATCAGCAAAGTTAAACTAAGACTATATGTTTCTCTTGACTTTGCTGTGAAACGCGCATAAGAAAAAGTAATTAAATTTGAACAAATAAATTTTAAATAATTGTTTTGTGAGATGAAGAAGAAATACAGGTATTCGCTGAAATATGAAAATAAATATTCAAACAATAAATACAAATTATTGTTTTGGATTGATTTTTCCTTTGTTCATTAGAATTCAACTATAAAGTATATATTCTTTGAAGCTTGTAATACAACCTCATTAAGCTTGCAATTTGAAACATTTTCTGGTATTATGAAGAGTATATACTTTAATATATACGTTTAATAATAAACTCACAGACACACGCACACACATATATATCTTCTTTTCTACCGTTAAACAAATAAATGTACTTCCCACCACGCACCTAAAATACGGGTCGTCTACAATGAATTCGTAAAGAAATCCTTCACTATTTCCATAATTAAACATTTACTGTTTGTTTCTTCTATTTTCTTTCTATACCGATTAATACGTTTTTTTCTTCTATTTTCTTTCTATACCGATTAATACGTTTTTTTCTTCTATTTTCTTTCTATACCGATTAATACGTTATTTTCTTTTTAAAAACTTTCTAGTTTTATACGTTTTCTCTTTCTTATTTATTTCTTGTTAACCTCACAGATTGAATATTAGTGCGAACACTGGCGAAGCATATTTTGTTTTAGTCATTTCTGACTATATATATATATATATATATATATATATATATATATATATCTATATCATCTCACATTTTCAAAACAATTAACATATAATCATCTCGCATAAAAAAGCTAACATTATATATATATATATATATATATATATATTAGAATTTTTGAATGTGAGATGATATATATAATTATTTCCACAATCAGACAACGCCGCAGCCCACAACCTATGAAAGAAACAAACCGGAAGTTTCGCCCTCCTGAGTTAGGATGTGTTCTACTGATGAGCCTAAAGGAGGGCGAAACTCGAGTCTATATATATATATATATACATATATATATATATATCCATTTTTAATAAAAACACACAGTATTATTCTTAAAAGCAATGACACTAAATTTAACTGAAATGTCGTTTAAACAGTATTGCCAATAGTAGGTGTTCGACTGAGCTCCAAGCTCTACCCCCACTCCGTAAAACATTCACAGAAAGAACTCGTCTTTTTACTACCACCACTGCAAAGAACTCTCCCTTCTTCCTTTGTGTACTCGAAATCAAACGATACTTCCATGAACAGAGTTTCTTTTCAAGAACTTCCCACCTGTGGAACACGTTACTGCGGGAATGTTTCCCCACAGACTACAACATGGTCGTCATCAAGTCCAATGTCAACAAATATTTGTCGAATTGTCCTGCGAGTTAATCATAGTTTTCAATCCTTTCACAGCACTGTCCCATAACCTAACTGAAAATCACACTCTTATCCTCTTGTGGCTTTTAGCCTTGGTAAATGGTGATCCTTTAATATAAAAAAAAAATAGTATTCTTTAACCCGTGCAGGTAGACCTCCAACTAAAGTAGCATGGAAACATTTTATCGGTAGATCGATCGGTAATTGTTAAGGAAAATCCGAAGTAAGAATTCTTTCTTCTGGTGGCACCAAACATTGTTACAAATGCAGTTTACCATTCTTTTTTCATGGCCCTGCCAATAAAGGGAAAAGACAACAACAAAAACAAAACTCCACTTTACAAAAACCTTCATTCCAGTATATCATCCCGACCCCCATAACAGAACCCTCCTAATGAAGCACTACACTAACCCTTCTGCCCTCCACCCCTGCAAAACCACAAACCCAATTCACCAAAAATTGCAAATATGCCGACTCAAAATGTCAAAAATTATCAACAACTGGGGGAGCAACCAGCCATGACACTTCTTGTAAAATAAAAAATAAAAAAATAATTAAAAAAATAAAAATACCGTTCGCAAAAAAAAAGAATTAAAAAAATATAAAATAAAAAAACACATACACAAGAAGGGATTTTCTTAACATGAGCCTATTCAATCTGCGCGTTTAACGCTGAAAATGCTATTTCAAACTTAAGCATGACAGACTAAAGAAAATGCTATTTAAAACTTAATCATGACAGACTAAAGAAAATGCTATTTCAAACTTAATCATGACAGACTAAAGAAAATGCTATTTAAAACTTAATCATGACAGACTAAAGAAAATGCTATTTAAAACTTAATCATGACAGACTAAAGAAAATGCTATTTCAAACTTAAGCATGGCAGACTAAAGAAAATGCTATTTCAAACTTAATCATGACAGACTAAAGAAAATGCTATTTCAAACTTAATCATGACAGACTAAAGAAAATGCTATTTCAAACTTAATCATGACAGACTAAAGAAAATGCTATTTCAAACTTAATCATGACAGACTAAAGAAAATGCTATTTCAAACTTAAGTATGACAGACTAAAGAAAATGCTATTTCAAACTTAATTAAGCTTGGCAGACCAAAGAAAATGCTATTTCAAACTAAAGCATGACAGACCAAAGAAAATACTTTATAAAAATGCTATTTCAAACTTGAACATGACAGACCACTCGACGGACAGAGCCTCATATGGAGATTCCTGGACGCTTTCTCAGAGTCGCACTTTTTTATCTTTCGAAATATTCCTTAGATCAAAGAATGCTGCCCCTCTCCCTCCTCCGCATCTACTTTTACAACCGGATATGTCAAAACATTCTCCTTACTTTGCACGCCAACTTAGTTTTTAGGTATGCATTTACGATAATAATTAGAAATTAATTTTGTTTGTAAGACATTTGTTCGATTTTTTCTTTTTTTTTTTTGCTAAGAAATTCTTTTATATCTTTATTTGGGTTTCCTACGGATTTTATATATTTTTATATTTACCCCCTTAAAAAAAAAGGATGAAGAAATCTGCATCGCACGTAATTAGGTATCTCACAATTTAATATTGTAACCACTTTTGGGATTTAGAGGATTGCACGATGTGTTACCGTTTCTGGGGGTAGGCTATATTAACGGATCTTCCCTGGTTCACCCTTCTTTCTGAAGAAATCGAAAGAGAAGGATAGGGATCCATTGTTCGTTAATTTCATAGACTAGATAAGGCAAAAGAGAAATTATTGTGTAAAAACACTCAAACAAATGAATAAATAAACTAAGTTCAGAAACAGCTGTAAACACATAAACACAGCAAGAGATTTGAGTTACATGTACAAATGTGAGACGAAGAAGAAATACAGGTATTCGCCGAATTAAGAAAATAAAGAGATTGAAAGAACAAATGAAAATTATGGTTTTGGATTGATTTTTACTATGGTCATTGGAATGCAACTATAATATATATATATATACATACATACACATATATATAAACATATATGTATATACATATACACATATACATACATACACATATATATACACATATACATACATACACATATATGTATATACATATACACACATATATACACATATATGTATATACATATACACACATATCTATATACATATACACACATATATACATATATATATATATATATATACATATATATATATATGTGTATGTGTATATGTATATATGAGAGAAAGACTAAGATAGAATGGGGTAGAAGTTACTTCCCCCTCTCCCTCTCTTTATATTCGCTCGGTATATATTTTTTATCTAGAAACAAAAACGCAAGTTATAGGACTCCCGTGCAACACCGGGTAGAAACAGCTGGTCTCTGTCTACGTATATAAAAGAAGAACTAAGTCTATTTGCTTGGTCTCTATTCGAAATGAATATGACTTCATCAGAAAGAATTTACGGTGGGGGGGGGGGGTGCTGTTGTAACTTTTCACAGGGAATTTAATGATGTGCACAAGAGTTTGAAATAAGGATAAGGGTTCATGAGATGGATAGCTTTGTCAGTTGAATGATGAAGAATACTATGAGAGGATTGAAAATGATGAATGGAATGAACAAAATTTGATGACTTATAGCCTGCAGGGAAGCAGTCCTGTGGTAATGTGTTTCACAAATGGAGAGTTCTTGGAAAGAAACTGTTCATGGAAATTCCGTTTGGTGCTAGGCACACAGAGGAAGAAAGGAAAGTTATTTGCAGTGATGGTAATGAGATGAGTTCTTGCGGTGAATGTCAGGTTTACGAGGGGCACGCATAATTATTATAGTGTTCAATAATAGAGCTATTTATACAATAGTTTTATTCACACAAACATCTTGCTACACGTTATGACACGTTTCAACATTATATATATATATATATATATATTTATTTATTCTGGTACAGAAAAATTAGTACAACATTCGTACCGTCGGTTTCAAGCACGGAAGGTCTTACCTATCCGGCTCTCTTCAGCTTCATGACAACAGAAGCTGAAGAGAGCCGGATGGGTAAGACCTTCCGTGCTTGAAACCGACGGTACGAATGTTGTACTAATTTTTCTGTACCAGAATAAATAAATATTATGCTCTTAATTTTTAACTTTAATTCTTAATTAATCGAGCACTCTGCTGGGATTTTTCCTACCATTTTACAAAGGAGTATATATATATATATATATATATATATATATATATATATATATTTTTTGATTTTATTCCACTAGTTGCGACAAAACAAGTTTTGTTTCATTGGTGCAAATAGCGACCAACCCATCGGGCTGGCGAAGGAATTCAAATGGCATAAATTTTAACTTCAACTTTAACGGGAGATTGAAAATACATTGGAGGGGGAGGGGGACAGAGTTGGGGCATTGTTTATAACGGTGACATGGGACATGAGAGGGGAGGGGGGAGGACCCCAACAAGTCGTGTTTCAAATTATTACGTGGGAGGTTTTTCACGTGTCTGTGCTGTGATGATCTCAATTTCGGCCGGGGTGGGAGGAAAGGGAGATGGAGCAACGGCCAGAGTGAGTTAAATTTAAAATGAGAATAAAATTATGATTATAACCGTCATTTCTATTTTATTTTAATTCTAATAAGTAATTATCATGTGGATAAAAATGTTTGATAATTTTAATTTAGGGTATTAATTGCTACTTTTGCATTTTATTTATTTTATTTTAATGTTTTGTTTATTATTTGTAGTGAATTTTGTTGTGATTATATATATATTTTTTTTTTTTTAAATTGTGATTATATTATACCGAGATCAATACTAGTGGAATCATTTTATAAGAGAAGTTTTCTGGTGTTACCAGTTTTATCATTAACAAAACCGATTATGACAATGATAACGCCTGCAAATCATACCTACGATAGTCGCAGTGATAACAGCCTTGATAAAAGCCTTAATAAAAATAAAAATAAAGATAAATATAAATAAAATTAGAATAAAAATAGAAATAACAAGTTTGTAAGAATATTAATGATAATAACAATAATAATATTAATAATAATAATAATAATAATAGTATTAAAAAATAATAATAATAATAATAATAATAATACTACTAATAATAATAATAGTAATAATGATAAATATCACCATCATTACCATCTTGCTACTTGTGAAGTCATTGGGCAAAATAAGTCGACAAGTGATGGTAGGCTTTTTTGTTCTACTACCAATGACAAGGACTAAGTACCAGTTAATAATTAAGTGTTCAAGGTAGTGATCGAAGGGTTAAGTAATTGAGATTAGATTAGTCCAAGTGATATCAGTGTTAATAGCTGTCTCAGTTAGGGGTTTATGTTAGAATTGGTAGTATGGCTGAGAGGCTATTGAGGCTGTGCATTATAGGTAGTACGTAGAGATTTGATGTTATTGGTAGTTTAGAGGGGTGGTTATATATTTGTAGATTCATCATGACTTGTTGGGGTGGGATTGGGTGGTAAATTTGGGTGGGTGGGTAGGGGGTTATAGTGTGTTTTGGGGTAGTGTATAGTGGGGGTTTAATGTTATCATTCATTTTTGTAAAAAAAAAAACTCTTTTAATTTTATTTTAAAGTTATGTGGGGTTGGTGTGGGGTTAAGGTGGAGTAAGTGGGTTGCTAAGGAGGTAGAGTCTACTATGTTTACAGTTGATAGATGTCTCTTGTTTTCTATTTAAGAGTTTGTTTTTGTCCTTAAAGCGGATAATTTCCAGTTTTTCATTTAAGCATAATCTACATGGAGAGTTTATTGATTTGCAGGTGCTGCTATTATATTGGTCTGGCAGGCAACAACTTCAAGGAAAGATTCTACAACCATAAACTCTCCTTCAACAACCCAGACCATCCTGGCCAAACTGGACTTTCACTACACTACCACAAATTAAAAACCAAAAAAGAAACTCCCATAATAAAGTGGAAAATCTTGAAAAAATCCAGCACCTGCAAATCAATAAACTCTCCATGTAGATTATGCTTAAATGAAAAACTGGAAATTATCCGCTTTAAGGACAAAAACAAACTCTTAAATAGAAAACAAGAGACATCTATCAACTGTAAACATAGTAGACTCTACCTCCTTAGCAACCCACATACCCCACCTTAACCCCACACCAACCCCACATAGCTTTAAAATAAAATTAAGAGTTTTTTTTTTTTACAAAAATGAATAACATTAAACCCCCACTATACACTACCCCAAAACACACTATAACCCCCTACCCACCCACCCAAATTTACCACCCAATCCCACCCCAACAAGTCATGATGAATCTACAAATATATAACCACCCCTCTAAACTACCAATAACATCAAATCTCTACGTACTACCTATAATGCACAGCCTCAATAGCCTCTCAGCCATACTACCAATTCTAACATAAACCCATAACTGAGACAGCTATTAACACTGATATCACTTGGACTAATCTAATCTCAATTACTTAACCCTTCGATCACTACCTTGAACACTTAATTATTAACTGGTACTTAGTCCTTGTCATTGGTAGTAGAACAAAAAAGCCTACCATCACTTGTCGACTTATTTCGCCCAATGACTTCACAAGTAGCAAGATGGTAATGATGGTGATATTTATCATTATTACTATTATTATTATTAGTAGTATTATTATTATTATTATTATTATTATTATTTTTTAATACTATTATTATTATTATTGTTATTATCATTAATATTCTTACAAACTTGTTATTTCTATTTTTATTCTAATTTTATTTATTTTTATTTTTATTTTTATTAAGGCTTTTATCAAGGCTGTTATCACTGCGACTATCGTAGGTATGATTGGCAGGCGTTATCATTGTCATAATCGGTTTTGTTAATGATAAAACTGGTAACACCAGAAAACTTCTCTTATAAAATGATTCCACTAGTATTGATCTCGGTATAATATAATCACAATTTAAAAAAAAATATATATATATATAATCACAACAAAATTCACTACAAATAATAAACAAAACATTAAAATAAAATAAATAAAATGCAAAAGTAGCAATTAATACCCTAAATTAAAATTATCAAACATTTTTATCCACATGATAATTACTTATTAGAATTAAAATAAAATAGAAATGACGGTTATAATCATAATTTTATTCTCATTTTAAATTTAACTCACTCTGGCCGTCGCTCCATCTCCCTTCCTCCCACCCCGGCCGAAATTGAGATCATCACAGTACAGACACGTGAAAAACCTCCCACGTAATAATTTGAAACACGACTTGTTGGGGTCCTCCCCCCTCCCCTCTCATGTCCCATGTCACCGTTATAGACAAAGCCCCAACTCTGTCCCCCTCCCCCTCCAATGTATTTTCAATTTTCAATCTCCCATTAAAGTTGAAGTTAAAATTTATGCCATTTGAATTCCTTCGCCCGCCTGATGAGTTGGTCGCTATTTGCACCAATGAAACAAAACTTGTTTTGTCGCAACTAATGGAATAAAATCAAAAAAATATATATTTTGCTCTGAATTTTCATTGAGCACTCTCATAAACCCGGTTTCAACTTCCTTCGGATTCATACCCCCTGGATATTTGTAACAAGTTAATAATATATATATATATATATATATATATATATATATATATAATTACATAAACAATGTTACAGTCTTACATCAACATTTCGATGCAACCACATCTCTTCAAAGACTGAATAAAGTAAAAAGTGAGAATCTCACATTGGAAATATCATCAGCAGAAAAACGGATGTTAAGAAAAAGAGAAAGAAAAAGAGACAAGATTCAAATCTGATCAAAGTTTGTGTTGGCCAAATATAGGTCACAGTTCGCTGACCCTACAAATATGCACTCATGAACTCCAAGTTCCCTCCCATATCCCAACGGACGCCACCTCCTCTCTTCCGGGGCGGCTATCATTTTGACATATTCTAGACCGAGCAGGCATGGGGTGGGGGTGAGAGAAAAATAAACAAATCAGCAAGTAGAATGAGAGATAAAAAATATACATATTTCTATGAAGAAACGCCAAAGAAGACTTAAGGCTAATGCATATTAGAATGTGACCAACACGAACTTTGATCGGTTTGAATCTTTCTATATTTCTTTACATCCGTTTTTCTGCTGATAACATTTCCAATGTGAGACTCCCACCTTTTTCTTTTTAATTTTATTCAGTCTTTTGAAAAGATGTGGTAGCATCGAAACGTTGGTAAGACTGTAATATTGATTATGTCATTTTATAAATGCTCTACTTGTTATTGAGCACTTTTGAAAATATTGGTTTTATGTTCATTATATTAACATATTTGAATTTGATCAATTATATATATATATATATATATATATATATATATATATATATGACAAGTAAGAGATAAAATAAATCCGACTTTATGAGATAAAATAGATAACAGAAGATTTAAAACTTAAGAATCCATCTCAACGTTCCGCCCAAATGTTACGAGGGCCTTATCAAGAGGGAAACTAAAAAAGTGACAAAATCTGTATTTTGTCATTTTTTTCAACTTATCTCTTGATAAGGCCCTCGTAACAGTTGGGCAAAACTTTGAGATGGATTCTTAAGTTTTAGATCTTCCAGTTTTCTATTTTATCTCATATGCGGGTGTGGGAGTGTGCACACGCTTATGTTGTGTATGTGTGTACTCACACAGAAGGAGCAAAATAGCTACCTAATATATTAGTTTATCATGATTAACATTAAATTGAACCAATTTCAGAACAATAATTGCTTGTTTTAATTTGATCAGAGTCATGTTTTGCAATCATCCCCCATTTCACAATTCGCCGTCACTTTACCTTCCCTTTGTGTTTGCTTTATTTTCACTTTCCGAGCCAATCAAATGAGTTGAAGGGTAGATACCCCGCTGAGGAAACAACATTCAAGGAATCACATTTTGATTTGGGCATTTTATTTTTTCATACCGCATCTTAAACAAAAAACGAAATATTTTTTTCAAGCAAAAAAAAAAAAAAAAAATACAAAAACACCCCAGAACAAAACAAAAACTAACTTATTTGAAAGCAATTAGGGGTTAGGTTTTTTTTTTCTTTCATCAAAATCCTTTAAAAAAAGAACAGAAAACCAAACAAAGTCTGTCTTTTCCTTGGGGTATGTTGAGATATTTTTTAATCACTTTAGGTGGTTTTAGGTCATGGAGCCCTCATCTAATTTGGCATTTTTTTCGTCTGCTGAGGAGGTGATGTTTTGCCTGGAATTTGTCTGTCTGTCAGTGACTCCACATACTAACAACTACATATCAAATCGGTGCTTGTTTGTTAGTGACTTCACAACAAGAACAACGGATCAAATCTGTGTCAGAAACTTCGCATGAGAAAGACTGATCAAATATGGATGTGCTGTTAGCTACTTCACATAACAACTATGGATCAAATCTCTGTGTGCCTGTTAGCGAATACACATAACAACTGTGGATCACATAGCTATGGATCGAATTTGTGTGTGTCTGTAAGTGACTTCACATAACAAGTGTAGATCAAACCTATCTACAGGGTGGGCAAAAATAAGGGTCCTATTTTTAAAAATTCATAACTTTTTTATTTATTGATTTTTTAAAAAATTTTTTTTAGAATAAGTAAAGGACCCCTTCCGAAGCAAGCATGAGCCGTATTAGCCTTAAGGAACGTACCCTCATTTAGAAAACATTATTTTTGCTTAAAAAACTCAAAACAGTGTAAAAAACAATACTTTAGTTTTTCTAAGTTTTAAGAAGTGTTTTTCGGCTAAAATTTGTTTTGTTTATTTCAAAAAATCTCGGAAGGGTCAGTCTACACACACATAAAGTTTGGTGAGTTTAACTTTTATTTTGTGGAAGTTATTCAAATTCAAGTTATTCAAATTTAAAGATAGGACCCTTATTTTGGCCCACCCTGTATTAGCTTCACATAACTATGGATCAAATCTGTGTGTCCTTTTTGCGAATTCACATAATAACTATGAGTCGAATCTGTGTGTGACTGTTAGCGACTTTGACTAATTATGGATTAACTCTGTTAGAAACTTCACATGGCAACTATGGATCAAATCTGTTCGTGACTTCACATAATTATGGATCAAACCTGTCTGTTAGCTTCACATAACTATGAATCGAATCCGCGTGTGTGTTAGCGACTTCACATAACTATGGATCAAATCTGTTAGCGATTTTAGATAACAACTATGGATCAAATCTGTGTGTGTCTGTTAGCGACTTCATAAAACAACAACTATGGATCGAATCGGTCTGTTCATGACGTCACACAATATAGATCGATCGTATCTTTGTCTGTTAGCGACATCAATGAAAAACAACTACGAATCGAATCTGTCAGTTTTTTTACATAATAAAAAAGACCGATCGAATCTATGTTTGTCTGTTAGCGATTTCACATCAGAATTATCGATCTGTCAGATTTTCTCTGGTAATCCAAGTTTGGTGAAACCTAGGTTATAGAC
Source organism: Sepiola atlantica (assembly GCA_963556195.1). NCBI lineage: Eukaryota > Metazoa > Mollusca > Cephalopoda > Sepiida > Sepiolidae > Sepiola > Sepiola atlantica. Next base: position 30,882,874 of record OY744539.1, on the reverse strand, counting down.
TTCGACTAACTTATTCTGATATAATAGAACAATAATAAATATTTAAAAGTGACTTATCTTAAAACTCTACTGCAGTTTCACGGTAACTCCGATCGTCAAAAGGCCATTTCTATCCTACACGTCTGTATACATTTGAATTCGAGCTCAAATGAGCCGAAAGTTAATTTTCAACGTTTTTTTTTTCCCCAAACTTGTTTGGCCTGACTATAGAATTATCTTCACTCGGTTAGGGTTAAAAATATTTTTTAATTTGTGATTCAATTTGAAATGTATAACGAATAACCGTTATATTGTAATTCATTACAGGGTGTTTAATTTCATCTAAATATTGCTCGGTCCCGTTTCAAACATGAAACTCCATGAATAAAAAGTTAAATTAATTTTATTATAGAATATTAAGAAAACCAAGAAACGTTATATATATATATATATATATATATATATATTAAATGAATGAAATAATTTTTTTATTATTATTACGGCGTGAGAATATATAAATAAAACTAAGGTATTTATATTAATTATAATTGTTTACTTTTATTATTTAGAAATTGTTATGTATCTCTCTCTCTCTCATATATATATATATATACACTCACGTATTGACCACTGTTGAAATCAATACTATATATATATATATATATATATATATATATATATTTATTATATATATATATGCAATATATTATATTAGTTTAATAATATTATATGTTATGACAACAATCCCACAAACGCTTGACTTTACAAACTGCAATACTCTCTCCTGCGCCGCAAGTGCATCGAAAGCGCTGTAATCCTTCTCTCATCACCATCTAACGCAAACCTTAGACTCGGATCGCATTCCTTAAACAAAGATCTGGCGAAAACCGCACTGAAATAATACAATATATCTCGTTGTGCGTTCTTTTTTCCTATGTTTTTCCGTTATACAATGAATTTTATAATTTTCAATTTTTCTTAAGACGTTCATTGATCCGAACGAAACTGGTAAAATATCTGTTAAAATCTTATATAACTCTTGCTGTTATATAAGATTTTAGGAAAAAAAAGGAAAAATAAATAGTAAGTCATATTTCGTATTCGATTTATTGTTATTGTTTTTGTTCCTTACAACTTGCATCTTACCCGGAATTTGCATTGCCCACAGCCTTTCAAAAACTTACTACTAATATATATATATATATATATATATATATATATATATATATATATATATAGGCAAACATTATTAAATAGCACGGAGTGTTTTTGCTTGATAAGACTTTTTTTTTTCAATTTTCTGAATAGTCCATTTAGTATTTCGGTCAAATTGGTGTATGTAAGTTTAATGGGTTTCTTGTCCCATTTTATTTACTTTTTCGTGAGTACTTTTGATTTGATTCGTTAGGCAGTGTTAGTCTTAGTGTCTTTACAAATATTTCTTTACTGTTAGGTTTTTTATTATTATTATTATTATTACAACGACTAGTAATTAACAACTTTAAAAAAGCGTCTATAATATTGAGATGTTACATGAGAGCTTGATTACGTTTTAAAGCGGCAAATGAACTCGAAAACCAGCCAAACGTTATTATTAAAAAAGCTGATAAAACGAACATATATGTTGTCCTTTACAAGTCTGACTATTTCACAAAATAACAAACAATTTTAGACGATCATTCGAAATTTAAAAAAGATAAAAATAAAAAAATAATTGATCCACTTAAGACACATGTAAATAAGTTTATTACAGCCAAAATAATTGGGGATTATAAACCTGCTTACCTATACGGTACCGTAAAAATTCATAAACTTAACTCCTCTCTCCGTCCCATAATTTCTTAAGTCACTACCCCTATATGTGAATTAACCAAAACAATTAATGAACTAATAACCCCTTATTTACCAAGTAAATACAGTGTAAAATACACCCATGAACTCATACAGATACTCCAAACCCCCCAAAAACAGATAATAAAATTACCACTTCACTTGACGTTGAAAACTTATTTACAAATGTCCCAGTACACCAAACAATTGATATCATTATCAATAACATATACAATAACCCATCGTTTCCTCCACTAAAAATTGATCCTAAAATACTTAAAAAGTTACTATTAATTTGCACAACTGAAGTCCCTTTCTACGACCATAAGGGAAACATCTACACCCAAATTGACGGTGTTTCTATCGGATTGGTCCTCGGACTGACCTTCAGTAACTTTTACATGGTTGACCTCGAAAATAAGATACTTAATATAATTACTAAACTCTCCATTTATGCCCGCTACGTTGATGATATACTTATTTTAGCAGACAATAATGGTGAAATAATTAAAAAAAAAACTACAAGACATTTTTCAAAATAACTGTGTACTTAAATTCACTCATAAGCTTAACGTTAATAACAACATTTCGTTTTTAGATGTTCTCATTGACTCTAACAATGACGCATGCATCACCTCTCCCTATAAAAAAAAACTTACCTCTACTAATACATGCATTTTAAGTTATAATAGCGAATGCCCGTATTGATATAAAATGGCAATGATTAAAAATCTATTAAACCGTGCAAAGCTAATCTCTTCAACCAAAAAATATTGCTTAACGAATTAAAAAAAAAAAATTAAGCAAGTCCTAATTAGTAATCCATTTCCCAATTATATCGTAGACGAACAAATAAAATTAATTATTAGAAACTTAGACAATAATAATAATCAGCTCAATAATTCCCACTACATAAATCTATTCTACTGTAACCAAATGCATCCGAACTTTAAATTGGATGAAAACGCTCTTAAAAATTATATATTATATACATGGCAACATATCCCCCATCAACTCTGATAATAAAATAAGATTCATCATTTATTATAAAAAATGAAAACATCGAACCATGTAGTTAAAAATAACACATTAGGAAGAACCAATAGAATATATCAGTCTTAATGCCCCATAGGAGTATGTATCTCCGACAATAATAAAACTAATTCTTACATCGGTTTTACTATCACAACACTTTTCCGAAGACTCACCTTACATCTCTCCGACACCAGCTACATTTACCAACACCTAAAAAAAACATGACTACCTCTTCTCACTATAGACACATCCTAGTTAATAATACTAAAATACACCACGATACCAACATCAAAAGATTAAAAATTCTTGAAGCCCTTTACATAAAACTAAACATCCCACCATCAATAATGTGAATTACGAAACTAGTCACAACATTTTAGAGTATCTAGCATAGTAATTAACGTTACCAAATTCTTAGCCATTAAACAATTATACGTTTGAATCTTTAACGCGCTTAGAACGTAATCAGATTCTTAGCGGTTAAGCAATCAAACTTTTGAATTTTGCACGCTCTTAGAACGTAATCACGCTCTCATGTCACATCTCAATATTATAGACGCTCTTTTTTAAGTTGTAAATTACTAGCCGTTATAACAAAAAAAATCTCAACAGTAAAGACACATTTTTAAAGAAACCAAGACTAACACCACCTGAAGATGATTTGACGAATCAAATCGAAAGTACTCGCGAAAAAGGAAAGAAAATGGAACAAGAAATCCACGGAACTTACATACACCAATTCAACCGAAACACTAAATCGACCCTTCGGAAAATTGAAACAAATAAAAAATAGTCTTATCAAGCAAAAACACTCTGTGTTATTTAATAATGTTTGCCTAAATGAAAATATGCTGTCTAAATAAACACGCACAATATATATATATATATATATATATATATAACAAGATGGGGGAGAGGCAAGCGAAATTATCTTTAATCTTAATGTTAAAAAGATAAATGATAATCTGTGTTGCCTCTTCTCCATCTTGTTATCTTAAATCTGGATCTTGGCAAAGCCTTTGGGGAATAAGGGAAAGAAAAATGTCTCCATTTCTTTGATAAATTTTAAAATAAATGTGAAGATAAGTAAGCTGTCATTTGTTTTTGTGTTTCTTAAGATTCAATTCAATTCCTATTTTGTTTTTCCCTCTCATTTAAACCGAACAATCATATCTGATTCGTCAATCAGTCGATGCGGACGGAATGGAAATTAAAATGAAAACTTTTCACACAAATTTCGCACATTTTATTCCATCGAAACATTAGAAATTCAAAGATAAAGTTTAGTTACCAAAAGCAGCAGATTCTTCAGATTTCTTCCATTTATTTCATTTACCATTTCATGTAAGTTGGATAGTTTAAAAAAAATAATTTCCATTCAAAATGACTAACATTAAAATTGTTTGTTTTTTGGACCAAGAATAAATTAAATTAAAATCTTTGTGAAAATACTAAAATTGGTGGTAATCATTATTTTAAGACTTTAAATGAATGTATGATATTGACTAAATATCAAGATACCATGAAATCAAATGCGTGCAGGAAATAAGTAAATATGAAATCAGACAAAGGAAGAGCAATGCAGGCATTTTGAAAATCAGACTAACCTTTTTTTATTTATTAGATAAATGTATAATATTTACTAAAAATTAAGGTTGCCATTAAATGAAATGAATGTAGGTAATAAATACGTTGGTGCAAACGTTACAGGAATCTAAATTATGCAATAAAATCAGGAGCAGTAAGTAAATTCATCAGATTGGAAATAATTGTCAAGTATTGGTGTAAAATGTTCTTGTCGCAATATGCAGATAGTATTTATAATGGAAGTGTTGAGTTTGTAGATATAAGTCGATTTTGACAATTTCTTGTTAAAGTACACTAACCCACCCACCCACCCACAAAATAGAGGAGGAAATTCCTGGGGTAATGGTATTATGAAAGCAGAACACATATTACACTAGCCCCCGAAAAGGAGGAGATAACGCCTGGGAGAATGGTATTATGACGAACGAACATATACTGCACTATGCTCCATAGCTCCTTTAGTGATGCACTTAGAGATTCAGAAACCCTTCCATTATCGTCCACTGTTAATTTTACATAAGAATAACCTATTAGATTTTATGTAGATTCTCTACGCTGTCTTTCTATAGGGCACACACAAATATACATTAAGTTTGATATATATATTTATATATATATATATAGTTTTCAGGTTCGATTATTTTCGATAGGAATTTGAATCAGAGAGCTCTATGTCCGTTCAAACAGAGCATGAATAAGTTATGAGGTTGAAAAAGACTAGATATACATTCGGATTGTACACATTATAAGTTATTTCGACCGTAACTAGGTCTCCTCGGATGTTAATTGTGGTTAGAAACACATCCGAGGAGACCAAGTTACGGTCGAAATAACTTATGTGTACAATCCGAATGTATATCTAGTCTTTTTTAACCTCATAACTTATATATATATATATATATATATATATATATAATCAAACTCAATGTATGTTTGTGTGTGATAAATTTATTGGCCTGTCACAATGCCCTATCTATTTGAAACCTCCATGGTTGGGTCCCGGCGGCCTTGACATTATCAAAAGGATTTCTTCCTCTACTCAACGCTGTTTTCCAGCAACCATGCTGAGAATAGTCTAAATGGTTCAAACCTTTTCCTCTTCTTTCTCTAAGGATTTTCTGCCACCTATTCAAAAGAATTCTGTTGTTTATGAATTCCTATGTCAGTATGGAGCTGACTACATTGGCAAGACATTCCAATGATTAGAAATGAGAATAGCCCAACATATACCATGTGATATTCGTTGGCACAAGCTTTTGAGATAATTTGGGAACTTTCAAGCACGTGAATCTGCCATCGGTAATAACCTGGTTGGTACAAATATTTGTTCTGACCCGTATTCCGATGGGTTGTTTTCTGTTTTACACAGTGCTAGGTCGAACT
>OY744539.1:30847060-30872060 GCA_963556195.1 Sepiola atlantica | reverse complement strand
ATATAGATATATATGTGTGTGTGTGTATTCCTGTTTATCTTTTTGAATAACTAAGTTATTATTCTCGAAAAGAAAACACATCTTTCCAATAATCTGGTTTCTTTCCGATCCAACAAAATGGAAACGAGGGAATAGATTAATCGATGTGACTGAGTGAAGAATATCCGAACAAGAAGGAAAATGAAAAACAGAAAGAAAAAGTTGGAAGACAAATGGGAAGTTGGCAAATCCCAGAAGGAATCAAAATGATAGGTTAAGATGTCTATGGAAGGCACTGGTGATTATAATAATAATTGAGACAAAAATTATATATATATATATATATATATATATATATAGTTGATATCTAAAATGATATATTTTCTCCGTGTTCGGAAAACAAAGAAAAAAAATGAACGGAAAAGAAGATACGAGATTTGTAGAAATCATTCAGCTGTGAAGCGGACAAAAAATGAAATGTTAGCTTGGATTAAGGAAACTATATCTATCTATATACTCATAGTTATACATACACACATATATATATATGCAATCACATATATATTTACATACGCTATCACACATATATATATATATATTTACATACGCTCATACATATATATATATATATTTACATACGCTCATACATATATATATATATATTTACATACGCTCATATATATATATATATTTACATACGCTCATATATATATATATATTTACATACGCTCATACATATAGATATATATATATATATTTACATACGCTCATATATACATATATATATATACGCTATCACATATATACATACACACGTGTATATATATATATATATATACACACACACTATAACATATAAACATACATCCTCACACACATAAACATACATACAACATATCTTTATTATATACATATAATACTCCATTATTGCACACATACATATATACACACAATATATAGAAACATATATATATATATATACAGTACACACACATATATATATCGACATGCATATATACATGTACACACATATTAGTACACAGACACGCATAAATAGACGTATATATATTTAAGTGTTATATATATATATATATATATATATATATATATATATGTTTATGTGAATAACAGGATAGTAAAATGAACTGTAATCTTCCCAGTCTTCTGTGAAACAAAATGAGGGGGGAGGGGTAGAGGGAGCGGCGACAAAAAATAAATAAAGGAACATTTTGAGTTGATAGAAAAATACTACTAAAGTAAAAAAAATAAAAGAAACTAACAACAAAAAGAAAAAAAAAGTAAAGCTAAATTAGAACAAAAAAAACAGAAATTTTTTTTAAAAAATCAAGAAAAAAAATCAAGTAACACCCTCATTCCACTCTCCAAAAAAAAACAACCTGACAAGTTTCTAAAATCAACTGATATCATCAGATATCTCACGCCCCTCCCCACCTACACCCCCCACCCCCCACTTACTGCCGTTACAATTCCCTAGATGCATTACATATATGTCCAGCAGAGTGGATGCAAGTTTCTTCTGGACAAAAAAGCAAGATGGCCGCCGGTGATAAGCAAAGCGTCTTGTACTCCCGTCCAGCATGAAGTAAGCCTGACACAGAGACTTATTAATCTTTGAGGAATGTGGGTGGGCAGATCGATGAACAATAGCTAGAGTTAGGGGTAGGGATAGGGGTAGGGATAGGGGTAGGGATAGGGTGGGTCATCTTAGACGAGATGGACGTTTGGGATACACTTGGTCATCAGTGGTCACGATTTTTTTTTTTATTTATACGTTTCGTTTACGGCATATCAATTCTTTTGATGCTGATATTCAATAAGTGAATAGTTTTAAAATCTGTTCACATAACCTGCAGACTTTCTTCTTGTCTTTTTTACTAGGAGCAGAGTGTAGTATCTGCTCTGATGCCACACTACATATGTTCTGTCCTCGGTCAGTGAAACAGAGATTCTTCGAGGCAATTTTTATATTTGTCTCCATCCAGAGTGCCCCTTCTATGGGGAGCTGAAATTTCCCTACATTAAAAACGGACCTGGTATCTAACTCTGCCCTCGTGGGGAGGAAAGTTAATAAGGACATAATCTGTAGTAAATTTTTGGGTTTAGGTAAAAATAAAAAAAATGCATCAAATTTTGCTATTTGCTGGATAACTATATATATTCTATGTATTATATATATATATATATATATTGTATAGATTATATATATATATATATATATATATTGTATAGATTATATATATTGTATAGATTATATATATATATATATATATATATTGTATAGATTATATATATATATATATATATATATATTGTATAGATTATATATATATATATATATTGTATAGATTATATATATATATATTGTATAGATTATATATATATATATATATATTGTATAGATTATATATATTGTATAGATTATATATATATATATATATATATATTGTATAGATTATATATATATATATATATTGTATAGATTATATATATATATATTGTATAGATTATATATATATATATATTGTATAGATTATATATATATATATATATATTGTATAGATTATATATATATATTGTATAGATTATATATATATATTGTATAGATTATATATATATATATTGTATAGATTATATATATATATATATATATTGTATAGATTATATATATATATATATATATATATATATTGTATAGATTATATATATATATATATATATATATATATTGTATAGATTTTATATATATATATATATATATATATATATATATATTGTATAGATTATATATATATATATATATATATATATTGTATAGATTATATATATATATATATATATATATTGTATAGATTATATATATATATATATATATATATTGTATAGATTATATATATATATATATATATATATTGTATAGATTATATATATATATATATATATATATATATTGTATAGATTATATATATATATATATATATATATTGTATAGATTATATATATATATATATATATATATATATTGTATAGATTATATATATATATATATATATATATATATATTGTATAGATTATATATATATATATATATATATATATATATTGTATAGATTATATATATATATATATATATATATATATTGTATAGATTATATATATATATATATATATATATATATTGTATAGATTATATATATATATATATATATATATATTGTATAGATTATATATATATATATATATATATATATATATATATATGATAATTTTATTTACACAGACATGTACAAAATCTGCGACAGATTTTGTACATGTCTATGTAAATAAAATTATCATATATAAAGCTCTATTTTGATATTGAGCACTTTTTATAAACCCGGTTAAAATTCTCTGGATTACCACCCTGTGGATATTTTTCACCTGGATTATTACCATTATTATATATATATATATATATATATATATATATATATATATATATATATATATATATATATATATATATTGTATAGATTATATATATATATATATATATATATATATATTGTATAGATTATATATATATATATATATATATATATATTGTATAGATTATATATATATATATATATTGTATAGATTATATATATATATATATTGTATAGATTTTATATATATATATACGTTAAGGTCTCCTGCTTTTGTTTCACTGTTAGATACTTAATCCCCCTTTTTATTTTATTTACTTACTATTATATATTATTTATTTATGAATTTTCCAACAAATGTTAAGTCTACACTATTTTGGATTTAGTTAGTTTCTCTGGGAATTTAAACTGCATTTTCCTTCTTTTTTTGTCTTTTTGTTTAAAATAACTCAAAGCTTCTTTAGACTATATATATATATATATATATATATATATATATATATATATATATTGTATAGATACATATATATAGCCTCGGAAGTTTTTTTAACCTTCAAAACTGGAAAAGAAATATATATATATTTTTTTTTCGTTGAAAGATTTTTGTCTAGTAAGTCAATCAATCTACTGCAATCACTATATTAGTTAACTTCCAAGAATTTACTCTAATATGAATATATTTTTATATATATATTGTATATTGTATTTGTTATATATATATTGTATAGATTATATATATATATATATATATATATATATTTGTATAGATACATATATTATTATTATTATCCCCTATCAGTCTACTACCGCTCTTCGATAAAATCTTCAAATCTTTAATAAATCTAGCGATAGCCTGCCACTTCATATATGCTTAACTTCTTTCTGACTTTCGTCTATTGCGTGTATACTAATGGTCATCTATAAACGTATATACCATACACTGGACAAGGCAGGTGAAGCTAGAGCAATAGCACTTGATATATCTAAGGCCTTTGACGAGGTCTGGCGTGAAGGTCTTTGCATGAAAATTAAGTTGCATTGTATTACGTGACGAATATTTAATATAATTAAATTCTTCGTAAACAAAAGAAAGATCAAAGTTGTCCTTGATGGCCGTATATCCAAACAAAATTACATTAATGCGGGTGTACCTCACGGGTTAATCCTTGGACCTTCAGTGTTTGTGATTTTCAAACGACTTCCCAGATGAAATTGTGTCCAAGATGGGTATATTTGCTGATGCCACTCTACTCTCGAATTGTGGGCAAAACGAACGTGCACATATCCAAGACAATACCTGAATCCTTAGAAAATTACCTCCAACCTGTAGTTTAATGGGGACATAAATGGATGGTAACATTTAATGCCACTAAGTCAAAGCACGTTTCCTTCAACAATTACAAGAAACGTTTTCAACCACCGATTGTCATGACTAACAGCACCCTACCTGAGAGTCAAACATTTAAACTCCTCAGCCTAACATTGACCAGTAACATCAATTGGAACAAATACATAGAAGACATTGCCAAGGCTGCTGTAAGGAAAGTAATCTCCCTTTACCGTGCTAGAAAACTTCTCACATCTGCCAGTATCCCATATCTCTACAAAGCCATGCATGGAGTATTGTTGCCACATCTGGGCTGGTGCACCATCCACTAGATTCGCCCTCTTAGACAGGATGCAAAGAGAGTCTGTAATCTAATAGGTCGCACACTGTCTACCAAGCTACAGCCCCTGACCCATCGCCGCAATGTTGCGTACCTGTTCTTGTTTTACAAGTACTTGCTGCTCTGATGCCCTCTTGATGTAAATACACCCGACTAACTCGACAATAAGTTAATTCACATCCATCCACTGTGGAGGTCCCCAGATACTGGAGGGATTTCTACTCTAATAGTTCCTTTCTTCGAACTGCTAGCCTTTGGAATTCCCTCCCTGCTCCCCTTACTGTACTAACATGAAGAAATTTAAATGTAATGTGAACAAACATCTTGCTGCACAAATTCTAACTTAGAATCCCCCCCCCTTTAAATCTGGCCCCCAATCCACAGTAGCCCTTTACACCTCAGTGGGAGTGTGCCTTATTTAGGGTGAGTTAAAGTAAAAAAAACAGAAAGTTTTGCACTACTTTTACGTCCCTGTACTAAGATTAAAATCAATATATAATGCTACTAAACTTTATGTCTTTAATCCTTATTCCAATTTTAATCTAAATCCATTACATGATTTGATTCTGGAAACTGTCTAAAATTTAAGGCTTAAGGAGTCTTATGTAAAAATTGAAATTCAGGGGATCTTGTTTAAATGGTGCTTCATGATGATGAATCAAAAACAAACATTTGATTTTTGCCCAAATTGATGATGATGTTATTTTTAATAAATAAATAAACAACAACAAATGATTACAGCATCTTGTTCTTTTATTCTATCTTAATCATTGTTGTGACATGATGGAGTAAAGAGAGAGACAACCGTAGTTTGTTTTTTCAACTACTCATTTTAAGACTTTGTTATATTTTCTACTCCATCCGCTCTTTGTTGATCTCTGCCTATCAATCTATTCCCTAACTTTGCTGATAACGTCCTTCTTTGTATGATTCTTACTTCTGCTTCCTTCGTTCACATGTCTTTCAAACCTGATCTTCTGACCTCGACAGACAACCATTTGCTAAGTTTGTCCATGAACCGTTCAAAGTCCCCCCCCCCCAATAGACAGAAAGAAATTTGAACATATTTTTTCCTTAAATACTTCAGGCAACATCAGAAAATAAATTCGATAAAAACTGTTTTAATTTTATTACTTAATTTACAGAATACCTTGACTAAGTGTCTATTATATTGTTTTACAGAAGGTTGAAAATCTATCTCAATCAAAATATAAAAAAAACAGAAGAAATTAATTACCTCATATTTTAAATAAGTCACCACTTCTGACAAAGGAGTAAAAAATGACATTAAAAAAAAACATATTTTCTTATAGTATTTCTGTAATTTCAAAACTTTTTTCTTATTTAATGTTTGATTTTTTTTTTTAAATGTTTGCGGTTCAACATTTAGGAAGACATTTCTAGACTAGTATGATCAGACCCGACATTAACATAGTTTATAAAATGAAAGGTTGAGAAACGGTTGATAGGTCATTCACCGTTTTCAGATATAATTTAAAATTGATAGAGTTTTCCCCATACGTTTGAAACAACTACAGCCAAATGTTGGCTTATTTTTTTTATTATTTTAGAAGTGTTTTAGTTAGGAACTAAGAGAAGCGTTGACTAAATGTCGGCCATCTTGTTTTTGAAAAGATCGATGAAGAAAAATCTACCCCAATCTAAATTAACTAAAACAGTAGTATTTTAGAATTAAATAAATTTAATTTTAATTTTTTTTTAGGGTTTGTTTATTCGGGTCGGGGAGGAAACGAAAAGAAAATAAGATTGCTTTTACTGATTATATTTGTTTCTTTGTTTCCATGTTTTCTGCTGCGTTTTTGAATTCCAATCTCTTGAATTTTTCTAAGTGCCATGGGACATTAGTCAACTGGCTTTAATTAGAATTAACAAAATTAATTAGTTCGTTACTCAGTTCAAGTTACATTGTTTTGGATTTTTCTTTCTCAGTATGTTTTTTGTTTAAATTATTTTTTTTTTCCTATATTTTTTTTCTAATAAAATTTAACTTTTATAATTTTGGGGGTAGTTTTTTATTATTATTTCTTTGTTTTCGTTTTTTGCAAAGAAAAAAATTATAAATAAATTTAAATACTTTTTTGTAAATGTCTGTCACAATATCTTTCTAGATAATTGGCAGCGAATTTTTTATTTTTTAAACCCGATCGACTCATGCAACAAATAAATGGATGAATAATAATTAGAATTTAAAACTGTAAAAACTTAAAAATATACATTCTTATATTGATTTTAAATTCTTGTTAAAATAAATTACAAATAAACAAAAATAAAAATAAGTTCAAATTAAAACATGAGAAGTAGCAAGATCATTTTTTCATCTCGCGGATGAATATGGCTAAAAGAAGGGGGTTCAAAACAAAATCAAAATAAAGGAAATATCTGAGAGGTAACTTATATAATAAACAACAAAAAAAAACGAACCTAAAATGAACTTCAGATATTGTTTACTATTTATTTTGAAGTGTGATTCAAAAAAATGAAAACTTACTGCCATGTATAGGGATTGAACTCTCAGTCTTCAGATTGAGACTTTTGTGTTTAATACATCCCTCTCTATCTATTCCCCTCCTCTCACCACTTCTCTAATTTGCTCTTCCTCTCTTAAACCTGCAGTTTGCAAACAACTAATCAACTAATCAAAAAACATTATCAGAATTTTTGTATCATAAACATTATGTATATATATATATATATATATATATATATATATATTTTTTTTTTACTACCACAATTCTTTCCTGAAAACTCACCTTACATCTCTCCGACACTAGCTCCATTTGACAACGCTGAAAAAAAAAACATGACTTCCCCCTTCTCAATATAGACATATCCTAGTTAATAATACTACAATAATACACCACGAAACCAACACCAAAAGATAAATAATTCTTGAAGCCCTTCACATAAAAACCAAACATCCTACAGTCAATAATGTGAATTACGAAACTAGTCACAATATTTTAAAGTGTCTAGCATAGAAATTAATATTAGCAAATGTTTAGCCGTTAAGCAATCATACTTTTGAATTTTGCATGTGCTTAGCACGTTATCACATTCGCATGAAACATCTAAATATCATTTTAAAGTCATACATAACCAGCTTTTAAAATAGCTCAACACTAAAGTTGTAAACGCACTAAGACTAACCCCACCTGATGATGATCTGATGAATCAAATCGAAAGTACTAGCAAAAAAATGAAAAAAAAATGGAAGAAACAAACACACAGAACATACCAATTTGACCGAAATACTAAATGGACTATTCGGAAATTGATATATTTATATTAATTAAACATGTTCAGATGTATTTATAAAATGAACTTAAAACCAATATTTTTTATAAAGTGCTTAACTATTTATTATGTAAACATTTTTTTGGCTTGCACAACTGCAGTCGTGTTTCAGGGATGCCACCTCATCAGAGCTCAAAATGATTATGAAAATAAATTCGGACAATGAGTAGATAAGAAAAATAAACCAACAAGGAACAGTCATATGGCAGGAAAAAAAGGAAGTAGGGCCAACAAATGTTGAACGTGTCACTTTTGACATCATTGGAGAAAGTTCCTTACAACCTCCTACTCCTCTTTATTGCTGAGAGTAAACTTCCAGACTGTTTCAACGGACACGGGTTAAATGACCTTGTTCAGTTGAAGATTTAAAGGTGTGGCTTGTAACCTGCTGTGTTGTTTCTGTTTTTGATTTCTGGTTTATATTTCTTATCTACCCACTGTCCGAATTTATTTTAATAATCATTCTGAGCTCCGATGTTTGCATATATACACACATAGTACATGTATAATCTCAAATATAATATGTAGTGCTTTCTTTTCAATATCTGTATGAATAAAAAAGCTATTTCTCCTTTATGAGTAATACTTAGGGAGATAATTCAGTATATATTCAAGCGAATTCTAGCATCAACAGCCTTAAGTATAACCCCTCTTTACTGTGGTACAGGTAGTGGCAACGTGGTAGTGTCAGACCTACCTTGCTAACAAGACTCTGGTAAAAATCCAGGAGGAGTCAACATCGGTGTATTTCGTACTCTTGTTGTCTCCGGCTCTGTATCTGTGACAAGCAAGAAGGTGTCATGCACGGAACCGCAAATCAATGGAGTGAGGATAACAACCGCCATTACTTTGTGAAGTCTGGGCCAAACCTTCCCCGATATCGTACGCAACTGTTGAGCCTTGCTGCTCTCGGTGTTATGATAAAAACCCTGAAATCTTGCAGGTATAACAAATTGCTATGGCCAACAAGGAGTACTTCATGCAGACCAAAGAATCCTAAGGTACGTTCATAATAATTATATATATATATATATATATATATATATATATATATAGAGAGAGAGAGAGAGAGAGAGAGAGAGAGAGAGATAGAAGAAAAAAGAGTGATAAATATGAGACGATTGTCCAGATTGGCTTAAGGAAAGAATAATAAACACTAGTTTATTACTGAATACACCTTGCATTGAACAATTGAAATAAATCTGGACAATCGTCTGATATTTATCACTCTTTTTTCTTCTATCTCTACTATTGCTCTATCACGTATATTGAGCTAATCCTTTTCACAATAGGTTACATCTACTAAAAGTTTTCACTTTGGTTTATTTTGATCCTATATATATATATATATATATATATATATATATATATATAGTATGTTTTTAAAAGGCTGTGGGCAATGCAAATTCCGGGTAAGATGTAAGCTGGAAGGAACAAAAATAATAAATCGAATACGAAATGTGACTCACTATTTATTTTTCATTAAAGTCTTACATAACAGCAAGTGTGGTGTTAGCTGTTTGTGTGATGTCCGGATGATTATAACAATCATTTATTTAATATTTCGGGAAAAGAAACTTCCCTTTGTCAAAAATAATAAACACCAGAGGAAAACTCCGTCTGTGCAGAGAATCTGCCAAAATGGATGCCAGAAGACAGCGTAGGAGCAAACCAGTCTCGCAGAGAATAGAAATTAATAAGTTTTAAAGTTATGTCATGTATATAAATGTGGTGTTCAAAAATATGTGTATAATATTGGATAAATGATAGGTATTGTATGGTGATCGATTAACTGTTAGTTTTAATAATCATCCGGACATCACACAAACAGCTAACACCACACTTGCTGTTATGTAAGACTTTAAGAAAAAATAAATAGTAAGTCACATTTCGTATTCGATTTATTATTTTTGTTCCTTCCAGCTTACATCTTACTCGGAATTTGCATTGCCCACAACCTTTTAAAAACATACTACTACTATTCCCAGTAATGTTTCAAGCAAACTACCATTCTCTATAATATATATATAATAAAATGACAGATTAGAGTAATATCATACTGTGATTTAACGTCAGTTTCGGAGCAAAAAAATCTTGCACATGTTTCTGGAGAAAATTCACAGCCTACTTGAACAAAATCCAAGTTATATAACCCCCGCTCATCTTCAGAGATAATCACCAGATCAAAACTTCATGACATCTAGATGAAAAAGCTTATTTTTGATAAAAAAAGAAATGGTAGTTTGCTTGAAGCATTGCTGGCAAACAAGTAAATATGAAAGTGAGAATTCCGAGGCGGGAGCAATGCAATGTTGAGAACTGGAAAGTGGAATATGGGATGAACAAAAATAAATGACAGGAGACTGTATGAGTGTATAAATCTCGGATCAATTTATTTATATTTCAAAAAATTTTAAATATAAAGACAGTAAATTGTAAAATTGGGGACTTACTGCTGAATATTTAAAGGTCCGGAATGGTGAAAACTTTTATCATTTCGAGAGTAACAACCTCTCTTTTTCAAAAGGAAAACAAAAAATTGGACCAGAAGGGTCGGATGAGGAAATTTTTAATATTTGTTCATAGCTCTAGTGTAATATATAATTTTTTTTTAAATGACTCTTTAAAGGTTTGAATATTGAACTTGATTTTGCGTTGGGAATTCATTATCATAAGAATCGATGTGAACTATATGAAAGAATTGTTTGTTTTTATATGGTAACATACTATCTATATAATACTAAAACTCTATTGTCTTGTATGTTTGCAATCAGCTTTCAGCTTTCCGGTTTTCAACATCCGGTTGCGCATGCGTAAATAGCATCGTCTTCAATCTGTTAGTCCAATTCCGTTAATCTCTTATGATTAACGAACGCATGAAATTTTTCATTCTGGAAATGTTTATATCGCTTTTAATATAAAACAATTACATTTAATTTCATCAAATAGTTTTTTTGTTTTCTCCACGGCTAAAAACATTTAACGGCAGGACTTCGTAAAGTCTGTCGCAGTTTCAAAAAACCTCCTCCCTTTTAAAAAAAAAAAACAAACAAAACAACAACAATCATTATTAATATCAGCTATAATAGCGGCGGTGAACGAAACCACCTCCCACTTTCCCTCTCACAGATTTCACCACTCCTACTCCCTCTGTTTTCGTTACGTACGCGAGACAGCTTGCTGTACCCCCTTCCTTTCTCAAATCGCCTTTATTTTTCCGTACTTTCAACTAACAATTTCATTTAAAAGATGATATATAAAAATTTGAATTTAACTATAATAAGTATTATGGTACCTGTTCAGTGCATATTTACCTATAAGTATGGCCAACCACTTATAATTCAGTAACTGTAATTTAAAAAAAAAACAATTATAATAAACAGAACGACGCATAGAAATCTATCTATATTCTTTTTTCAACAATTTCATTTAATTTCATCAAATAGTTTTTTTGTTTTCTCCACGGCTAAAAACATTCAACGACAGGACTTCGTAAAGTCTGTCGCAGTTTCAAAAAACCTCCTCCCTTTTAAAAAACAAAAACAAACAAAACAACAACAATCATTATTAATATCAGCTATAATAGCGGCGGTGAACGAAACCACCTCCCACTTTCCCTCTCACAGATTTCACCACTCCTACTCCCTCTGTTTTCGTTACGTACGCGAGACAGCTTGCTGTACCCCCTTCCTTTCTCAAATCGCCTTTATTTTTCTGTACTTTCAACTAACAATTTCATTTAAAAGATGATATATAAAAATTTGAATTTAACTATAATAAGTATTATGGTACCTGTTCAGTGCATATTTACCTATAAGTATGGCCAACCACTTATAATTCAGTAACTGTAATTTTAAAAAAAAACAATTATAATAAACAGAACGACGCATAGAAATCTATCTATATTCTTCTTCCATTTTAATATACTTACATAGAAATGCTTCTGTTATGTAAAAAAAAACCTATTTTCTTTATGCCACAAGTGTCACGCACATACATGAATTCCATAGCTAATATAACAAACTGACCCAACGGGTCACGGGTGGTCTAGTATATATATAAAGTACATATATATATTTAATATACATAAAATATAGTCATCCACACACAGCTGTTTCGTCGACTACAACTCATCAGTCTGGCTAGACAAAGCAGGTGCATACACACCGAGATTCTGAAGCACAAACGGCCGGTTACATCCAAATGTGATCAGCAGCTTAGTGTCTAATCGACAAACTCGCCACTGACAGTAGAATATTATAGCACTATATACATACTTTCTTTGTTTACATATATTTTTAGCACGCTACCAGTAACCTGAGAAATTATTTGTTTTACAGAAGATTACTGCTTTAGTCTAAGTGGAAACCGCTTTTTCCTATACAAGAGAGCTCAAACCTAATTTTTTGCTTTTTAATGGAAATCGCTCCTGACAAGGCATGAAGCCACTTGATGTATGGGCTAAAAAATACAACTTTAAGGTAAACAACTAGCCAACAATAAGTGTTATATAGATAGATTCTGACCCCGAAAACAGCAATTCGTCCCCCTTTGTCAGGAACAAATAAAGAGAACATGTATACGAGAAGGATACCCTGAATAGAAAATTAATTCCCTGAAAAAAAGTGATGCACCAGTTTTATTACCCTTTACGATGATTAAAATCAAGATATAATGCTACTAAACCTTATTTCTAGAATCCTTATTCCAATTTTAATTGAAAGGCATTACATGATTTTCTTTCTAGAAAACTAAAATTTAAGGCTTAAGTTAAACGGGTCTTAAGAAGAAATTGAAATTCAGGGAATCTTGCTGTATTGATGTCTAATGACTATGCAAATAAAAGTTTTACAACTTTGTCCATATTAGGCCCCTTAAAACCCCTTAAAAACCTTAAAAATGCTCCAAAGAAATTAAATTATTGGGGAACATTATTAATCGATGTCTAATATCTATTGTTAAAATTTCACAAAAATTGGAAGGATCTGAATTTTCACGAAGGGCTTCCACCCCATCGTTGCTCCCCTTTGCATAAAAATAATAGTAAACTAAATATAACCCACACTATCCAACCTTATGCCGAGCAACTAGGTTTCTAAAATTCTTAATGATCGGTTAATTAGTTGAGGAGTGGATCCTATAAATAGAAATCTATAAACATACACACATGCTAAACTTACATACATACATACATACATACATACATACATATATATATATATATATATTTATGAGATAGATATAGAGAGAGATGGATGTTTATAGACATGAATACAAACCCACCCACCGAATCACATATTTACTTATCATCGTAAAAGACAAAACCAGAATATGAAAGATAAGCCTGCAAAATACACAAGGGAAAAATCAGGGCCAATATTTATTCAATTTCATCATATTTATTAGATTTTCTCCCCGAAAGGAATTTTTCTTCCCCCCCGACCCCACCACCATTGTATGTATTAATTCAATGAATGAAAAAGGGGTTAAAAGCGAAAGAACACGGAAACAAATACCAAAATAAGAACTCTGCAGGGAACACAAAAGATCCAAAATAATGAATGTAGAATTGTGTTTGCCTCCTTTACCATTACTCTTGGATTCATATATATATATATATATATTATATATTATACTAGCTATCCTGACCCGATGCTTCTTGGGATGCAGTGAATTCATTTATGTCTTTACCTTTTATTTGGCCTGCACATGTTTTAAACTTATACAGAAAAATAAAATAAAATTTTAGTTGTAAGGGAGACAACCGTTTTTATATGCTTCAATAAAAAAAATATGAGTTATTCTCCTTGATGATTTTGCTTTTTTTTCGTTCACAATTGAAAAATGTTTCCATTTTCCCAGTTGTCCGAGTGGGATTACATAAATAAAATAAAAATAAAAAACTGCATTGAAGTACGTTATTATAGTACTTCTTTCTTCTTTGCGTGTCTTTGAAGTGTCATGTGGTCATACGACAATTTCCCACTTTTTTATGCAGTCCTTTGCATTAGTGTTGTACTCTTTTAAGCTACACCGGTTGGGTAGTAGGGGACAGATCAAGCAGTGTTGCATCGTATGGTCCTCCTCTCCACATTCACAGATGGTCGGATCAGTTTTGTAGCCCCATCTATTAATAGCAACTTTTGATCGCCCTATTCCTGTTCTCATGCGGTTTAGTTTTTTCCACTGGAGCCAGGGTGCCTCTGAACCAGAAGAGAGTGCCTCTGAACCAGAAGAGAGTGCCTCAGAAGGGGGGGGGGCAGATTCCCATGTCAATAGGAGGGGAGCCATTCTCTAACAGTCTGGTATACAGCTGTAGTCTGGTCTCTTCCTGAGATGTTGTTAGGGGTTCGTCATGGCTGAGGAATCTTCTCTTTGACCTCTAGTCGTTGAACCATTGGTTCACGTCCATGAAAGAGATGGCTTTCATCACTGATAGCCTTTGGCATCTCTACTCGGATGGCAACTTCCCGTTTCACATCTGAAGATTATAGGTAGAACAATGACAAAAGCAAAGTTTGATTTGTCAGCTTAAATGCTATTTGGGTCTTTGAAAATCCGACAAGATAATTTTATATGTTAGATTTATTTATGAAATATAGTTAATAAATTGTCTTTAAAATATTTGTCTTATGCTGTATGTGCACGTGTATGTGCAAAGTGTGTGTGTGTGCACCTGGGCTTTAAATTATGTATTCTGTGTTAGTTCTAATCTGTTATTAATTTCTGGGTTCTGTTTGGCTATCAATAATGCTTCTTTTATTCTAAGATTTCCTATATTTCTTTCCATAGTCTCAATACAAACTATCATTATTAGTATTATTATTATTTTTATTATTATTTTTATTATTATGCCTCTGCTAATATGACTGGATGTGTCTGTATGCCTGTTAAAAGTGTATGCCTGTGTATTATGGTGTTCTTTAATGTGAAGCCTTCTAATAGTACTACATATATACAATTTGTGTGTATTTCCAGTTTTGTGACAATATTTGAGCTCATGTATTTATTCAACGGTGTTTCACTAAACAATTAATAATCAATATAGGAGATTAATGACAGAAAGAGAATCGAACATTTGTTTTCTTAACCGACTTCTTTTTTTATTACACTTAATACCATTATTTATTTTGCATTTCTTATGATGAGGAAAATCACATCACACACACACATATATATATATATATATATATATATATATATATATGACAAAATAAATTCGACAGGTCTAGACCATGTGTAGTATTTATAGAAGGTTTTTGGCGGGAATTATGTATATATAAATACTACACATGGTCTAGACCTGATTAACCTCATTTCCCCTGAAGATGGATCCAGATGGGTCCGAAAGTACTTGGAAGACAGATGCAAATTATGGCAAAGTCAGCAGCCAATTCCCATCCGAAACTAAGATCCTAATTCGGACTATTGAAAGGATCTACCAAAGGATATCTAGACACGAGTTGTCTCTTATATTCAACAATACTTGCCTGCAAGAGAAGATGCTGCCTATATATATATATATATATATATATATATATATTATAATATAAAATGAAGTAATAAAATAAGGTGTCAATCAAATTTTATTAGAATTCAAAGTTCAAGATTACTTCATTTTATATTATAATATTTATGCTCTATCCAGTATATTGAGCTTCAGTTTTTATCCGGATGTTTCACTAATTATAAGATATTAGTTGACGCTTATATCTTTTGTTGGATTGCTTCATATATATATATATATATATATATATATATATATATATATATATATGAATAGATGATGTAGCGTTGCTTCTTGTCGATTGTTATGTGAATCCATTAGTATTCAGCTCGCGACGTAATAGTTTCATATACATAACAATGCAAGCAAGAACGCAGAATGAATGAGAGAGACATAGTTGATGTGTGCTTCCGATCGCTTCGTCTACTTGGTACGTACTGAGAATGACACGTTGCAAACCGAGCCTTTTATTTACTTAAAAAATGGTACAAGGGGAACAACTCTCAAATTCAAAGCGACACCGCTACAGATGAAAGGATAAAATAATCCGACTGTATGAAATTAAAATGGAATAAGCGTTAGACTTAAAAAGCTCAATGTTTCGCCCAATGTTATATGGGCTTTGTAAAGAGCGAACGAAAAAATGCAAAAAATGACAAAAGATATATATATATATATATATATATATATACTGAATTGAAATTGATAAATTACAGTATTATTTTGTAATTACATTAATTAAAAAGATTGTTTAGAATTCTAACATAATTTACGAAGTTATGTTTGAATGTGAATTGCCACAAACAGGCAATAGCTTTTTTGACAATATATATATATATATATATATGGCGATTTGTGATCGGGGTTCGCGCCTACCGACCGTTGAGAATTAGTTCCTACACTGAAGATTGCGTTAGCATGAAACATCGATGTCTGTAGGTATTTAAATAATTAATATTTATTTATAAAAATATTATTATTATATATATATATATATATATATATAATAATATTTTTATGAATAAATATTAATTATTTAAATACCTACAGACATCGATGTTTCATGCTAACGCAATCTTCAGTGTAGGAACTAATTCTCAACGGTCGGTAGGCGCGAACCTCGATCACAAATCGCCACGGATTCGTAGTCGGGGATCTTTATATATATATATATATATATATATATATATATATATAGTAAGTTTTTGAAAGGCTGTGGGCAATGCAATTCCGGGTAAGATGCAAGTTGAAAGGAGAGGAACAAAAACAATAAAAATAAATCGAATACGATATAAGACTTACTATTTATTTTTCCTTTTTTTTCCTTTTTTTTTTTTTTTTTTTTTCCTTACATAACAGCAAGAGTGTTTTAGCTGTCCGGGTGATTAAAAATCACTATTTGATATTTCGGGAAAAGACATCCCTTTTTCAAAAATATTGCATTGCCCACAGCCTTTCAAAAACTTACTACTACTATACCCAGCAATGCTTCAAGCAAACTACCATTCTCTACTATATATATATATATATATATATATATATAGAGAGAGAGAGAGAGAGAGAGAGAGAAAGAGAGAGAGAAAGAAAGAGAGAGATGTATGCCGTTGGGGCGCATCATTGCATATTTTTGTTAAGTCGAACAATATCTTCTAGTTGTTCCTCCTTTCATCTTTTCCTACTCCACTTTCCACTTCTTTCCGATTTTATTTATGTATATAAGTCACATTCTTCAGGCATGTCCCGTAGATTATCGGAAGACGATGCGTCTGCTTCCGCCAATGTGAATCTCAAGCCAAACCATAATCTGCCGAGTAATATACAGCCCCTTTTTTATTATTGTTTTTGTTTCGCTTTTTATCTTCCATACCTTTTATTATTATTATCATTATCATTATTATTATTATTATTATTATTATTATTATTATTATTATTATTATTATTATTCATTGTATGTCTCGTTTCTATCGTTTTTTTTTCATCATTTGTTTGTTTCAGATATGGCAGCCTCGTAGAACCATCATCTAGTCGATGGAACGAAAAATTATTCACGCCAGATTATTTTGCAGAATTTGCCGTCTGGTTTTTCAAGAGAGTTCTTTCTTTTTTTTGTGCCAAGAAAAATATATAGAGAATGATGGACGCTACTTTCTTCTTAGATGTATACCATTGATTCGCCATTTTTTCTTTCGTATATATTTATATATATATATATATATATATATATATATATGAACAAACGAAAAGCTACCTGCAATCCGACGGCTATTAATCTCGCTCTAAGTATTGTTTTTAAAATGTCTAACTTACATTAAATATCTTTAATATAAATCTATTGTAATATTAAAAACTAATAATTTTCATTTGAATTACCTCCCTTGAAAATTAAGGGACCTAATACTTTGGGAATGATTGTGGTAATTTATCATTTTTTCATTAAATCGCTTTAATTAATTACTGCTAATATCGACAAAACTATTGCATAACAGAGTTCAGCATAGAAGGCCAACTACAGGTCCCCTTTGTTTGGATTTGAAACCGACGGTACCGATGTTGTTTTAATATTCTGTAATTACATATATAAATATTACGCTCTTATTTTTGCATTGTAATTAATAATATAGCACTCTGCTTGGGTTCTATCCCACTGACCTTACATAGTAAAATACATATCTTTTTTATTTCATTTTACTTCAGTCGAAGTTCTCAGAAATCAAGGGGCCTTTTCCTTGGAATAACACTTGATCTCTATACGAGATACATAGATATTCGAATATTCTATTAAAGTTCTCCTTTACCTGTCAAACGTTGAGTTAGTAAAGAAGTTAAGAATATTAATTTTCCTCTCCTCAATTGACCAGTTAACTATGTTATAATATATTTTTCTCTTGGTCTTGCCTGATACCAAGACAAGAATTCATCTAGTCTGGTGGAGTATCCAGCTAAGTGCTGTTACTTGAGGTAACGTCACTAGGAGAAGGTGCACCATTCCTCATGTGAGCCAGTGTATAACCGTGTCGAGGAGATCTTATTTGTGCTTCGAATACTATGTTATTTTTAATTTTGGTCAAGGTTTACTTGTAGGGGAAGTATCCTCATGTCTGGTTATCCTGACAAACCCCTGTACAGAGAGAGCGAAAACACTTGAGGATGGTGTCTAGTAGGTAATTTAAACTCTCATACATATATATATATATATATATATATATATATATATATATATATATATATATATAGTGTGTGTGCTAGAGTGAAATAATTAATAGAAAAAAATCCGAGTATGAGAGCTCAATGTAATAAACAGAGCAAGAATAAAATAAAGTAACACGGAATCGCATAATCACCAGTGCGATGATTTATTTCGACCCTCCAGCCTGTTCAAGCACCTAAACAAGGAGATCAAATGTTTAATCAAACATGTAATCTCCTTGTTTAGGTACTTAAAAAGGCCGGAGGGTCGAAATAAATTATTGCACTGGTGATTATGTGATACCGTGTTAATTTATTATTATATATATATATATATATATATATATATATTACTTCAACATTGAACTGAGGATGGAGAGATTCACACCGCCATATTCACTGAAAAAACATACCTTTTCACAGCTTCACATTCTCTCTAATTGATAGAATCACAGATTTTACCAACAGATTGAGATGGAAGGCGTATTTTTTTTAAGGAACGCGGTATCTGATAAGGAAACTTTTAACTTCAGATCCCAAAATACATCGAAACTGATCTGTTTGACCTAGTCAAGAGGATTAAGTTTAGAAAATATACAAACCAATTTCAGTCCAAACTGAGGAAGGACATTGCGGAGATTAAGAAGTCTAACAAGGTCTGGGTCAAGGCTGATAAATCAGCAAATATTTATAAGATGTGCCCATCAGAATATAAGAGGACTATTCTGGATAAAATCGCGAATAATTACAGAAAGGATACTCATGGCACAGAAGATATAATAAATGAAGAAACTAAGGAATTCACATCTAAACTAAACATCGAGGATAGAGTGGGGAAAATGGATAAGAAGAATGCATATATCCTCATCAAGGACCATAAAAAGAATTTCCATATTAAAAAGCAAGCTAGACTAATCAACTCCACCAAATCGGAACTTGGCCAAATATCTAGGGAGATTCTCAGGAACATTATAAATGTGACTCTGGAAGCTACAAAATTTAATCTTTGGAAAGATTCATCGGATACCATTAAATGGTTTAATATAATTGAAAACAAGAGGAATGGTTCATTTATCCAATTCGACATAATGGATTTTTACCCTTCTATTTCCAAAGAGTTAGTTACCAACAGCATCGACTATGCTAGGAACTTTGTGGATGTATCCGATGAACAGGTAAGATCGATTATGGCTTGTCGTAGGTCCATCCTTGTAATTGTAAATAATCAGGAAACATGGATTAAACTGAACAATAACAGCTTTGATGTGCCGATGGGAGCATTTGACTCAGCTCAGATTGCCGATCTGGTGGGTATTTTTATAATTTACACAATTAGTAGAATTGTAGAGCCTAACTTAGTAGGGTTATACAGGGATGATGGACTAATTGTTATCCTTAATAGTAACGGCCCCCTGGTATCTAAAATACACAAAAAACTAATAAGAGCTTTCAAATACCTAGGACGCAAAATAGATCTAACCCAAAATTGTAAGGAAGTAAATTATCTAGATATTACCCTGAACTTGAAAGAGGGGATATACAAACCCTTTAATAAAGATAACCACACACCATCTTATATTAATATTAGATCCAACCACCCGAAGTGCATAATTAAACAAATACCTAAAACGATTAGCACTAGAATTAATAAACTATCGGAAATCAAGAAAATCTTTGAAGCGAATAAATACTTATATAATAGAGCGCTAGATAGCAGTGGTTACACTGAAAAACTTAAATATACAGGGAAGAAAAATAAAAACAAATCCAGGAATAGAGGCCGGAAAATAATATGGTTCAATCCACGTTACTGCCAACTATCCAACATCAACATTGGTAAAGTGTTCTTGAACCTGCTGGACAAGCATTTTAACATGAACAATCCACTAAGTAAGATATTTAACAGAAAAACTATTAAAATTAGTTACTCTTGCACCAAGAACATGGATAGGATAATTAGCACCCATAATCGTAAAATATTAAATAATTCTAATAACAATAAGGCTATAGTAAATAAATATAATTGTCAGGTAAAAAATTAAATTTGGGAGCTGTGAGGAGGTATGGACTCACTCCTTAATTGCCCTTTCTTCTAGGTTCACTTTGACTTGAAGGAGTGGTAGTACCTGTCAGGGCCCCATTTTTGAATTAAATAGAATCGATTATTTACTGACTATTTATTTACAAAAAAAAAAAATGCCTACAAAACCAATTAATCTAGAAATATTTGAAGACATTAGGAAAATAAATGGATGAACCATAGTCAAAGGCGATACAAAGGCTCCCTTTTGTTAGTCACTACGCAGAGATGTAGGGGAGGACGTCATTCCTTTCCCTGGATTGCTCCATTTACCCTTACCTTATGATGCTGCTTAGCAGGGAGGCATCAAGTATCATTTTTTGAGTCTTTGGTATGACACAATCTCGGATTGAACCCTGGAATCCCGTCCTATTAAAAACACTCTATTCTGCTAAATTGTCCCAGTGAAGAATGTGAAACATCCCATATTTTACCAAAATGACTTAATTTGGCATTAAATGACCTAAAAATGCTGTAAAACAAAACGATTAAATCCAATCGCCTACACCAAGTTTTGGTTGGCGTGACCGTTTTATGGCACATCAACCCTTTGGGATCATTCTTTTTTGTTGTATTAATCTCCCTCCCCCAGCGGTAAGATGTGACACAAGGTCGGAAAGTAGTATTGAAAAGTCAGCGCTCAAGAGGAAAAGCACTCTGGCATACAAAAAATGCTTGGGCAGCCCCGTCAGCATTCCTAGGTAGAAGCGCTTCAAGCGATTAGCAATAAACTTAATCCTTCTCAAAGGGTGAAAAGGCAAAGCCTGGGAAGGCGCACCTCCGTGAACTGCACAGGACAATCCCTCAGACCGGCGGAATCAACGCCCAAAGGACAAGACGGTAGCGGTCTATAGGGCGTAGCATCCATCAGAACAGATACTACACTTTCATCTTGGCCAAAAAATGCCAAAAAAAAAAAAAACAATGATTTATTATAGACTCTTTATTGAGCACTAGTTAAATTTTTAACCATGAACAGGGAAATTTGAATTAAGGTGGGTTCTCTACATCATCCGGAGTTCCTTTCTCAACCTAACAGCAGACACTTTTCATCCCTTTTACATAACTCTAGTACGGCCCATTCTTGAATATGCCATCCAACCGACAAATCCTCATCTACATAAACATATTGTACACCTGAAGCGTGTTCAATAGTTGGCAACCAGGATGGTGACACGACTCTACCTACAAAGAGCGGCTCCAAAGACTAAATCTATTCTGACTTGAGCAGTGGAGGATGTGAGGAGACTTGATTCTGGCATAAAATATCATCAACAGAAATATGAATCTAACTTTCAAGTGAACGATTGGAGGATGCAAGGAGACTTGATTCTGGCATAAAATATCATCAACAGGAATATAAATCTAACTTTCAAGTGGAGGATTGGAGGATGCTAGGAGACTTGATTCTGGCATAAAATATCATCAACAGGACTATAAATCTAACTTTCAAGTGGACGATTGGAGGATGCTAGGAGACTTGATTCTGGCATAAAATATCATCAACAGGAATATAAATCTAACTTTCAAGTGGAGGATTGGAGGATGCTAGGAGACTTGATTCTGGCATAAAATATCATCAACAGGACTATAAATCTAACTTTCAAGTGGAGGATTGGAGGATGTGAGGAGACAAGATTCTGCGATACAATATCATCAACAGGAATATAAATCTAACTTTCAAGTGGAGAATTGGAGGATGTGAGGAGACTTGATTCTGGTATAAAATATCATCAACAGGAATATAAATCTAACTTTCAATTGGAGAATTGGAGGATTGGAGGAGACTTGATTCTGGCATAAAATATCATCAACAGGAATATAAATCTAACTTTCAAGTGGAGAATTGGAGGATTGGAGGAGACTTGATTCTGGCATAAAATATCATCAACAGGAATATAAATCTAACTTTTAAGTGGAGGATGTGAGGAGACTTGATTCTGGTATAAAATATCATCAACAGGAATATAAATCTAACTTTCAAGTGGAGGATTGAAGGATGCGAGGAGACAAGATTCTGACATACAATATCATCAGTGTAAATGTACCTTTCGAGGAGATTTTTACCCAGGTGCTAAGTCATTTTTTTGGTTTCTGCGCACACCTGCAAATAATATACCGCCGTCGCATTCAGCTCCACAGAAAAAAGGCAGAATTCTCTGTCCGTGTTTCTGCTCTGCAGAACAACATGCCAGACGAGGTTGTGACGGTGACTACCATATCCAGGTTTAAAGCGGCCTTGGACAAACATTTATACTGTATGTGGATGCTAATAGCTTCCACCTGTCTTTTTACATGGCTTGTTGCACTTTGCTATTTTTTTTTTTTAAATAAATTAGATTTGATTTGAAATGACCCAAAAAGGGTTGATATGCCGTAAAATAAACAACCAAAGAAACAAAGTCAAATTTCTAGATTTCATTTGTATTATTTTTATTATTTGGCTATTACTCTAATCTTGGATTTTATTTTCACAATGTGCCCACGTGGCGCAACGGATAAAGGTGTTAAATAACAATCAGTTCCAAGTGCCAGTCTGGAGATTGAAGGTTCAATCCTCACTACAGGCGATAATAACTAAGAATAACAAAAATACTTATTTAAGAATTTTACCCGGACATGGCTGACAGAAAAAGAACAATCTACTAATTTAATGTATTAAATAAATGGTTCAGTTCGAAATTCCATATAGATTTCATAGTTTGACAAAATTAACCTGAAGAAGGTTGGGACTTACATCGGCCGAAACGTTGTAACAATAACATCTGAGATGAGAATAAAAATCCAAATAGTACAAATTATCAATCCTCTACTAAAAAATTCTGAAACATGGGAATTTCTTCATTTATTCTTCCTTTTTTGTCGTTAGGTTTTTTTTTTGAGGATTTAGGGGTATTTCCCCCCCCCCCCCCTCCTTACCGTTTTTTTCCAGTGCCACCAACATATACATTTTTTTCAAAAACATCCTTCCATAGACACTTCTGTTTATAGCTTTATAAATTTTTTCATTTTTTATTTTGCTTGGTTTCTTTCTAGTTCCTGTAGGGCATATCTGTCATGGACTGCGAGGCAGGTATATCTTAAGTAATAAACACTGTCATCTTCTTCCTCTTCCAGATTCCTTGTTTTTTTGTTTTTTTTATTTGGCCATCCGCAGTTAATATGTGGTGCAGAAGCTGTGACAGACATGCCATACAATATACAGGAAGAAGGTTCGCTGACCTTTATACAAAAATATATTTCTCTGGTCAAGTAACCATAAAATCTATTTTGTTAAATCATAAATTATTTGGCTCTTAACCAACGAGGCTAAGCAAGACAAAGCAAT
Organism: Sepiola atlantica; assembly: GCA_963556195.1. Lineage (NCBI taxonomy): Eukaryota > Metazoa > Mollusca > Cephalopoda > Sepiida > Sepiolidae > Sepiola > Sepiola atlantica. Next base: position 30,847,573 of record OY744539.1, on the reverse strand, counting down.
ATATATATATATATATATATATATATATATATAAATATATCACTTAAAAATATCCAGTGATATATTTGATATACGTGCACAGATAAACACATATTTGTGTACATATGAATAAATGGAAACATACTGACGTAAGAATATATATATATATATATATATATATATATATAACAATATCAATTTTAAATAAATAATATTAAATTACTTTTACCTACGTTAGTGCTAACGTTTCGAGCTTTCGCGCTCCTCAGTGCACGGACGGTCGCACAGTTCGAACCCCTGCCACAGAATCAACCTAGACTCCGTAAGCAAGCGCTGTAACCATTAGGCCACGCCACATTAACACATTCAAGAAGGGAATCTAATTTCTATTCATGCGAAGGGCGGCATATCAAGAAAGACTGACTAGAGATTCTACGAACGTTGTCGGAATATGCCTTATAGCTACGTGTCAGTCTATTTTTAACTTTCCCCGAACAGAGCTGAACTTTAATCTTATTAAAGGGGTTATAACAA
>OY744539.1:30804560-30844560 GCA_963556195.1 Sepiola atlantica | reverse complement strand
GAATTCCTTACACGAGACACTAAAAAAAAACACAAAATAAAATAAAAATGGCGCTATGACAATGATAGGCATTCCAATGCAATGCATCTTTATGGGGGAACTGTCCGTATAAAAAAAATAACACGACAAAACTAAATCTGGCTAAAAAAGGGTAAGATTATAGGGTTCAGAAAGTGTTAGACTGCTTTTAAAATTTGTAATTCTATAACTTTAACTGATGCACATATTCTGATCAGAGGGCTAATATACTTATATAAATGTTGTTCTTGTTTAGAAAAGCATTATTTAAATGGTAATATGAATTATTAAAAATGATGATGAGCAATTAGAACGCCATAGAATGCATCTTAGTTTCATGAACTTTTTTTCCTAATTTAATTTTCGAAGATATACTTCCTCATCAGAATTTCAAATAAAGAAACATTAAAATACCATTTTTTTTTCTCTCCTTCATCTCGTATTTTGGTGTGTATCAATTCGTGTGTTCTTGAAACGAATTTGAGCTGAGTCTCTTTAATCAAGAATGGCCAATTGAATGAGAAATGTTGTTCTTGGTTTAGAAAGCATTGTTTATATGGTAATATGAATTATCAAAAATAATGATGAGCAATTAGAACGCCGTACAATGCGCTTTAGTTTTATTAACTTTTTTCTTCTCCAATTTAATTTTCGAAGATATACTTCATCATCAGAATTTAAAATAAAGATATATTAAAATACCTTTTTTTTCCTTTTCTTCATCTCGTTTTTTTGTGTGTTATCAATGCTTTCTATATAGTAATATACTTAGTGTTATATTTACTCATGTGCTTAAGCCTCGTTTCCCAGTGGCTTTATCTTCCTGACCCACACCTAATTTTTTTACAGTGAAATATTTTTGCTAATGTGGTGCAATTTGACATTTGAAGACATTTTGTTTTGTAATGTTAGAATTGAATGTTTGTGGTAGTGTGCCAGAAAGCAGGCAATCATGGCATAGAAACCACTCCAGGCAGGTTCTTGGTTTTTATTATTTGGATAATTCGGACTACTATTCTCATTATGGTTGTTATTTTCACAACGTTTCAGCCGATGTAACCTCCGACCTTCTTTATGTGCATTATAAGAAATCCATACAGAATTTCAAACTGGGCCCTTTATTTAATCCATAGGGTAAATTGTTCTCGTTCATATTGTGAAAAGAACAACCACGTTGAGAATAGTAGTCCGAATAATTTAAATAAATAATACCAATCATTACTCCTCATCTAAAAAAAATCTGAAACAGGTCATTCGTTATTGGAAAAACAAACAAACAAATGTTTAAGATAAATTCATGCTTGGTCGGTTTTGTAGGTATTCCCTCACAGACGATGCCATCTCAAGCACCAGGCAATAAAGCAATCAGTTCTCCAAAAGGAAATGAAAAGCAACAAAACCATCACTACTTCCAAAAGAAGGAGGCAATGATTGGGAGGATGGTTTCGTGAGAAAAACCAAATACTAAAATTCATTCTAGCCTGAAGGTGGATATTGAATGAACCCTTTCAGGTCAAACAAAAATTAACCCTTTCACGCATATTGTTGTTCCACAACAGCAAATAGAAAAGTTGTCATAAATTTTGATTTGACCAATTATATTTGTTTCCTGAGAGTTAGGGACATCGAGGAATACGTTTTACCTCCATTATTAGTCGTTGCAGGTTTTTTCAGAAGTCAGCTCAACTTAAAGGCACGTGGTTCAAAAACAAATTAGATCAGGCATGTAGACATCAACGAATACGTTTTGCCTCCGTTATTAGTCGTTGCAGGTTTTTTCAGAAGTCAGCTCAACTTAAAGGCACGTGGTTCAAGAACAAATTAGATCAGGCACGTAGAAATCAACGAATACGTTTTGCCTCCGTTATTAGTCGTTGCAGGTTTTTTCAGAAGTCAGCTCAACTTAAAGGCACGTGGTTCAAGAACAAATTAGATCAGGCACATAGACATCAACGAATACGTTTTACCTCCATTATTAGTCGTTGCAGGTTTTTTCAGAAGTCAGCTCAACTTAAAGGCACGTGGTTCAAGAACAAATTAGATCAGGTACGTAGACATCAACGAATACGTTTTGCCTCCCTTATTAGTCGTTATGGGCCTTTTAGGAAGCCCGCTCAACTTGTAGGCACATGGTTTAAGAACGAGTTAGATTAGGTACGCAGTATTCCTGTAAAAAAAAAAAATCGAGCTGAGAAGGAATTTCGGTTCAATTGTAAAATAGGTTCTTTTTACGAAGATACTTTTCTTGGATTTGTCTTTAGATAAATATAGCAGGAGTGATATATTGCCCAGGCCTAAAACCAAACTGCATTTGATCTATGTTTATCCGAGTTCTTATTTGCTGTTCAATTATTCTCTCAATCACTTCCATGGCCTGATCCATCAATTTTAAGCCTCTGTAAGCTTAGGTAGCAGTGTCAGTTGGCAGGGAAAGGTAAAGGAAAACATGGTTAGTTTGTAGGTCAATCTCTGAAAGCTGTCCAACACATGCCAGCATGTAAAACGGACGTTAAACTGAATATGATGATGATGATGGATCGTTAGGATATCCGGTGCTTCTGTAGTTTCACAATGACATGTTAGGCCTCTCTTAAAAAATAAAATAGCGAAAGAAATGTATAAACTTTGTTATGTACTTACGTGGTAGCTGAAAAAATTGTACATCAAGAATTATGCAAATTCATCCAGTATATATTGAATAAAAAAAACGATTTTATTTATATGTTGCCATTTTTCTCATATTTTGAGTTTTTCTCAAAGTTATCTCCCTTGCCTACTTAGTATAATTATATGTCTACCGATACGTAAAAATTTTTTTTCTTTTTCTTATAATTTAATACTGGATGAATTTGCATAATTTATTCTGTAGAATCTTATTTTCAGCTACCACGTAAGTACATAACAAAGTTTATACATTTCTTTAAATATTTAATGTCACTGTGAAACTGCAGAAGCACTGGATATCGTACATATTTTATTCGGTTTCGGCCATAGTTTAGATAAAATTTATTATTGATCTTAAATTGTATTTTGCATTTTGAAATACAATTCTAATTTATTTTTTAAGTCTGCAAAATCCAACATTAGGTCAACATTTTCAACGCAATATCTTTTTTTCATGCACCAAAAACATTTTTGCATTAAAAAAAAAAAATTATCATACACGAAAGAAACAACAAAAAATAAACAGAGAGAATCCCAAAAAAGAAGAAGTAAAAACATATTAGTCAATGATCTAAGAATAAATTGAAAAAAAAACCCAAAATGGCTGCGACAAGATTTGGCCTAAAAGTTTTATATATGTGAAACGGTAAATTAGGGTTTAATTCCACACCAAAAAATATCATTTGAGATGAAGAATCGATGGCGTCCAACATCTGGGCGAATCCAAAGTAAAATTGGTGAGAAAATTCTACGGCTACTAAATGGACCACAATATTCTTTTTTGAAGAGTTCGAACGCAAAACGCGATAAATCCAATTCGTTTAAATTGAGATCTTAAACAATAAAAACACGAATATATTAACCCTAGACTTCGAATGAAATCTGATTTTAATTGAAATTAAAAAAAAATTATTTCGGTATCATATCATGTAACACATAGTTTTGGGTGTCGTCGAGTGTTGAAACGCAACACTCTTTGTAGGGACAGTTTCATGATTTTTAAAATGGCGTTTATCGCGTTTTGCATTCGAACTCTTCAAATACACAAAATAGGCATTATATGAGCAGATTCACATATCTTAGAATAGCATGACCATCCAGTGTTGCTCGGGAGCATGGACAATAAAACAGAAGAGTATAAAAGTGTGTGCAATATCTTTTTTTTTAAACTTCTCTATCTCCCTCTCCCCTTCCCCAGTTAAGAAGCCCCACCCACCCCATCTCCTCAGACAGAAGAGATGCTACACTTTCATCCTAGCCCAAAGGCCAAGAAAGTGTATTTTAGTTCGAGTTTCACACTAAAAGTCGATGGAAAAAAAAAAAAAAAAAAAATCGCTTTAAATGTCGAACCCCCTTACAATAGTGTTCCTGGTGACGCCCAAAAGAGTCCGAGGTAATGCTGAAAAAAAATATATCAACCTTGCAAATGTGTCTTGTGTAGTTTCTAACTTTTAGCTGGACACATACAAGAACAGACAACTGCCCTTTATACAACAAGTACGAAATCTAGTTCTTTTTTCCTTTGTAAGAAGAGGACATATTTGTATTCATAATTATCAAAGCCAGTCAATTGGCGGTAGGGGAGGGCGAGAAAACATCTCACCTGTGTCAGACAGTGTCCACTAATCACCTATAACCCCCCCCCCAAAAAAAAAAACTGCTGCAAAGAAAGTGGGGTCCCTTTACCGTGCTAGTAAACTTCTCACACCTGACAGTATCCTATATCTCTACAAAGCCACCATCTGCCCATGCATGGAGTATTGTTGTCACATCTGGGCTGGTGCACCATCCACTAGTCTCTCCCTCTTAGACAAGGTCCAAAACAGAGTCGCTAATCTAATAGGTCCATCACTATCTACCAAGCTCCAGCCCCTGTCCCATTACCGCAATGGTGCATCCTTGTGTTCGTTTTACAAGTACTTCAATGGAACGTGCTCCGATAAACTTGCTGCTCTGGTGCCCACTCGACGTAAATACACTCGACCAACCCGACAACCAGCTAAATCCCATCCATTCACTGTGGAGGTCCTCAGATGCTGGTGAGCCTTCTACTCCAAAAGCTTCTTTCCTCGTGCTACCGGCATATGGAACTCTCTCCCTGTTTCCCTGACATGCAGAAATTTAAAACTAATGTGAACAAGCATCTCGTTGCACAGCTCCCAACTTAGGATGACCCCCAAAACTTTCACCGTAATTCTCAGTAGCCCTTAGTCTACTGTGGCAACTTGCCTTGTTTGGAGTAAACTATGGTAAAAAAAAATAATTAAAAAAACATACCATAAACCACCAAGACTGACTATCCCCATATGCTTCGAAGAAACAAACAAATTCTTTAAACTTACAGAATGTTTCATCAAACTCAAAATAAAAGAAAAGTGCATTGTGGGAGGTTTCATATACAGGTTGTCGCCGACTTACGACTCACTGACTTTACGACAACACACACGAATTATAACCAAAAAATAAGCCAAAACAAAAAAGTAACGAAATATTTAAAAAAGAAAAACAAAACAAAAGGAAGATTAAACGGACTGGGCATCACTCTGGAGTTAGGGTTAGAGTTAGTAGTACTGTAAGCCTATTTATTTTTAATATATTTTATGCCTGAAATAGGCGACCAGCCCCAAAAGAAAAGAAAAATCAACCACCATTTTGATTGACGAAGTCGGGGAAGTTAAAGTAACGAAATAAATTTTAAAATAACAAAACTGACAAATAGGTTCCAAAAGTTGAAAAAATATTACATTTTCTATCGGTTGGTAACAGTCTTTTGTTGTATGTATTTATACGATTATACACCCATCCGTGTCAAAACTGAGATGACAAAATTCGTTTTCAACGGAGGTAATTTAAATTGAACTAACATCGCTGGCTAGAAATAAAGATAAGCAACAAGAAAGCATTGTTTGCCCCTTTCTCTCTCCCCTTCTTCCCTCCTGTTAGCGACGCTACATGTTCTTTTTTTATTGTTTCTTAAATTCAATGATTGTTTTCATCCCGTGGACAAACGTTTCGCATAAATGTTTCAACATTCCTTTCCGGCCTTTTCTTTAAGGAGACTTCCGTTTCTAAATTGTGAGTTACAAAAAAGCGCACACACACACCATCGCTCAGGCGAATTGATTTCTTCTTTCTTTTCATTTCTTTAGTCTTTTTTAAAAGATAAATTAAATTGATATCAAAATTACCAAAATGTTAACATTTATCTATTCATATGAATAAATATTAAAGTTTTGTGTTTACAACAAACTTATGACTGAAATGTTTATTATTTAACATTTTGCGTTTAAGTATTTCAAGTAGTGAACTTTACGAAGCGCTTGCTAAATAAATAAATGCGACAGTTTTTACTTATTTATCACTTCTATATTACCATCAAAACGGATTACTTAATAATTTGAAATACTGTATATATAGTAGTAGAAAAGCCGATAGCCAGATATATGAATGCTTAATTTGCATAAATACTTTTTAAACCATCTATAATAGACTAATGTTTGGCGTTATTTATTTGTAATTTTATTGTCCTATTTTTCCCATATATCTGCAATAGTTTCGTCCATATTAACAGTTATTAATTACAGTGATTTATTTTTTTAAAAAGGGATAAATTACGAAAACCTTTCTTCAAGCATTATCCACGTTCATTATCAAGGGAGATAATTTAAAGTAAATTAATATATCTTATCTAGCGAGAAAGATCTACCGAGTTCACACAGAGAGAGACGGGGCCGTGACTGCTCTCTCTCCCTCTCTCTCTGTGAGGAGGACCCCCTCCTCCTCTTCCTCCTCCTCACAAAAACTAAAATTTGGCGTCGCTCAGGCGAATTGATTTCTTCTTTCTTTTTATTTCTTTACAGATCTTATTTAAATGATAAATAAATTTGTATCAAAATTACCAAAATGTTAATATGTATCTATTTATATGAATAAATGTTCCGTAAGTTATGAAAATATATTTATAGTAATTAAGCTACATTTAATCCCCGGGGGAATCTTCAGGCTAAAATGCATGGTGTTAGTTTTGCTGGGTGTTTTTATATACACGGTTAGCTAGTTAACCAATCAGATTCTTTGTTGTTCTCTTGACCAATCGTTGGGCTTCTCACGAACAAAGGTCCGGTTAGTTTTTACTTCATATTTCTTGTTTTATTGTTCTGTTTTCCATAGAATGGCCTATATCCTGTTTCTTTGTTGTGTCAGTATAATGGGTGAACTTATTTTAACACGTGGTTCCTTGTATTTCTATTTTAAGTTTTAGTTTAGTTTACTTTTTTACTTGTTTATTTATTTATTGTTAGCCTAAGGTAAATTTTATTCTGTGCAGGCAGCTGTTTGCTATCTCACTTCTATAGTTTAATAGATTTTGGGGGTCTTTAAAGTTTATGATTTCAAATTTCTCATTCAGACATAATCTACACGGGTCGTCTGAATTTCTACATATACTGGCCTGTCGTATTATTTTCCATTAAATTATTGGTGAGCGTTCATTTTCTTTCAGATCCCAGTAGTGGTTTGCTAGTGCTGTTTTAATTCGAACCTCTGTGTAGCTTAATTGCCATAACTATATTTTCATAACTTATATATATATATATATATATATATATATATATATATATATATATATATATATATATATATATATATATATACATATATATATATATATATATTATTTGTTGCTCCCCGAAAAAGTAGAGCACTGTAATGGTAGTATTAACACAGCATGACGTCACTTGCTTTATAATTCATCGTTCCTTTCCTTAAAAGAAGTAGAATGCTTAGACGTTAAGCCGCCGATAAAGTGTTAAAATTATCATCGTTTATTCGCTGTTTAAAATTGGCCGAGCGGTTGAAGACGTCGGATTTGAGTTGAAAAATACTTGTAGTCCGGGGTTTCGAATCGCATGACCAATAGTGAATAGCCATATCTCTATGCTGATGAGTCCCGATTTAAAAAGGACGAAACGTATACGTACGTAGATAATAAACAATAACAAATATCATATATATATATATATATATATATATATATATATATATATATATATATATATATATTATATATAGATAGATAGATAGATAGATAGATAGATAGAGAGAGATAGAGATAGAGAGAGAGGTGGAAGTGAAAAGTTTGGTGGCCATCTTAGATTAGATTAAATGTTATCACATTGACTGTCAACATTGCAATAGCTCAGATACGCTTGGATAATAAGCACCGAGCACTCGGGGAGGTGAAGGGGGGGGGGGGGGCTGTGAAAACAACAAGCCAGGTTGGCGGAAGAATAAGGGGGACCCTCCTGGGTTGCGGGAGCAAACGTGATAGAGAAATAACTACGGCAATGGAGATCGCCACGTCGGTGTCGGGCGGGGAGCGAATTGTGCGCAAGCAAAACAAAGCAAAAAAAAAAAAACGGAAACAGAAACCCATTGGGGGCGATTTTCAACATGGCTGACAAAACAGACGCGCGCATCTATCTAGTCTAGTTAATATTTTGCTCGTGCATATATATATATATATATATATATATATATATAATACACAAACACACACTGGGTCGGACGACAACAGGACATGCTTCAACAAACCAATCTTTCGAATGATCGCACTGAACTTAGCCATCTATACTATAGCATTAAGTTTTAGCACAATAATATATCTGCGCGTAGTGAAAAATAAATAAAAAAGTAAATAAATAAAAAAGAGAAGGGGGTGCTAAGTATAGATTTGGTCCTCCGGGGTTTCGGGTGATGGGAAGTTAGAGAGTTGGTTAGGGGGACAACCCTACTTGGGAGGACATGGTGGTTTGGAGTCAGCTTAATCGATAAAGGAAAATGATAGATCTCAAATATGGCAGACTTGTGTAGTTGTTTTTGTTTGTTTTTTTGTTTGTTTGTTGTTTTTTGCTCATTAACCCTAACAACAGCGAGAGTGCGGTTTGGCGTGAAAGCGCAAATTGAAGATTTTCTAAGATCAATGTTTCGTGCGGGGCGTGACGTTCAGAAATGCATAGCATACTTTAAAAAAGTTGGATTATTCAGACGACCATCTTCATCTTCGTTGTTATTTTCACAACATGTGGAACGAGATTACCTCGGGGTGATCAGAAAAGCAAGATAGAGAATAAGAATTATAATCTAAATAGTAACAAGATGTCAGTCAGGAGTGTGGGTAGATGTCGCGTTTGGAATACGACTGTGATTGTTGTGATAATTTCAAGGTTGAGACGAAAACTAAGATATAAACATTTTATTGCTTGTGTTTTTAGTTATGCCGATTTGAGGAACGTGTTAAAAACAAGTTTCAGAGTTACGTCACCGTCCGAGAGAGTATCAGAAAAAAAAAACATCAGAGTGAAAGTTACAGTCTTTGTGAGTAGACGTTCCACCTTTTGCTCCCTCTAGCGAGGGCTGGGGAGTTGACTGCATCTGTAAGGCAGGGGTGTATGAAGAGAATGTCGACATTCTACTAAAATAAATTGTAAGCTATAAAAAAAAAACTTTTGTGTGTTGATTCTTGACTTTTGCTACAACACTTTTCACAGCTGTTGATCAATAATATCGACATGCCAGTGTCGCAGATTATGTACATGTATGTATAAATAAAAATAATCATATATAAAAGCTCTATTTGATATTGAGCACTCTTTATAAGCCCAATTGAAATTCTTTGGATTTGTATCCTGTGGATGATTAGCTAACCTGGATTACTATATATATATACATATATATGGGGATCAAATGATCTGACGTAATGGAAAATGAAAAAGGAAAGTCAAAAACTATATTATTTATGTATTCATCAACGTTTCGTCTTTTATTGAAGACTTCCTCAGGATGAAGAAACAATGCAGAAAAATCATACAGATATTAATTTTGATTTGTCAGAAATTGTCCATATATATATATATGAGTTATGACAATATATGTATTAGCATATACTATCAGTACCTTTTAATTATCACTCTCTACAAAAAGATTCAGCTCGATGATTGTCAACCAGTAACAACAGAGCATATATAAATAAGTCAGGTTGATTTCACTATAACACACACACTAATATATATATATATATATAAAATATTTGTTATTGTTTATTTTTTATCTATGGACGTATACGTTTCGTCTCTTTTCAATCGAGACTCATCAGCATAGAAGTACGACTATTCACCACTGGTCACACGATTCGAAACCCTGGACTACAAGTATTTTCCAACCCCAGTCCAACGTCGCTAACCGCTAGGCCAGTTCTGAACAGCTTATAAACAATGATAATTTTAACACATTAACGGCGGCGAAGCGTACAGGTATTCAAACTTCTATAAGTGAAGGAACGATGCATATAAAGCAAGTGACGCTACGCTGTGTTACTACTACCATTTTACAGTGCTCTACTTTTTAACGAGGAGCTTCAAATATAAAATATTTGTTATTGTTTATATATATATATATATATATATCATTTGAATCAAAGGGAAACCCGTTTTCAGTGTATGGGTTGTGCTCCCAGAGACTATCTTAATACTATGAAAATTTGCTGAAATTTTGAGCATAGCCATCATTTTTGGTCATTTACCTATGGTTTAAATTTCATTTGAATCTAAGGGAAAACAGTTTTCAGTGGCGTAGTTGTACGCCCCGGGGACCCCCAGCGTTAAAGTGATATATCTAGCCTATGACCTTAACTGAGAGGTCAGTAGTCCACATGCTAATTTTTAAACAATTCTGTCCAGCGGTTTGGGTGAACATAAGACACAAAGATCAAGCGGACACACACAGTTACTATTTATATATATATATATATATATATATATATAAAAATTAGTCGTCCAAGGCTATAGCAATGCGATGTGGTTGCCGTGAGATGGAAAAGTGAAAAGAAATAAACGCAGGGAGAGAGTGAAACTCAAAACGATTTATTAATAATTTCACGAAAACTGATTAAATACCAAATAGTATTTTTTTTTTTTTTGGTAAGTAACAGATCGGCAAAGGGTAATCTTAAATTTTCGAAAGAACAACTTTCATTATCAGAAGACAACAATAGAAGACCGAGAGGGTCGGAAAAACGGGAAAAAAACCGGTGTCAGATCATCGTAATACCGGGGAAAACAATTGGCAGTAGGAACGCAGAAAACGTCAAAATTCCATTAAGCAATCATATAACTACGGTTAAAACATTATAAACATTAGTTTAGTAATATACCAATTTTTTTAATTTTATTATGTTTCATTTTACATGACTAATCAATCTTTATTTATTTATTTATTTATTTTTTTTTTTTTTTCATTTATTCTCTTCAAATCTAAATTTAAATTTACTGTCAAAGGGAGATAACTTATTCTAAATAATATATTCAGACTTTAGAAATGAGATTGGAAACTTGAGAAGGAATTTGAGTTGTGAAGTGGATAAAAGCCAAGGATGGGACCATTTTTTTTTTTTTTTTATTAGCAGGGGAAGGGGGGGGGAATAAGAAGAGATTATGGGAAGGGGGAGGATTATAAAAAAAAAAAAAATAAAAATAAAAAAAAGTAAGTAAGTTGTGGGTGGGAGTGTGAGGAGGTGGGAGTGTGAGGATGTAAGAATCAGAGGATGAAGGGAGATGACAACTCGAATCTGTTATTCAAGGCAGGGCGAAATTTAGAGATTAGGATAGCTTCCGAAATTCGAAGCTGACCTATATTGCGGACAGAGTTGAGGATGCGGACACTAATGGAGCGATGTGTGTTGCCACATGATATTAAGTGTTTATGGAAGGAAGAAATGTGGGTGTTTAGATGCTCTTTAATACGTTGGTGTAGAGGCCTAACGGTACTACCGATGTAGAACTTTTGGCACTTAGAGCATTGCAGGTTGTATACTGTATATGTGCGGAGGCAGAGGCCAGAGTTGGGGATGGGGCAACTAGCTAGAGAGCAGGGGTCTGGGGTGTAGTGGCTTTTTTTGGATAAATGTTGTCGGAGAGAGGTGCCTGTGTGAGAAAGTTGTATGTTAAGGTTCTCACTACGTATGGCATTGCGGATAGCAGAAGTGATACGGTCGCTAAAGAAGGGGAGTTTAAGGAAGCAAGTGTTGGTGAGAGTGTGGTGTCTACGTCTTCTGGTGTTGTTAAGGCTAGATATGGTAGTTAGCGGGAAGCCGTTGGTCAATAGAGTTTGGTGGAAGGCTTCGGTGTGTGTTGTTTTATCAGAAGAAGAAGAGCATTTGTCTTGTATGCGGGTGATTTCGGTTTGTGCGTAACTAATTTTGGATTTGAGGGGTAGTGCGGATTTGTAGTGGATAAAGAGATTCCTGCAGGCGGGTTTTCTATAGAAAGTGGTGTGGAGAGATCCGTCGTCATTAATGCTGAGTTTGAAGTCTAGAAGTGAGAGAGAGCCTGAGGTGTTGGGATGTTCGATGGTGAATTTAATGTGGGGGTCAGAATTATTAAATGTATTAAAGATAGAGATAGCTTCTTCTCGGGATGAAGTGAGGATCAAAATGTCGTCGACGTATCTCGAGAAGAAAATATGGGAATGGCAGGTGCTAAGTGCTTGCTGCTCCAGTCTGTTCATGTAAGATCACTGACCTCACGTGTTCTCTCTCCGCAACAGAAACTGATCTCCTCAGCCTCGGACCCAAATTCTTCGTTACACAAAAACTTAATGACCAAACCCTCCTCGATATTGAAACACAGTTCTGCAGGACAGCGTACCATTTGAAATGGTCATCAGCCTTTGAACCACCCTCCCTGGACCCACTTAACGACTCCACCCCCACCAATCCCCCTAATTTTTCATCCAACCCCTTCCCCGTTTATCAACCTGACCGCCCCCTACACCCTCCTCCTGAAAACCACCCTTTAGACCTAAAGTTGGTAAATCTCAAACATAAGATTTTCTCCATAATACAACGGGAAAAACACCGTATCACACCAAATATCTCCCATTCCCAGCGTCTCACCCTCAAAGGCCTTAAGAAAAAAAACCTGGTCTACCTACCCTCTGACAAAGGCAAGGAATTCTGCATTATCTCCCAAGAATCCTACAATACTCTCGCCCTAGAACACCTCAGCAATACATCCCTTTACACACCCGATAATGACATCTCTGCTACCCGCATACAAACCACTATTAACAACGCTTGGTCCCAAATTTGCTCCAGACGTAATCTCCCCAAGGCTTATAGGCTCAATCTCACCACTAGAAACAGTAGACTCCCCACCTTTTACCATCTTATTAAAACCCACAAAACCAGCAACCACCTACAGATCAGACCTATAGTCTCCAGTACTGAGGGACCTCTTTACAAGATCTCCTGGCTCCTCTCCCACTTACTTAAACCGCTACTCCCCAACTTCCCGGCACACGTCAGCAGCTCTGACCAGGTAATAGATAGACTCAACTTGCTCCAACCCCAACAGCTCCGCGTCAACAACTACATCTTCAGCCTTGACGTAGTCTCCCTTTATACTTCCATTCCCGCACACCCCGCCATTGACCTCATAACTGACCACATCTCCTCTAACAATCTTGACTGTTTTGGGCTTACCCCTACAGACATTCATCAGCTCCTACGTATCATTGTGGATAACACCTACTTTAAGTTCCAACAAGACACATACAAACAAGCCTCTGGCCTACCCATGGGTTCCAGTCTCTCCGGCCTCCTCGCCATTTCTTACATGAACAGACTGGAGCAGCAAGCACTTAGCACCTGCCATTCCCATATTTTCTTCTCGAGATACGTCGACGACATTTTGATCCTCACTTCATCCCGAGAAGAAGCTATCTCTATCTTTAATACATTTAATAATTCTGACCCCCACATTAAATTCACCATCGAACATCCCAACACCTCAGGCTCTCTCTCACTTCTAGACTTCAAACTCAGCATTAATGACGACGGATCTCTCCACACCACTTTCTATAGAAAACCCGCCTGCAGGAATCTCTTTATCCACTACAAATCCGCACTACCCCTCAAATCCAAAATTAGTTACGCACAAACCGAAATCACCCGCATACAAGACAAATGCTCTTCTTCTTCCGATAAAACAACACACACCGAAGCCTTCCACCAAACTCTATTGACCAACGGCTTCCCGCTAACTACCATATCTAGCCTTAACAACACCAGAAGACGTAGACACCACACTCTCACCAACACTTGCTTCCTTAAACTCCCCTTCTTTAGCGACCGTATCACTTCTGCTATCCGCAATGCCATACGTAGTGAGAACCTTAACATACAACTTTCTCACACAGGCACCTCTCTCCGACAACATTTATCCAAAAAAAGCCACTACACCCCAGACCCCTGCTCTCTAGCTAGTTGCCCCATCCCCAACTCTGGCCTCTGCCTCCGCACATATACAGTATACAACCTGCAATGCTCTAAGTGCCAAAAGTTCTACATCGGTAGTACCGTTAGGCCTCTACACCAACGTATTAAAGAGCATCTAAACACCCACATTTCTTCCTTCCATAAACACTTAATATCATGTGGCAACACACATCGCTCCATTAGTGTCCGCATCCTCAACTCTGTCCGCAATATAGGTCAGCTTCGAATTTCGGAAGCTATCCTAATCTCTAAATTTCGCCCTGCCTTGAATAACAGATTCGAGTTGTCATCTCCCTTCATCCTCTGATTCTTACATCCTCACACTCCCACCTCCTCACACTCCCACCCACAACTTACTTACTTTTTTTAATTTATTTTTTTTTTTTTTATAATCCTCCCCCTTCCCATAATCTCTTCTTATTCCCCCCCCTTCCCCTGCTAATAAAAAAAAAAAAAAAAAATGGTCCCATCCTTGGCTTTTATCCACTTCACAACTCAAATTCCTTCTCAAGTTTCCAATCTCATTTCTAAAGTCTGAATATATTATTTAGAATAAGTTATCTCCCTTTGACAGTAAATTTAAATTTAGATTTGAAGAGAATAAATGAAAAAAAAAAAAATAAATAAATAAATAAATAAATAAAGATTGATTAGTCATGTAAAATGAAACATAATAAAATTTAAAAAATTGGTATATTACTAAACTAATGTTTATAATGTTTTAACCTTAGTTATATGATTGCTTAATGGAATTTTGACGTTTTCTGCGTTCCTACTGCCAATTGTTTTCCCCGGTATTACGATGATCTGACACCGGTTTTTTTCCCGTTTTTCCGACCCTCTCGGTCTTCTATTGTTGTCTTCTGATAATGAAAGTTGTTCTTTCGAAAATTTAAGATTACCCTTTGCCGATCTGTTACTTACCAAAAAAAAAAAAAATACTATTTGGTATTTAATCAGTTTTCGTGAAATTATTAATAAATCGTTTTGAGTTTCACTCTCTCCCTGCGTTTATTTCTTTTCACTTTTCCATCTCACGGCAACCACATCGCATTGCTATAGCCTTGGACGGCTAATTTACACTTACATTTACCAGCAATGCTTCAAGCAAACTACAATCTCCTTTTATATATATATATATATATATATATATATATATATATATATAGATTATATTATATATCTCTCTATATATATATATATATATATATATATATATATATTATATTTTATATGTATATATATATAGAGAGAGAGATTATATATATATATATATAGATTATATATCTATATATAGAGAGAGAGAGATTATATATATATATATAGATTATATTATATATCTCTATATATATATATAGATTATATTATATATCTATATATCTATATATAGAGAGAGATTATATATATATATAGATTATATAATATATCTATATATAGAGAGAGATTATATATATATATAGATTATATTATATATCTATATATATATATAGATTATATATATATAGATTATATTATATGTATATAGATTATATAATATATCTATAGAGAGAGGTTATATAATATATATATATATATATATATATATATATATTATATTATATTATATAAGACGAAACAGGCTTGTCTATAGATAAATAATAGTTAATTATTATAATAAAATGACCCCGTAATTAAAGGGAGGACACTCTGCGTGTGACATAATAATTACATTGCCCAGGCAGTGATGCTAGAGTTTCCTTCTTTGATTTTTATGGCATTAATGATACATTAATGTATATGTTTATTTCGTGTGTGTGTATAGGTGTAAGCTATAAGTTATTGGAGACGCACCAGCAGCTATGTAAGCTGTAATAAATTAACGTATATCGATTCATGTGCTTATTTCATATGTATGTATATCTGTGTTCACTGCTTGAATATTAGCAGTAGTTTGTTCGTTGTTGTGTTTTTTTTTGTTGCTCAAAATGTGATTTTTCTTTTTCTGTTTAGTTGCAGAAATAAATTCGTCGTCTGCACACGTTTTTTTAGATGTTTCCTCCACGATGAGTAACCTTAACGCTGGGTCGAATAACACTATAAGAAATTTAGCATGTTATGAAAACAGCATTTTATTAAAAAGGAAAGAGTACAGTGAAGGCGAGGTAACTGTATTGTTTATAGATTTGATTCAGTCATGCGCAGTGGGTCTGATTTTATGGGTATGGCTAGGTCATCGTTATGCTGAGTTGACAAACTTTTCGTTTCGCGTTCTGTTGTCCTTGGACCCCCGGATCCCTTAACTCTCAGTTATCCATTTTCAACACTGTGAGAAATGGGTGCGTGGGAACTATTGTGATTCTTCTTCTTCTTCTCTCTATCTCACTTTCGTTTGAAACAACAGATTCGTGGAACCGAATCATTCCCAACTCAAAGCATCTCTCCCTCTCTCTCTCTCTCTCTCTCTCCCTCCCTCCCGTCATCAGACCACAAAATCAAATGTTCTTAATCTAGAAAACAAAAACAAAAACACTTCAAAAGAAAATTTTATATGCCGCCCTTAACCCTTACCGTCAATTTGGCAGCGAGGGGGGGGGGCTGACCAAGTGACACAACCATTAGTATTTTTTACACTTATTGCTTTCTTCTCAAGCATGAATCCAATGGTCAGACCGGGCAGTAGACCCTTTCACCCACCAGCCTCACCCCTTCCCTAACCTTTGCCCCCCTCTCTCACGGAGAACAATCTAGCCAATGACCTCAGATTTGTCTATCAGGTTTTGGTTTAGTGACATAGGGGAGCAGATGTAGTGACATTCCCCCCTCTCTGCTGTGGAGTCAGTTCTATTTAAGGTCAAGACAATTAAAACCCTAACCAGCACCCGCGGGTTTTATTTGCGGTCACTGGTGACAAGAACAGAGGAATTTTTTCTTATCTCATCTGGTTAGATGAATTGGAGGCATACCTCGGAAAAAAAGTCATCTTCGCCATCAATATCATAAAATCTATCCCGGACTTAAATACTCTTGTCTCTTGGCGATCTGCCAATTGGCATTTTTGCTAATATCCAATCCGTGTTGCCTTCCAGCAAAGTGGCGCGATTTGTTTCTTAATTCAGTTTTTTCTTCTTCTTCTTTCACTTTTTGTTATTGTTTTTGTAAAACTTCACTGACGGGAACACTGCTAAACCAAACATAGCCACTTTTTTCATAACCACCAATAAAGTCACAGTGAAAAAAAAAAGACTAGAGAAAAAGTCTCAATTAGGCTAGGAAAAAACATCAAGGAAAGAAAGAATTTTGTCGAGGAAAAAAAATGTCACAAAAAATACATTTAAATTTTGTCTAGGAAAAAAGTCACAAAAAATACGTCTCAATTTTGTCTCGGGAAAAAGTTACAGGAATGAAGTCAATTTTGGCTAATAAAAAAGTCACAAAAATACGTTTCACTTTTGTCTCGGAAAAAAAGTAACAGAAAATATATCTCAATTTTGGCTAATAAAAAAGTCACAAAAAATACGTCTCACTTTTGTCTCGGAAAAAAAAGTAACAGAAAATATATCTCAATTTTGGCTAAGAAAAAAGTCACAAAAAATACGTCTCGTTTTTGTCTCTGAAACAAATAACAGAAAATAAATTCATTTTGGCTAAGAAAAAAGTCACAAAAAATAAGTCTCGATGTTGGCTAGAAAGTGGCAACTTGCCCTTTTTTAGGTGAACTAAGTTTTTTTTTAAAAGTCAAAGAAGGTCAGTCTCTTTACTGTTCGAATAAGGTATTTTATTTACCTCATCTCCAAGAGGTTAGACCCAAGGTCAGGTGTGGGTTTTGATGAAAGTGTTTCTGTGGAATGAAGTGGGTTCGAACCCGGCACACCAGGTCCTCAGTCGGCGTCGCTAACCATTTATTCACTGTCTGAATGAGGTATGGTTAGGTTTAGTCTTATTAATTACATCCTCCTCAATAATTTGTTAGGATAAGCCAAATTTATTACTTATCGCCCACTCTATAATAAAGACCAATGTGTGTGTTATTTGTAGATATATAAATATCCGTCCCGTTACACAAAGGTTAATAATGAAAAAAGCTGCCGGACAAAACCATTTCAAGTGTTAAGGGAAAAAAAGCAAATAGCAAGTCCGACACCTCGCCGTGTAAAATGATTTCGGAAAAAAAATCCTTCAATCTATTTCCATAATGAGACGTCTTCCTTCTTTCTTCTTTCTATACAAATTTCTTTTTTATAACTTTCCCGTTTGAGACGTTTTCTTTCTTACTTATTTCTTCTTTTTTAAACTTCACCGATTGAAATGTTATTTTATATGAATATAAATGCGAACATTAGCGAAGCATAATTCCCCCCCCCCCAACGCCGTCATTATTGACGGAGAGTGTACACTCGTTATTGTAATAAGGATATATCTATAAGGATATCGAGCCTTTTACGTGAGCACGTTCTGCCGTCTTGAATCGGCACTGTTCCGATTTTGAGAGGGTTTTTTTCTCATCTTATTGTTATACATTTATATATCTTTTTTATATATATATATATATATATATATATATATATATATATATATAACGATTTTTTCCTTGTTCTGATTTTTTTAAATAGTTTTTTTTTATATATATATATTTTTATATTATCCCCTTTGCGTATCGGAACACACACAATCTTTGAGAATAACGGAATCATTAGCAGCTAACCCGGGATTGGCCCAGGGTATGAAATATATTTGCCATAACAAGTAAACAAAAAGAAACGTGTGTATGTGTGTGTGTGGGGGGGGGGTAGAAAGGGGATGAAGTAGAATGAACTCCGTGCATCATCAAACACACACGTGGCGACGAGAGAGGAGGTGAGATGGGATGGGATGGGGGTACCTGCCTATTTTACAGACAGTTGGCTCCCCCGAGGGCTACAACATTCTTCTCATTTTTACGCCTTGTAAACTTATATTTCGAATTGATAAAGCAAAGCATTATAATATGGATGAGTTTGGCTTATTACTCACAAGTTTATGACTTTTGTTGTTATTTTCGTTTTTATTCTCTATGACAATCATTTTTTGCATCTGCGAGTTATATATATATATATATATATAAGTGTTTCTTTATTAGCAAATGTTTTTCTCGTCTTTCTGGTATTAATTGTTTCAGTTTTATTATCGTGATAGAAGAGGCACCCAACATTGCCCGAAAGGCTTTTAACTGTCCATATGACGTTTAGGTTATATTATATACTTTCGTCAGAATATATATATATATTATATATATATATATATTATATATACATATATATTATATATACATATATAAATTATATATACACCACACACAAAAGGTCTTCCCTCATTTCCTGCGAAAATTGGAGAAGCATATTTTTTTCGTCATTTTACGGACGGTTTACACTTATATATATATATATATTATAAATAATTAAAAGTGTACACTCTCCGTAAAAGTGACGAAAAAATGCTTCTCCAGTTTTCGCACTAATATCCATATAAAATCGATAAAGTTAAAAAGTAAGAAAACGTCTCAAAGTGAAAAGTTTTTTAAAAAAAAAGAACAAAAATAACGAACACTTGAAATGGTGTCGCCTGGCACGTTTTTCCTCGCCTGGCGAGAGTGAAGTATATATTATATAGTCATTGATTAGATTGATACAAAGAAATCCAACAGAGTGCTCAATCATTTAAAATGATTTAAACACGTCTTCAAAGAGTTAACGCACTGTTATATGGCACTGACGATGCCAAACCAGAGAATAGGTCCACTGGAATTTTAAGAGTCTTTTATGAATATCTTATCATTCCTGGTATCAGCCGAAACAATTGTATGCCGAAAAAAAAACAATTTTCTGACAAGATGTGGATTTGCCCTTTCTTACATTTTGGTGTGGTTTAAAACTAAATAAAAATAGTTTATATATATATATATATATATATATATATATATATATATATATATATATATATAATTATTATTTATCGCTTCGGTGTATGTTGAAAAGAAATCAATTAAGTGATTGATCACAAAAATCTGAGAGCCAATATATAAATGCTTTATTTAAAAACTATACGTTACATACTTCAGAGAAATTCGATTTGTTTTCATTTTGTGAGTCGTTTATGATTTGAGTGGGATATAACGACCTTTTTAGCAATAAAAGGTCAGTCTGTTTCAATGAAACCATGGTATGTATCTGAAGTATGTAACGTATAGTTTTTTAAAATAAATAATTTGTGTGTATGTATATATATATATATTTATTTATTATAATACCACTACGAAAGCTGGGTAACGTTTGTTTACCCTATATATTTTAATCACGCAAAATACCTGTTAAAATATTCCTTGGTTTTGAGATTGGGTTATGTTTTTTAAAAATCCATTTTAATTGTTCTAATTCGCCGTAATTTGCAATCTACTCCCCAAATGACCCATATCTTACTAAGTTTCTGTTTATTTCTCTCATCCTCTGCCACTGTGTGTTGTTTGACCCCCCCTCGCTCTTATTTGATACATTGTCTATCACTTCCACCCTCTTTCTTTCTCTCAACCGTCAAAGCGATAAAACTAATTATAAAACCGAAGATTGGAACAGCCCATTATAAAAAATAGAGAATATCGCTACAGGTAGTAATACTATTTACCACATAGCTTGAGGGAAATAAAGAGAATATAGCGAATAGAAAAACTAATTTTAGATTTTGTCAATATTTAAAAAAAAAAAAAACTGCCTTTGCAAAGTCCCTTTTTCCTGATTCAAACACTCTAACCCGAGCTCAATGACGATAAAACAAATTACTGTTTGACATTCATGACTGAAAATTGGTGGCCAAATCTAGCATAGACTGGAGATTATTTGTACCAAATATGGTGAAATTGCAGAAAAGATTTTGAATTTTATAAAAGCTTCCATGGGTGACATTTTTGGTAATTCACCCTGTAAAATAATTAGATATTTTGATTTGACAAAAAGAAAAAAACGAACAACAACAAAAAAAAAAAACGGGAGATTACCAAATTTATATTCTCATCAATTGGTTTCGTCTTTCATGTTCATTAACAATAATCAGTGTGGTTCAAATAACTGTACTGCCGGTCGAAGGATGTAACCCTGGACCCGAGTCACTAATATATATATATATATATATATATATATATATATATATATATGAAGGTTTTGAATAGGATGAACGGAGTCATAGCGAGTCGAGGACAATATCACAAGAAAAAAGAGGAAATTTGTAGTAATATATTTAATCGTCGGAAGACATTCGATTAAACACTTTTAAAAAGAATAAAACGATCGATTAAAATTAACAGACTAAATCCCAAGGTGCCTTTCAACCGACACATTGTCAAGGGAAACGTCGGCGAATATCGCTTAAAAACGGGGAAAAGAGTAACATAGAGAGAAAAAAAACAACAACAAAAAAAAGAAGAGGGAGATTGAATATCGCCATTATAAACCGAAAAGGAATATATGGCCGTAATAGGCAAAGTATTGTTTTTCTTCCTTTTTAGAAGTCTCTAAATAAGTCCAATTTGTGAGACAACTCTTTTTGGTCGTACTCTTCAGCGCTTGGAAGTCAGAGTGGCCCAGTATATCCCTGCATGTTTTCGCAGATCACGTGTCGTAAAGAGGAGTATATCGACGGACACATCCGGGTCTTTACAAAGAACATCCGGGCGTTTACAGGGCACATCCGGGCGCTCACAAGTTCACGAGTCATCCATTGGACAGCACTTGTATGATAATAAAAAATGCGGTGAGGCGTACTCCGACGAATGTTTTCGCATTGTACACAAGGCCCGTTCCAAACACCAACTCAAGGTGTTGGAGTCAGTGAATGTTACAATGCGAAAGCCATCGCTCTTTTGGCAAAAAAGAGTTGTCTCACAAATTGGACTTATTTAGAGACTTCTAAAAAGGGAAAAAAATACTTTGCCTATATATATATATATATATATATATATATATATATATATATATATATATAAAGGCATATCCCGACAACGTTCGTAGAATCTCTAGTCAGTCTTTCTAGATATGCCACCCTTCACATAAATAGAACTTAAATTCCCTTCGTAGCTTAATGGTTATGGCGCTTGCTTGCGGAGCCTATGTTGATTCTGTGACAGGGGTTCAAACCGTGCGACCGTCTTAGATTATCATCTCTTCACTAATGAGAGCGAAAGCTTGAAACGCTGGCGTATGTAGATAAAAAATAATTTTATATTATTTATTACGAATCTTTAAACAACTCCTACAGCATAAATTATCGCGCGCAGAGTTATGCAGATATTATTAAAATTGCCAGTATATAAACAATTATTATTTTCATATATTTAGGGATTACAATTGCCACAGACTATATTATTATCGGTGTCTTTATTGTTATTACTATAATTATTATTAGATTTTATACAAGGAAGGATCATATAAACATTATCTCATCATCACCATGAAAATAATTTCATTTATTACCAAATTTACTTTTGAATTTCAATTTTGATATTTTCAGTAATTAACTTTTGAATTTCAATTTTGATATTTTCAGTAATTAACTTTCGAATTTCAATTTTGATATTTTCAGTAATTAACTTTCGAATTTCAATTTTGATAT
Organism: Sepiola atlantica; assembly: GCA_963556195.1. NCBI lineage: Eukaryota > Metazoa > Mollusca > Cephalopoda > Sepiida > Sepiolidae > Sepiola > Sepiola atlantica. The sequence goes on along the minus strand of OY744539.1, from coordinate 30,821,933 downwards.
TTTCAGTAATTAACTTTCGAATTTCAATTTTGATATTTTCAGTAATTAACTTTTGAATTTCAATTTTGATATTTTCAGTAATTAACTTTTGAATTTCAATTTTGATATTTTCAGTAATTAACTTTTGAATTTCAATTTTGATATTTTCAGTAATTAACTTTTGAATTTCAATTTTGATATTTTCAGTAATTAACTTTTGAATTTCAATTTTGATATTTTCAGTAATTAACTTTTGAATTTCAATTTTGATATTTTCAGTAATTAACTTTTGAATTTCAATTTTGATATTTTCAGTAATTAACTTTTGAATTTCAATTTTGATATTTTCAGTAATTAACTTTTGAATTTCAATTTTGATATTTTCAGTAATTAACTTTTGAATTTCAATTTTGATATTTTCAGTAATTAACTTTTGAATTTCAATTTTGATATTTTCAGTAATTAACTTTTGAATTTCAATTTTGATATTTTCAGTAATTAACTTTCTCTTTAATAAAAAAGAAACTTATAATTATTGATCTTAATACTACCAATTTATATTATTAAGATATGTTTTATTGTTAAGATAGAGGATTTATTAATTTATTTATTTTTTAATTTCACCAGTAATTTCTCATTATTCATAATGATGAAATTACATTTTGCACATTAAAACAGTTACTTGAATCCTAATTAAATATAAATAAATTTCTTAGACAATCGTAATCAATTTTATAATAAATTAATAATTTGAGCGTACTAAGGAATTAAAAGAGAAACGTATGTATCAATCATTGGAGCAGACGCTCACTTTAAAACTGAATTTAGTAACTGACTTAAAACTGATCGACACGCATTTCGCTTTGATATCCAAACGACCGAACGCTTAAATCCGATTATAGACTAACAGACTTAAAATAATTTTCAAAGAAGTTTTTTATTTTCATTTCATTTTTGGACCCACATATATCACGGACACACTAAGTAGATGGAATATAGAAAAATATTTTTAAAATAACAAAAACCAAATAACGTTTTCTCAAATCACACGGGAACCACCATCTTGTTTGTTTTTGCAATCCTATCAACAAAAGCTGATGAAAGTTTGGAAGATTGGACCCCTTTCAAACTCGAAACCGACGGTACTGACATTGTATTGATTTTCTGTATTATATATAACTGTACCTCCTCGGCGGTGCATTTGAGTCTTAGCTTTTTACGCTACTGCATTTTTTTTTATTCCAATAAATAAAATAGTTATTGCTTTTTCTTTCAATGTGTATGTCCAAATTCGCGTGTATCTAAAAAAAAAAAAGTAAATAAAACTCCGAAGTAAAAAAACAAACAAAAAAAACTGTAAATAAATTGGAATACAGCCTCATAAATTCATGGGTTAACACATAATAAATCAAATGTTATTTTTAACCGGAGACTAAGCCCCCATCTCTTCTTCTCTATCTCTATCTCTTTCTATCTCTATTGTGTCAAAGAGCTTGTTCGTGTTCAAAGCAATGTTATAAAAAATATTAAAATAGCCGACTTGTTTATGAAGAAACGATAATGCATTGGTTTTAGTACTTTACGCTGTTGCATTTTTTTATATAAAAAACATCACCCTCAGGCCTGACAATAGATTGCACCACTAAAATAAAAATTGTATGATTTCCATTAAGTACTCCCCTTCTAATTGCACGTGTCACAATGTGAGCCCAATCGGATTATTAGTTTACCAATTACAGCTATTTAAATGAAGTACTGCTGTAAATTTTTAATACAATGGAAAAATCTGAATTTCGTTTGTTGATAAACAATTGCTTTCTGATGGGGAAAATACTCTCCAATCAAAGCAATGGCTTCATAAGTGTTATTCGGACTGACTTTTAACAGCAGTCGTAAAGACACAAATGATGCTGAACACCCAGGTCGCCCAAATTCGGCAGCTGTCGAGGAAAACATAACAAAAATCCACAAACCTGTTTTGACCGATCATAAATTGAAGTTGCGTGAGATAACCGGTGTTGAAGATATCAGAAGGCAGTGTATTCACCATTAACATTTATCAATGAGAAAGACGTGTTCAAAGTGGGTGCCGCGTTTGCTCGCAGTCGATCAAAAAACAAAAACGTGTTGACGATTCAGTGTTGTTTGCAACCGTTTCAATGCAATAAAAAGGAGTTTTTTTGCGTGAATATGTGCTAACGGATGGAACGTGGATCCACCATTTTATTCCAGGGTAAAATCGGCAGCCAGCTTAGTAGACAGCAGCACGTGAAAGCCGTCCAAAGCAACCAAAGTCGCAAACATCAGCAGGAAAGGTTTGGGCCTCTGTATTTTGGAATGTGCAAGGTATTTATTTCATCAATCACCTTGGAGAAGGGAAGAACCACCAATAGCGAATATCATATAGCATTGTTGAAAGGGTTGAAGGAAGAAATCGAAAAAAACAAACGGCCACAAATGAAGAAAAAATGTGCTCTTTCACCAAGACAATGCACCGTGTCACAAGTCGATTGCAACGAAGACAAAACTACATGAATTGCACTTCGAATTGCCCCCGCGGCATCCTATCTTACAGATCCACCCGTAGCGACTACTGGCTGTTCGCATATATCAAAAGAATGCTCCAGGGGAAAAGATTTGACTCCAATGAAGAAATAATATCGGAAACTAAGACCAAAGAGAAACCGTTCTACAAAAATGGCTTCGCATTGTCAGAAAAGCGTTGCGATAAGTGTATCACACTGGATAAAGACTATGTTGATGAATAAAGTCGAATTTTGCCGAAAATGTTATTGTTTTATTAGTTAAGCCCAGGACGTATTAAATGATAAGTTAAATAATAGATTTCCAACAGCAAAAAGGGGGGGGGGGGCGAATGTCGAAATTTGTAAGTGGAACCGAACCTTTAGATCTTCAACCTGACTTATTTTGCGTAACTATTTATCGTGTAATGATAATCAGTTATATGCGCACCGGTAGCAACTGTTTCTGCTATGTAGATCATTATTCAAAATGCCTCCATTTTAAAAATCTTCCGAGGCGGAATAATGTTTTTTATTTATTGAATCGATATACATCTTTTATACTTAAGAACATAGAGTAATAATGTTCTACAAGAATATTGATTTTGTAGAAAGAAAGCTATTGAGCACAAAAGTTCGATAAAGAGACTAGCTTTACTTTATTATATAGATAAATATTGTTAGTAAATTTCTGTTACATTTTTAACATTTTTCTACTTTACTTTTTTTCTTTTTTATTCGGCGTCGAGTCAGCTTCATTGTATGTGAAATTTGTATATCCTTTTAGCTTCGTTGTAAGTATTCATCATCAAATACTTTTTATATACATTTTCACTCTTTTTTTTTTTTTTTACTCATTCGTAAGGCGGGAAAAGGACAAAAAGAAAAAATAATGCAAAAAAAAATTATTAAAATATGTTTATATATATTATATACATACATGTCGTATTCGTGGGGTTCGGTAACGGGTGAGGGTGTCATATCTTTCACGTAAAAAGTTAAAAGATACGGCTTTATTTACCGTACATATTCCGGAGAGATGAAAGAAAGGCGAAAAAGAAATTGTCAGACGATGAGAAATCTGAAGGATAGGGGTTTCCCCTCCCACCCTGACCCTCCGCCTCGCACCTTTTTTACGGGGGGGGGGGGGGTAGTGTATTCAATAGTCGCGGGGGTTCTACTGTTGGAGGTGTTCTACAGACTCCATTATTTTTTTTCAATATAAATATATTTATGTATATTTATATATATATATATATTAAAAAAATGACTCCCCCTTTTTAACAATCGTAAAATCATTTAATTATTCGTTTTTTTTTATAAATCTTATTTTATAATGGGAATTTGGTATTTGTTTGCAATAAAAAGATATTTCTCACTTTCCAAATATTTTTATTTTCTGAAATTCTGAGAATTATTGTCCAATTGTAATATTAATGTTACGAAGATTCTAAGGTTGCTTTGCTACAAATTAAATCTGGCACTGCCATTAGTGGATATTATTAAATACCTGCCACCAAGCGAAAAGATTAGTTGAAGAATTTAAACCCGAAAACAAATTCCCTTTGTTGACATAAGATCGACTTTAAGGGTTTGATGCAAATAACACCCCCCCCCCCCCAAAAAAAAAAAACTAAGGTGAAAAATTAGATCGAGCCTTCTTAACAATTTTAAGAAAATCCATGTGTAACTTATTGGGTCTCTTAACGTGCGAGTATCTTTTCGAGCAGAACATTTTGCCGTTACTTGACTTAATATGAACATTTGCCTTTTTTGTTTGGTTTTTCAAATTATTCCGACGTTATATATGTTGAAAATAGCTATTAATATTCTTTTTTTTAAATTCTAACTTAAAAAAAAAACAAAAAACTTTATTGTAAACTAGTAGGGCTACTCGGCGTTGCCCGGGGCAAAAGTGTAACATATTTCTATTAAACCTTATCTCTCTCTTCCCCAGCCCCCTTCTCCCTCGCCCCTACCTCTCCACCCAGCCCATTCTTTTCATTTTTGATAGAATACTCGAATCGGCGTCAAAATAGAGAAAAACCTTTGTGAAAAAAATCAGCGTTAGTTCCCTCTATTCACGACTTGAAAATCACAAAAAAATCACCCCCCCCCCCCTGATGAAATCAGCGACAGTTTAGGGTAACGGAATGGGGAAATATTTTCTAAATTTGAGATATTATTCATTCCGAACAACGCTGATTGAGAAAATATAAACTTTATGGGGATTTGTTTAGTAGTTTGGGACCCTTAGCTAGACATACACACATTCAACTTCCCCTTATATAATATATACTATCAGGGCTATCCGACGTTGCTCGGGACCAAAAAACAAAACCAGTTAAATAGCGTGTGTAACATCTTCATATTAAGACTTCGATCCCTATTCCCCCTTCCTATCTAGACGTCTCTTTTCCCCTCCCTCTACCCCCTTTTTTCGTTTCTCTCTACAACCATCTCTTGCTCTTGCGCCCATCCCATTCCTCTCTCCTATTTTAATGTGTTGAAAATAGATAATAATAATATTCATTTACCGGAGCTATCACTTTTAAATGTAATCTTCCATTTATTACCACTGGACAACGATGAGTAGAACAAAACACAATGAAATTCTGATGCCGGGTAAATCCATTACCCCGACTAGCTTTCACAATAATATGAAGAGAAATGGTGTTGATAATGAAAATAGTCTAAATAAATAAATAAATTTAAATATACTGATGTAATTTACATTTATTGTACCCGGACAACTCCAAGTAAAACAAAAGATTATGTTACACCCTGCCGTTCAGAAAAGGTACGGCTGTTCATTGAGCAACCCTTGCTTCACTACACACTACTGTTTAGAAAGGGTGCGTCTGTGATTGAGCTACACTTGCTTCACTACACACTCGTTCAAAAAAGGCGCGGCTCTTAATTGAGTACCCCTGGTTTTACTACACACTCTTGTTCAAAAAAAGGCACGGCGGAGGATTGAGCAACCCTTGCTTCACTACACTATTGTTTAGAAAGGGTGCGGTTATATATTTTGCAACCCTTGCTTCACTACACTATTGTTTAGAAAGGGTGCAGTTATAAATTGTGCAACCCTTGCTTCACTACACACTCTTGTTCAAAAAAGGTGCGGGTGAGATTGAGCAACACTTGCTTCACTACACACACTTGCTTAGATAAGATGCGGCTGATGATTGAGCAACCCTTTCACTACACACTTGTTTGGAAGATGTGCGGCTGATGATTGAAGGAAGAAAAGGGTGTAGTGGGAGTGAAATAAGAACAGAAGCAAGAAAGGGTGGTATTGACAGGGAAAGAAGAAATGAAGGTAGAAAAGGGGAAAGAAGAAAGGAAGGATAAAAAAGAACTCATATTACTGCGCCCTCGTCGTATCAAAGAAGCAAAATTATATTTATTTATGTAGCATCACTATTTATTATAAAGAAGAACTCCTTTAATACGACAGGGGCGCATTAATATAACAAAAATCATATTTATTTATCTAGCGTCACTATTATAAAAAATAACTCGTGTTAATGCGCCCCTGTCGTATCAAAGAACCAAAATCATGTTCATTCATGTGGCGTCACTATCATAAAAAAGAACATAAATGCGACCCTGTCGTATCAAAGAACCCATATGGTTCTCATGTTCAAGAAAGAATAATAAGAACCTTTATCTCCAAAACCCTTGTAATAGTTTGTGACATCCCCACGATAATTTTATACAATCTTTGTTCAAACTCAACCATATTTATCTAATTACTCATGAATTCAGTAACGTTTTTATAAAATTCCAACCGTCTCACTGCTCGACTCTGTAAATGTGTCGATATGTTACAAATTCTCCATTAAATTTCATAAAATTCCAAAAAACAATTTTTTTCTTGGCCTTTTGGCTAAGATCAAAGTGTAGTATCTGTTCTTGTCAATTTATTTTATTCTCAACGTTTTGCTTGAGATCAAAGTGTAGTATCTTGTCCGATCCTACACTCTGTAATAAAAATCAGAATATCATTCACTATCTTTCCTTTTTTCTGAGACGAAAGTGTAGTATCTGTTCGTGACACTTTGATTTTAAATCTACCGATCTTTTGAGATCCCTCCCAGGCTTTACCTCACGGGCTAATGTTTACACTTTCCCAGTCTTTATCTAATTCGCCTGAGGCGCCCTACCAATGAATGACGATGTTTTTTGCTGAGGAACTTTTGCCTGAGGCGCATACCAGTGAATGCTGACACTTTTTCCAAGCTTTTGCCTGAGGTGTGCATACCGGTGAATGCTGACACTTTCCCAAGCTTTACCTTATGCGAAAAAGACTTGGTCTTCTCTAAATCGTCACCCATTCAGTACTGGCCAGTATAGACGTTTCTTAACTTTGATTGCACATGACGTCATGTTTGGAAGTATGACTCGGCAGTCTGCCTACCTCTCATAGCGACGTCACGTGCACAAGAATGAGTCAGCAAAATTTGCAAATTACTACATGATAACGTTGAATTAACAAAACCCGGCCCAGTTGACCCGCAAGGAATAAATATTTTTTTCTGAATTTTCGATATTATGTGACCGACGTGACGCTGTTTCAGAAAATATCAAATTGATGGGGGTCTGTCGCATATGTCGGAAGCCTTTTGCGAACATACAAACATATACACACACACAGACAGCTGTCATTTACATAGGAGATGAGATTTTTTGTAAGAAAAGTCCCACATAAAAACTACCCCTCGCACCACCACCCCCAAAAAACAGACAAAATTGCAGGGGTGTTGCAAAAATAAAGTGTGATTACTCAAAAAGACGGAATCAATTTATGTCATTGAGTATTTGCACAAAAAATTATTTATACATTCATCAACGTTTCGTCTTTATTTCAAGACTTTCTCAAAATGATTGATTTGAGGAAATAAAATATAAAACACAACAAATAACACTGATTCCATTTCATAAACGCATGACACATTTTGAATTCTAACGGCTATGGTTTGTTTGAAACAAAAAAGAAACATTTTTTCGCGTCACAAACGCACCACATATTTTTAAATATTGTACTTGTATTTTATTTCTTCAAATTAATCATCTATAGAAAGTTTTTAAATAAAGACGAAAAATAATTTTTTTTTATTTTTTTATTTTCCATCACGTTGGAATATTATTTACATAATTTTCATCATTATATATATATATATATATATACACACACACACACACACATAAATAAATACACATTAATCTTATTACAGAGTAGAGTATCCGCGGATTCTTTCATGCTAGATTTTAACAATCATCATAATTTTTTTCAACCCAAATCAATATTTTTTTTTTATTTCCACTTTTTTCTCGTGAGCACAAAATTCTTAATAACAATGATTTAATTAACCAAAACTTTGACTCACTGAAACGATTTCTGAAGAATTTAACGAAGAAGATCGACTTTGCTTAAAAGCGTTTTTTTTTTAATTCTGCGTTAATGGGTTTTAATATGAAATTACTAATTTAACTAATCGCTAATTAGTAACCATGGCAACCATTGTATGCTAATTAAGTGCTCGGGTTAAAGAAAGTGTTCTTGGATTTGGGAAGGACAATCAAGCAACGATAGTGAGTCTTCAGAATTCCTCAAGTTGTCTTTGAGATAATTTGCTTTCAACTTATTCTCTGAATTTGTTCCATTAGAAATGGTTATCCATTCTTAAACGGACGGAGGTGGGGACATTCAGAAAGTCAATTTTGGAGTTGTTTATTTAAGATGCATTCTGATATCTTTGTTGGTCGGTTGGTCTGTCCCACTTCAGTTTGAAAAAGCTTTTTCGCTAATTAGTCTGATTGAATGTCACACTTAAGTTATAAAAAGAAATAGGCCAGTCAGACACGTTTGAAATATAATTTGTTTTAGTTTGTAATGCTTAAGCTGGAAATATCATTTATGTCGGTGTGTAATGCTTAAGTTGGAAATATCATTTATGTCGGTGTGTAATGCTTAAGCTGGAAATATCATTTATGTCGGTGTGTAATGCTTAAGTTGGAAATATCATTTATGTCGGTGTGTAATGCTTAAGTTGGAAATATCATTTATGTCGGTGTGTAATGCTTAAGTTGGAAATATCATTTATGTCGGTGTGTAATGCTTAAGTTGGAAATATCATTTATGTCGGTGTGTAATGCTTAAGTTGGAAATATCATTTATGTCGGTGTGTAATGCTTAAGTTGGAAATATCATTTATGTCGGTGTGTAATGCTTAAGTTGGAAATATCATTTATGTCGGTGTGTAATGCTTAAGTTGGAAATATCATTTATGTCGGTGTGTAATGCTTAAGTTGGAAATATCATTTATGTCGGTGTGTAATGCTTAAGTTGGAAATATCATTTATGTCGGTGTGTAATGCTTAAGTTGGAAATATCATTTATGTCGGTGTGTAATGCTTAAGCTGGAAATATCATTTATGTCGGTGTGTAATGCTTAAGCTGGAAATATCATTTATGTCGGTGTGTAATGCTTAAGTTGGAAATAGAATTTATGTCGGTGTGTAATGCTTAAGTTGGAAATATCATTTATGTCGGTGTGTAATGCTTAAGTTGGAAATATCATTTATGTCGGTGTGTAATGCTTAAGTTGGAAATATCATTTATGTCGGTGTGTAATGCTTAAGTTGGAAATATCATTTATGTCGGTGTGTAATGCTTAAGTTGGAAATAGAATTTCCTTGGGTCTGTCATACATTAGTTAAAAATATGTCGGTCTGTCATGCATAAGTTTCAAATATGATTTCCTTTGATCTGTCAGGCATTAATTTAAAATAGCATTTTTGCTGGTCTGTCACGCTGAAGTTTGACATAGCATTTTTCAAAAAACAATCGAACTTTTTGGCCAACCCAATATAAAACAATAGAAGAATCATTAATTCTAAACCCTCAATTATCATAATTTGGAGGGGGGGGGGTCATCAAGTGAAGCAAGTAAACACTTTCCTTTTCTTGCTCTCCCTTCTCCTCTTTACGATTGATGTGTAATCCGAGTCTTAAAGACCAGCTTAGTTCTGATGACCTCAGAGGAAGATTAAATCTACACAGTATAGGAATATGTGTGCAGAACAGGAGATTTCGATGGTTTGGCCATGTTAGAAAGAATGGATGAGAGTTCTTGGGTTAGTAGATGTAGAACAGTTAAGGTAGCAGGTTCAGTTCACAGAGGCAGGCCAAGGAAAATACGGAAAGAAGTGATAAAAATAGACTTGAGAGAAAGAGGAATAAATAAAAAATCTAGCCAGAGATATGTTAGTTTGGAAGTCAATTTCTTGAAGCCGTCGAACACATGCCAGCATGTTAAACCGAGGATGATGACATTTTGGTTCTTAAAAACCAATTCTCGAATCCGCAAGTGTATCCATTAGGTCACGTGCAGAGTAATGCGTTGTTGTTTTTCTGTTACTGTTAAAAGCAATTCTATATAGAGATTTCTGACAAAATTTTAAGTAAGACAACATAAAAACTAACACTTTCTGCGCCCCGACATAGGACTCAAGGAAGAAAGAGATAGAAAGTTTGTTTTTATTTATGGCCTATCAACCCTTTTTCTGAGTTATTTAATACGAAGACACAATAGCTGTTTCAAACAATTGTATCCGATTAGTTGAACACAAGTTGTTATTTCAACCATAGCAGTTTGAAAATTTTAGGTTCATACCTTTCCCAATATTAGCGCTTAGTTGAACTCAATTCAAATCTTCAAATCCAATGTAAACAAATACTTTTCATAAACCGTCCTCATAAGTCATCAAATTTTGTTCCATCCATTCATCAGTTTCAATCCTCTCATAATATTCGTCATCATTAAACTGAAAATCCATTAATCAACCCTTATCCTCGAGTGGCTTTAAAATTTCTTGATAAGCGCTGATTACTTAGTAAAGAGAAAAAATATATATGCACTAAAATTTGAAGCCAGTGACCATAATTCATAAGTGTATCCGTTAGGCCTATCATTCCGTTTCCGTCTCCTCCCCTTAGAGAGGGGGCAAGGGAGGGAGAGAGCAAGAGAGGCAGAGGGGAGAGAAAGAGAGCAAGAGAGGGGGAGCAAGAGAGAAAGAGGGAGAAAGTGACAGAGATAGAGAGAGAGTGAGAGAGAGAGAGAGAGAGGAGTGGGAAAGGGAGAGGTAGAGAGAGCAAGAGAGGTGGAGACAGTTAGTGAGAGAGAGAGAGAGAGCAAGAAAGGTAGAGAGAAAGAGAGAGAAAGAGAAAGAAAGGTAGAGACAGAGAGAGAAAGGTAGAGAGCAAAAAAGGTAGAGAAAGAGAAGGCAAGAGAGCAAGAAAGGTATATATATTATATATATATATATATATATATATATATATATATATATAGAGAGAGAGAGAGAGAGAGAGAGAGAGAGAGAGAGAGAGAGAGAAAGAGAGAGAGAGAGAGAGAGAGAGAGAGCAAGAGAGAGAGAGAGATATAAAGAAAGAGAGAGGGAAAGCGAAACACTAATAGATTTTCTTTTACTTCAGATGTGAAATATTTAAGAACAAAAACCATTTTTTCCAACATTTTAAGTAATATCACAATAACATTCGTCGATCAGAAAAAAAAACCCAGAGTAATCAAAATTATTCACGCAAACTCCTCAACCTAACAAATAGCCATGAAATAAGAAATCATTATAGATCCAAAAAATTATTAATTGTAAAGTCTGATCAAAATTAAAGTGTAAAAACAAAAAACAAAAACGGTTCTCTCCGCAAGCGTTGATCTAATTTGATAAAGACAAGAATTGCATTTATTGTACATTAGAAATTCTTTGAGCGATCGGAACCATTTTATCAATTTCAATTTTTTTGATTTTTCAATTACACCATTGTTCGATTGAGGTGTCATTAATTTTGGGGTAATGGAAAAATTACTGTAAATACGAGACGCATACCATTACATTAGACTCGGGCATATATATATATATATATATATATATATATATATATATATATACATATATATATATATATATATACATATATATATATATATATATATATATATATATATATATATATATATATATATATGTGTGTGTGTTAAATTTAAAGTAAATCATGACAGTTGTACATTATCATTGCTGGAAGTAATCTTAGTAATTCACTATATATTAATTTAATTTTTTGATTTCTCAAAAAAAAAAAGATGGCGACCAATATTTTTTCTTATTTTTTTATCCATCGTTAAATGTTTAAGTAATGAAAAAAAAAAAAGAAAGCGAAGCAATTTTTAAAAGAGTATGCATTTTAAGATGGACACCAATTGCAAAACACCACATTAGAAGACAGAGATGTCTTGTCCATTTTTATCAGTGGATCATTTCACTTTAAGTTCCGACTTGATTCGACACAGAGACGAAATGTAAAAAACGAAAACAAAATAGAGCGTTGAAATAACGTGGTCGAGTATGAAGGGGGGGGGGAGGAAACCAGATTTCTTTTTGAGAAAGAAAAGAAAACATTAATTGTATGAAAGAAGTGAAGGGAAAAAAATCATTTTATGCAAAAATGAACGAAAATTAATAATTTCTTAAGGGTTCTGTTACGAAAAGACAAAACCATTTATTCAAAATTAACATGAAAGACTTAAAGAAATAATAATTTTACAGAAAGGATAAGAAAAAATATGGAACGAAAAAGAAAGAAAAATATAGAAAGAAAAGGAAAAGAAAGAAAGAATTAGAAAGAAAAAAAGAAAAAATTAGAAAGTAAAAAAAAAATATAAAAAGAAAAAGGAATGAAAAAGATAGAAAGGAGAAAAATGTAGACAAAAGTAAAGAAAAAGATAGAAAGAAAAAAGAACAATATAGAAGGTGAAAGAAAAAAGAAAAGAGTGAAAAAGGTAAAGAAAGCAAAAAGGAAGAAATAGAAGAAATTTAATTTTTTAAAGACAGATGAGATAAAAAATAAGTTTTTATAAAGAAAAAAGAAAGGAAAGAAATGGCATTTTTTCATAAAACCAGGACAATTTTTTCTTACAAAAAACAAAATAGAAAAATATAATTTTAAAATAAAATAAAATCAATTGATGCAAATTAAGAAGGAAACATATATTTTATAAAATGAAAAAAATATTTTCAAATAATAGAAAGAAAAACAATTTATTCTCTAAAAGAAAGACCAGATAGAAAAAATATAAAGACAAGATTTAGTTTATGAAAAGAAAGGAAAGAAATAAATTTATTTCAAAGAAAAGAGAAAAGCAAGAAAAAATGTTGTTTTAAAAAAAAAAATTAACAAATACCTTTTAAAATAAAACATTACATATCTTACATAAGAAAAAGGGCGATAAAAAAAAAGAAATCCCATTTATGGAAACTATTTTATTTATAAAAAGAAAGTTTCGTTATGAAAACGAAAATAATTATTACAATCAATACAAAGAAAAATGGAAAAAGGAAAAGGGGTACTTTTAAAAGATAAGAAGTCTGAAAATAGGAGGGAAAAAAAGAGAATTAATAAAAACATAAAAAAAAGAATAAAAAAAAATATAAATAAAAAAATTCACAACAAAAACTCGTCTAGCTACAACCACTGTCAATAATTTCCCTTTCTTTCCTAAAACTAAACATAACTTCCATGAGCAAAGTTTCTTTCCAAGAACTACCTGTCTGTGGAACACCAAGCGTGGGGCTGCTTTCCAACTGACTACAACATAGCCGTTTTCAAGTCCAATGTAAACACATTTTTGTTGAGCCGTTATCTTTTTTTTTTTTACTTAGTTCACCCTAAACAAGACAAGTTGCCACTGTACGCGTAAGGGGCGACTGAGAATAAGGGTGAAAGTTTTTTGGTCATCCTAATTTGGGAGCTGTGCAGCGGGATGCTTGCTCACATTAGTTTTAAATTTCTTCATGTTGGTACAGTCGAGGAAACAGGGAGGGAGCTCCAAAGGCCGGCAGCTCAAGGAAAGAAGCTATTTGAGTAGAAGGCTCTCTGGCATCTGGGGACCTCCACAGTGAAGGGATTGGATTTAGTTCATTCTCGGGTTGGTCGAGTGTATTTGCACTGAGAGGGTACCAGTGCAGCCAGTTCATCGGAGCACATTTTTACATAATCAAATTAACGTTATCAATCATCACGGTGTTGTCTCACCGTCCACCTGACAAACTCATTGACCCTTATCCTCGAGTGAGCTTGTGGCCTTGATAAGCGGTGACCCCTCAGTAAAAAAAAAATAAGAAACGAATAAAGAAAAATATTACTTTTATAAAAACAAAAAACGTGATACGCTAAAAAAGAAAACCAGTTTTTTATGAAAAATAAATTGAAGAAAAATTTCATAAAAGGTAATTATCTATTTAGATATAAAGATAGATGAAAAATAAACCGAATATTTTTGAATGAAGAGAACATGGAAAGAAGAAACATAGAAGAAAAAATGAAAACAGAAGATAAACGCACAGTATAAAAAAAATGCATGAAACCCTTTTGTGGGTGTTTAATAATGAAGTTAAAGATACACAGGCTGGGAATTAGAGCTTTATTCAGGTAACACAACAGATGCCTATTAAATTCCAAAAGTGTCATTGAAAAAGTCTTAGGGACGTCCACCAAAATACATAACTATCCATCCTCAAATTGAGCTACGATTTCACCATATCTATGAAGGATTGATTAAAGATATATAAAGAAATAGAAACGAGGAGCACCATCTGTTCGCAGCAGACTTATCCTAGTGGTGCTCTGACCATCTGTTCGCAGCAGACTTATCCTAGTGGTGCTCTCACCATCTGTTCGCAGCAGACTTATCCTAGTGGTGCTATCACCATCTGTTCGCAGCAGACTTATCCTAGTGGTGCTCTCACCATCTGTTCGCAGCAGACTTATCCTAGTGGTGCTCTCACCATCTGTTCGCAGCAGACTTATCCTAGTGGTGCTCTCACCATCTGTTCGCAGCAGACTTATCCTAGTGGTGCTCTCACCATCTGTTCGCAGCAGACTTATCCTAGTGGTGCTCTCACCATCTGTTCGCAGCAGACTTATCCTAGTGGTGCTCTCACCATCTGTTCGCAGCAGACTTATCCTAGTGGTGCTCTCACCATCTGTTTGCAGCAGACTTATCCTAGTGGTGCTCTCACCATCTGTTCGCAGCAGACTTATCCTAGTGGTGCTCTCACCATCTGTTCGCAGCAGACTTATCCTAGTGGTGCTCTCACCATCTGTTCGCAGCAGACTTATCCTAGTGGTGCTCTCACCATCTGTTCGCAGCAGACTTATCCTAGTGGTGCTCTCACCATCTGTTCGCAGCAGACTTATCCTAGTGGTGCTCTCACCATCTGTTCGCAGCAGACTTATCCTAGTGGTGCTCTCACCATCTGTTTGCAGCAGACTTATCCTAGTGGTGCTCTCACCATCTGTTCGCAGCAGACTTATCCTAGTGGTGCTCTCACCATCTGTTCGCAGCAGACTTATCCTAGTGGTGCTCTCACCATCTGTTCGCAGCAGACTTATCCTAGTGGTGCTCTCACCATCTGTTCGCAGCAGACTTATCCTAGTGGTGCTCTCACCATCTGTTCGCAGCAGACTTATCCTAGTGGTGCTCTCACCATCTGTTCGCAGCAGACTTATCCTAGTGGTGCTCTCACCATCTGTTTGCAGCAGACTTATCCTAGTGGTGCTCTCACCATCTGTTCGCAGCAGACTTATCCTAGTGGTGCTCTCACCATCTGTTCGCAGCAGACTTATCCTTGTGGTGCTCTGACCATCTGTTCGCAGCAGACTTATCCTAGTGGTGCTCTCACCATCTGTTCGCAGCAGACTTATCCTAGTGGTGCCTTCACCATCTGTTCGCAGCAGACTTATCCTAGTAGTGCTCTGACCATCTGTTCGCAGCAGACTTATCCTAGTGGTGCTCTCACCATCTGTTCGCAGCAGACTTATCCTAGTGGTGCTCTCACCATCTGTTCGCAGCAGACTTATCCTAGTGGTGCTCTCACCATCTGTTCGCAGCAGACTTATCCTAGTGGTGCTCTGACCATCTGTTCGCAGCAGACTTATCCTGGTGGTGCTCTGACCATCTGTTCGCAGCAGAGTTATCCTATAGGTGCTCTGACCATCTGTTCGCAGCAGACTTATCCTAGTGGTGCTCTCACCATCTGTTCGCAGCAGACTTATCCTGGTGGTGCTCTGACCATCTGTTCGCAGCAGACTTATCCTAGTGGTGCTCTCACCATCTGTTCGCAGCAGACTTATCCTAGTGGTGCTCTCACCATCTGTTCGCAGCAGACTTATCCTAGTCGTTCTCTGACTATCCGTCTCTGCAAATAGTCTGTGATAAATGATAGTGTAATGTCTAAAATTCTCAGGATCAACCTGTATTCTTCTTCATCCTCTGTGTCCAAGAAAACTTTACAAAAATGAAGGAAATTTCTTTATAAAAGGAAAAAATAGAATAAAATGTATTTATTACAAAGAAAGAATTACAAATGTCTTATATCAAAAGAAAGAAATACTTAGTTTATCAAAAGAAAAAGAAATTTTGTTTTTCTAAAAAAACAAAGAAAGGAAATAAATATTTGTAGAATAAAAAATAAAAAAGGTTTAATAAAAAGGGAATAAGTTTTTTTAAGAGAAATAAAAAATAAGATTAGATAAAAAGGAAATAACTTTTTTTATATAAAAAAATGAGAAATAAAAAAAATAAAGAAAGATTTGATAAAAATGAAAATAACTTTTTTTCATAAAAAATGAAAAATAAGAAAAAAGATTTAATAAAAAGGAAATAAGTTTTTGTATAAAAAAATAAGAAATAAAAAAATAAATAATATTTGATAATGAAATAATTTTTTTTTATATCAAAAAGAGAAATTTAAAAAAAATAAAGAGATTTCTTGAAAAATTGTCAAATAAATTCTATATCATCAATTTATCTTGTACGCTTCGATTATTGACATTCGTGTGAAAAAATAATGATCAGTATTTGGTACAGTTGAAGAATTTGTAACAATCTTCGAAAATTTTTAAATTCTTCATAACACCTGTTAAATGTGTGGTATATTTACGTGTCCTCTTTACAACTTCGTATTCCACAGAAAAAAAGATATTAACTTCAATCATGGATAATTGGAGTAGAATCAAAATGCTGACAATTTACTTAAAGATCTTCTAGAGAAATAGATGGCTTCAACCCACTAAAAGAACTTGCAAAATGGTTGTAGTTGACCCTATAATTATTCAATCGAAATGGGTCTCTTGTTTGAATTAATCTTTTTTTCTCCTCCGTTTGTTATTTTGTATTTTAGCAGGTATTCATCCAAAGTAAAAAGTACTGTTTAAAGAATTGCAATAAAAAAAGAACAAAAAAAGACGGTCATTGTTTTTTCTGTTAGAAAAATTGAAAATCAATTTCTAAAAAAGAAAGTGAAAAATTATTTTCTAACAATAATGAAGCTAAAAAAATATAATAAAGCTAGAACGGATACTTTTATCTGTGCGTTTAGCGATGAAAGTTCTATTTCAAATTTAAGCCTGACTAAAAAGAACGAATGAAAGAAAATCATTTTCTAAAAAGAAGGATAAAAGAAAGTTACTATTTAAATAGAAACGAGAAGAAAGAAAAAAAGTAACAATTATGAAAAAGAAAAGATAATTATTTTACAAATAAAAACATTTTTTTGTAAAAAAAAAATCGTTTTTTCTAAAATTAATGGAAAAACTAATTTTCTTCGAAAGAGAAAAAAAGGATAAAGTTATTTTCTTCAAAAGAAAAGGAAAAAGATTATTTTTAAAAAAACAGAAAAGTCATTTTTGAAAAAGTTCTTTACAAAAAGACAAAAATGGAAAAAATTATTTTCAAAACAAAGAAAAAGTTCCTAAAATAAATGAAAAAGGAAAAAGTTCTTT
>OY744539.1:30747060-30799560 GCA_963556195.1 Sepiola atlantica | reverse complement strand
CAAATCCATTCGACAGTGGCTTTGTTGCTGTCGGACTGCTATTCTATTCAGTCCTGGGAGGTCCACCCTCCCAGGCTTTAACTTTCTTTTGTAGAAGGGGTTAGTTTATTGCTAATCGCCGGAGACCGGGGATTGCCGCCAGAGGTGCTCATACATTTACAGAGTGCATTTATCCTACTCGTTTCCTAACCAAAAATTGGCGGATAATGAACTGGCTGCATTTTTCTGATTTTTTTCCGACCTCACAATTTATTTGGGTTTACTTACTCATGTAAGTAAACCCAAATAAATTGTTTTGGGACTAATTTCCCAACTGTATTTCCTTGAAAATAATTTAAGGTAAATTTTAAATTAGTTCAAAACAATTTATTTAGGTTTATATTTTATTACTAGTTTACAATTTATTTGTAGTATATAGCAGGTCATACTAAAGCAGGTCATACTATAGCAGGTCATACTAAAGCAGGTCATACTATAGCAGGTCATACTATAGCAGGTCATACTAAAGCAGGCATACTAAAGCAGGTCATACTAAAGCAGGCATACTAAAGCAGGTCATACTAAAGCAGGTCATACTATAGCAGGTCATACTAAAGCAGGCATACTAAAGCAGGTCATACTAAAGCAGGTCATACTATAGCAGGTCATACTATAGCAGGTCATACTATAGCAGGTCATACTATAGCAGGTCATACTAAAGCAGGTCATACTATAGCAGGTCATACTATAGCAGGTCATACTAAAGCAGGTCATACTAAAGCAGGTCATACTAAAGCAGGCATACTAAAGCAGGTCATACTAAAGCAGGTCATACTATAGCAGGTCATACTATAGCAGGTCATACTAAAGCAGGTCATACTAAAGCAGGTCATACTAAAGCAGGCATACTAAAGCAGGTCATACTAAAGCAGGTCATACTAAAGCAGGTCATACTATAGCAGGTCATACTAAAGCAGGTCATACTAAAGCAGGTCATACTAAAGCAGGTCATACTAAAGCAGGCATACTAAAGCAGGCATACTAAAGCAGGTCATACTAAAGCAGGTCATACTAAAGCAGGTCATACTAAAGCAGGTCATACTAAAGCAGGTCATACTATAGCAGGTCATACTATAGCAGGTCATACTATAGCAGGTCATACTAAAGCAGGTCATACTAAAGCAGGTCATACTATAGCAGGTCATACTATAGCAGGTCATACTAAAGCAGGTCATACTAAAGCATGGCATACTAAAGCAGGCCATACTAAAGCAGGTCATACTATAGCAGGTCATACTATAGCAGGTTATACTATAGCAGGTCATACTATAGCAGATTATACTATAGCAGGTCATACTAAAGCAGTTGCTAAAGATATCTTCAGGTCTGTATTTTTGCAACGAGGTTCCGCCGTGTTCCCACATATAGTGCCTGGTATTCCAAAACTGTCACCCATCTATGTTTAGCTGTTGGTGGTGGTGATGATGATGTCATTTACTCCAGTTTGCTGTCTGATCCAGGTGTTTCTTTTTCTATCACATCGACCGACGTTGAGTGCGTTTTGTTTTGCATTGTGCCACTCATAGCTTTCCTATTATTCTTTTGCATTTTCCGCTTAGGTTATTTAATGCCGAAACATAAGTTGCTATTATATACGGTTCATTGAACACAAGTTGCTATCATATACGGTTCATTGAACACAAGTTGCTATCATATACGGTTCATTGAACACAAGTTGCTATCATATACGGTTCATTGAACACAAGTTGCTATCATATACGGTTCATTGAACACAAGTTGCTATCATATACGGTTCATTGAACACAAGTTGCTATCATATACGGTTCATTGAACACAAGTTGCTATCATATACGGTTCATTGAACACAAGTTGCTATCATATACGGTTCATTGAACACAAGTTGCTATCATATACGGTTCATTGAACACAAGTTGCTATCATATACGGTTCATTGAACACAAGTTGCTATCATATACGGTTCATTGAACACAAGTTGCTATCATATACGGTTCATTGAACACAAGTTGCTATCATATACGGTTCATTGAACACAAGTTGCTATTATATACGGTTCATTGAACACAAGTTGCTATCATATACGGTTCATTGAACACAAGTTGCTATCATATACGGTTCATTGAACACAAGTTGCTATTATATGTGGTTCATTGAAAACAAGTTGCTAGTTAACACATACCCATGACAAATAATAAAAAATAGAAAAATCGAGGTGAATATCATCTGATGTTTTAACAAAATCCACTCTACAATAAAACCTATTAATTTGTATATAAATATATATAAATCCATCCCATCACAGAAAAGTTAGCGAGTAAAAACGTGTCTTTTCCTAGCCACAGAATGAAACCATTTTTAAAGAGTAATTGGAAGAGAAAAATCAAGTAGCACGTCAGACAATACCCAGTCCGAAATAAATTCATAAATAAATCCTTCACTCTGAATAAAAAGTCAACGGTTGCTTTTTCTTTTCTTTAGATCATCAGAAATGATCATTAATATATAAAAAAAAATGGAATTACTTCCGTAATTCTATAATTTTATATGAATATTAGTGAAAACACTACTGAAGCATAATTTTAACGGGGGGGGTGGGGGTCACACTAGTGTTAAATCATGCCCCCCTCCCATGTCTTTTATCAAAACACGCAATATATAAAGATTTACATTTTAAAATTGATATCAAAGATAATCTTTGTTTGCAGTCATGTTTGTTTCTAGTTGTGGTTATTTTCAAGTCCTGCGGTGGGAGAGGAGTAATAATTGCTGCAAGGGATCCCCACACTTCTCCTTCTTGCACCCCCCCCCCCCCGGGAGATATTTCCAAAAGCTTATTAAAGCAGAGACAAACGGAACTAAAGAAAAAGAAAAAAATCTGTATATACACATGTCACATCCGTTATTAGTATTTCCGGGAAACTCCAGATGTGCCCGGAAAACTTGCTTACGGTTTTATCGGCTGTGTTTTACCTTAGTTTTGCCGAGCCTTCGTTCGGTTCTTCTGCAAAGGACGTGTGTGAGAGAAAATTATACCAAGACCTCATCTCAAGATTCATCATGTCTAAAGAAGATTTTTAATTATTGACGTATTTATTTGTTTTTTCTTTGGAGATCATCTCTTATTTTAATCAATAATCGGAGATGGCCGTGGTGAAGTGTATAATGATGCAGACTGACAACCTGAGTGAGCAGTTCGAGCCCAGTCAGTTCCATTATACCACTTTCAGTTATGGGTGTTGGCAACCTTCACGTTGTTCCTCCTATAAGTACATGATCCTAGAAGCAATTGAGGGAAACCAATGCCAACAACAGAATCGAGCCGCTCAAAAGAGACTAGCTCATCTTTATATATTAGACTAGTAGATATATATATATTAAATTTATACGTGTTTCTGGCTCACAGCCGTCATCAGCATGGCTAACTTAGACAAGGATCGAACCTTCGATATTGATGTCTATAGTCCAGTGTCTTTACCATTGGAGTAAGACGCCCTGGTTAGAAATATGAACGATTTTTATCACCTAAATATTTAATGTATTTTCATGTAATTATTTTTATTGGTGATTGCAACGTTCGTTGTTTTTTGTTTTGTTTACTATTATTTTGATTGTCTCACTTCCTGAGTGATTAAAATGCAGAAAATTGCATTATTAGTAGCCTTTAACTTTATAAGACGTATTTTTCGTTAATAAATATTTTTATTAATTTTATACGTACATTATATATATATATATGTCAGCCTACATTCTAGTATATATTATATATTCAATAGTTTTTAACGCCAATACGTAGTTAAAGCAAAATAAAATGTTTTTAACTATTAAAAGAATTTCCAACGCTATTGATAATGTTTACCCATTCATTCATTTTTATTATCGCTTATGTTTGGATTCATGTTTTGAAACATGATATAAATAATAAATCTATGACGTCACGTTCAAGCTATAATTATTTTGTCAAAGTTAATGTGTTAAGGTATATTTAAAAGAAAATTTAAATAGCTCAGTTCATAGAACATCAGACTGTAGATCTCAAGGTTTCGGTTTCAATTTCCGGTCATGGCATTTGCTTTATTTGTTGGGAATTTATTATTTAGTATTAATGCAATATTTTTTTTATTTCTAAAAGAAATTAAGATATTTAAAAAAAAAATTGTGATTGACAGACACACAGAGAGAAAAGCCCCCTTATATTATGAGTGGATATAATCTCCATTTTTTAAAGAATATTTTGTCCATCTTGAATTAACCTTTTACCAATAATCCCACATCAAGCTACTTTTCATGAAAAACAAACATATATATATATATATATATATATATATATATATATATGTATAGATAGATAGATAGAAGGATGAAAAGGAATTAGAAAAGCGACGGAGGCAGATCTTTTTTCAATTCAGTTGCTCCATGCAAGGTATATTCCGCAAAAAAGCAATTTATTTAATTATTTTTTTCCTTAAGCCAGGCTTTTCAAAGATCAAAATCTTATCATCAGAGGAGATTGCTGGGATAGATAAGTTGGCGAAAAGCCAAGATTTAAAATCTGAAAAAGTAAAACAAAGATTGTGGGGGAAAAAAACAAATTACTGAGCCTTGTTGCATCCACGAACGAACCCTCTATTGGACTTTTTACCCACTGGATTGTATCTATTTTGGCCGCACCTGAAGACGGTTGTTTCTGGAGTTTAACTTTAGAACCTCTCAATTAATTTCTTATGCCTTCTAACGGCCTACCTACAAACCACTTTCTCCACTGGACTTTTTGACACCGGATTTTTTTACAATCGGACACTTGCTTGCATTCGGGCAGCTTTTTGCCTTGTTTTTTTCCCCCCCACAATCTTTGTTTCACTTTTTCAGATTTTAAATATTGGCTTTTCGCCAACTTATCTATCCCAGCAATTTCCTCTGATTAGATTTTGATCTTTGAAAAGCCTGGCTTAAGGAAAAAAATTATTAAATAAATTGCTTTTATTGCAGAATATACCTTGCATTGAGCAACTGAAATGTAAAAAAGATCTGCCTCCATCGCTTTTCTAATCCCTTTTCATCCTTCTATCTATCTATCTGCTCTATCCGGTATATTGAGCTGTATACTTTTCACAATAGGTTTTTCCTAAAAGTTTGCTACTTTATATATATATATATATATATATATAATCTATTACTAATAGAGATTTGGTATCTGTGTCTAATTTGGTATCTGTTCTGTTGCTATGACCATCCTCCCAAGCATTACCTCCTCCTCCTTTGTAGGAGGAGAGGGATAGTGTAGTATCTGTTCTGTGGTCATGATGTCATCCTCCCAGGGATTATATTTTCCTTTTTTTTGGGTGGTAGTGGAAAGAAAGATATGCTAGCAAAAATATGCGACATCTGGACACATATTTGTGCTAATCCTGATAAAAATATTTTGTTCTTCGAGATTAATCCAGTTAATCCATACCATGTTTGCATAATAGTGCTCAATAAAAAAGAGAGTTATATATTTAGTATAAAATTTTATTTATACAAATATTTTGGCTACATATGTGAACACATGTTTTGGCTCAACCCTCGTCAGGTCCAAATTAATCAGAAAAAAAAACTTTTTAATTTTATATATATATATATATATATATATATATATATTGAATTGATATACTGTTAAGAGTAAACTGTCCAATTTCAAATAATTTCGAGCTAGAAATATGAAAGGTATTCGCCCGGGACAACAAAAAAATATTCCATTTCACTGAATTGATGTAGTATATAATTATATATATATATATATATATATATGTATATGAAATGAGAGAATGAAATGAAATAAATGTCTATGTCTACATAGATTTGAATTCCAAACGAAGATAGATTTGCAAAATTCGCATAAAGAAAGCCGATCTTGAGCTGCCGATTTTACATATTAAGTTTATTTCTCGCGCAAATATCAAAATTCACAATAGAATCAAAGGATACTTTCAAATCCCCTCCATTACACAAACTGTGCAAGATCTTTAAAAATCGGTTTGTGATTTCAATTTGTACCGTTCAAGAGAGTCTTGGGGGAAACGCCTTTAGGGATTTCCCCGGCACTACCCCTCCCCGCTCCCCACCCAGTTCTATTCGTCAGTGGAACTTATTTTCTGCTTCAGATTTTCAATAAAAATGAAATTAGCCACTCCATTTCACCGAGAATTATTTACAGTCAGTATCAAAGCCGGAAGATATGAAAAAAAAATTTTTTTTTCAATTTTGTATAAAAGTTATCAAACTTAAGGAATATTTACAAAAGATCTTAAGGGGAAAAGTATCTGTACACTTATATAATAATATGTATATATATAATAATATATATATATATATATATATAGCGTGCGTACTGATATGCAGACATATTCATGAAGAGAATATTTAGAAATTTATACATATATATATTTGTAAGCGATAAAATGAGGTAGTGAATATAGAGCAATAATAATGATAATACACATACATATATGCATACATACGCAATCATATATACACAAACAGATATGCACACATATATACATATGCATATATAAAAATACATACACATATTAAAAACATACACATGCATACATTTATTTACACACGTACATATACAAAATATGCATATGCACATAATTATATATATATATTTCCACAATCAGACAACGCCGCAGCCCAGGTTGTTAGGTTGTGGGCTGCGGCGTTGTCTGACTGTGGAAATAATTATATATATCATCTCACATTCAAAAATCCAATATATATATATATATATATATAACAATATTTTATTAAATAAATATCAAATTATTTTTACCTACAGACGCCGGCGGTTCAAATGTTTTCTATCATTAGTGTAGGAAGTGATAATTTCAGACGGCCGCAGGGCACGAACCCAGTTAAAGAATCAGCCTAGACTCAGCAACCTGCAGCTCAAACCCCACAGCCATGAGAAATTATGACGTAAAAAAGGGAAATTAAGTTCTATTTGTGCTTATATATATATATGTATATACATATATAATTTAGACAAAATGCATATATATGTATATTTAGTCAGTAAATCATTATTTATACAAGTCTAGTTGAAGGCCACGGAATGGTCAAAAAAAAAAAAGAACCCTAGAATACCAATTACCATCGAAGACCCGAAAACTTGCTCACCGCATCGAGAAAATAAAGAAAATTACAAAACGAGAAAATTCTGTGGTCTTCAACCAGACTTGTATAAATAAAGTACATACATATATACAAACATACATCTGCATATACACACACGTATATATATATATATATATATATACAAACATACATCTGCATATACACATATATATAGTCTCGGAAGTTTCTCAACCATTAAAACTATAAAAAAAACAAAAAAAAAAAAAACAAACTTATAGTCCCAAGTCTTCCAGTGGAAAATCACTCATGTAAGTCAATTTATTTTTTACAGTTATTAAATTAGTTAGTTTCTAACACTATTTTAAGGGATCATCAGTTGTTTACCATGAAAAACTGTTTCGGGAATTTAAATATATATATACACACACAAACATCTATATCTCTATATCTATCTCTCTACATCTATATCTCTATCTAGGTAGAGAGATCAGTAAGGCTATATATATATATATATATATATATATATATATATATGTGCATACATGAGAGCACTACGAACACGTATTTCAATGAAGCATTTAACATGCATCTGCATATACATATACAAAAGTATATATATATATATACATATATACAAACACATAAATATACATGTATATATATATGTGTGTGTGTGTGTGCTTGTATATATAAAATATACACGCAAAACAGACCCTGATATATTTAAAATATACATATAATAATGATGAACATACAAAACATGAACAAATATATGTGTATATAAAATACACATACAAAATATGAGTTCTGACACAAACATAATATGCATACAAAACGTGCACACACTGATACATGTATGTATGTATGTATGTATGTATGTATATATATATATATGTATGTATATATGTATGTATGTATGTATATATATATATATATATATATGCGCACATTGCTACTTTTGTGTGTGTTTCGGCAAAGGAATTTTAATCGTATCATACTTATGCTATATTGTACGGAAGTCTGCTAGTCAATTTTTTCTTGAAACCACAGTGAAGAACTAAGCGCATATTTCTAGATTTCAAGATGGAAAATAAAGAATAAAGAAAAAACGATGAAATTATAATTGGATTGTAAATGGATAACACTTAAGAATTATATACAACAGGAAAAAAAAGTCTTTCTTTAAAATAAATAAATCCACATTTCTTTTTCTGTTGAAAGCAAAAATATATATTACCACAAACATGTATTTTTGAAGCAGATGCCAAATCCTTACCGGTTTTTCTTTTTTGGGGGTTTTTGAAGCATCAGAGAATTCTTATTGTAATCTTCGAATTGTGGTCGAAGTGATTCTCTCTCTCTCAAGTAGAAACCCAGAGAAAATGGGTAATGAGAAAGAATTGGTCGTTCTGGTTCTCACATACAAAAAAAAAAACGATTTCCCACCGACAACCGTAAAACACTGTCATCTTTACAGAGGTCAAGAATCAAAAGTTCCTATCAATTGCTTTTTATGATTTTCGGATCAGCTTCCTCATCTTGGTTGTTCTCATCGTAACTTTTCGGCCATTTTCACAAGACCATGTCTTCCTACCACAACTGCAAAGAACTTTCCTTTCTTCCCCGTGTTCCTAGATCAAATGGAATTTCCATGAAGAGAGTTTCTTTCCAAAAACTTCCAATCCGTGGAACATGTTGCCACAAGATTGCTTCCTTGATCCATTGCCAATAAACGCTTGTCATAGACTGTCCTCATAAGGGAACAAATCTTATTCATTTCGTTCATTGTTTTCAATCCTCTCATAATATTCTTCATCATTTTCTTATGATATAGTTTGATTATGCAAATTTGCTTCTTTCTGCTTCTCGTAAAGTCGGTTCTATAATTGGAATACTATTAGGAACCCATAATACAAAAGCAATACCATCATTGGATTCCTCATAAAATTTGAGCTTTGTTATAAATATTAAAAATATTATTCAGAAAATTAACATCTATGCTAGAGATACCACTCTCTATTCTGGTGTTGCTTCTCAGCCATCTTCCTCGGATCAATCGAAATATGCGGCTGATCTAGAAGTTGACCTGAGTTCAGTTGTGAATTGGGGTACGAAATGACCCGTTCTGTTTAATCCTGTTCAGACTCAGCTTGTGTCTTTCAATC
This sequence comes from Sepiola atlantica, assembly GCA_963556195.1. Classification (NCBI taxonomy): domain Eukaryota; kingdom Metazoa; phylum Mollusca; class Cephalopoda; order Sepiida; family Sepiolidae; genus Sepiola; species Sepiola atlantica. The sequence goes on along the minus strand of OY744539.1, from coordinate 30,790,261 downwards.
GTAGGCATGTCCCCTTTCTTCCTGAGATTCTCATGGATGGCTCTGCTCTTGAGGAGAAATCGACTTTGAAACTTCCTGGTCTTTCTTTCTCATCAAATCTTTCTTGGAGTTCATACATAAGATCCATTGGTCTTTCTACTTCTCGTAAAGTCGGTTCTCTCTATCACTCCAAACATATTCTCACACCTGAGGCTATTCTCTATCTCTACAAATCTACCATTTAGACCATGTATGAAGTACTGTCATATTTGCACTGGTGAATCTCTGCCCCATTTGAGGGTTCTTGATAAGGTGCAGAAACGTATCTGTAATTTGATTGGCCTCCACCCTTTCTTCTTCTCTGCACCCTCTCTCTCATAGACGTGATGTTGCTAGTCCGTCTTTTCTATAATACTATTATGGTATGTGTTCTTCAGAATTGTGTGATCTATTCCCTGCTTCCTTTGTTCCAGCTCACTTGACTCGTTGGTCAAGTGGTCTCCATCAATTCGCTGTTTTTATACTTCATTGTAATAAAACTTCCTATTCAAGTAGCTTCTTTCAAAGAACCGCAGGCTTGTGGAACTCTCTTCCTGCTGACTGTTTTCCTCCTACCTTTAGCCTTAAGTTTTTAAGACTAAGGCCAATAGGCATCTCCTGTTTTTGTGATAATCATCTTTGTTCTTGTTAGCTCCTTACATCAAGTGGCTTCATGCCTTGTCTGGAGCGATTTTCATAAAAAATATTGTCCATGTGGATGAGAATGATATCCCCTTATCTGTCGGCTTGTCAAATATTTCGTGTCTAAGCCGTCATAGATGACAATATTTCGGATATTTTCCCCTGCGATCTTCTTTGTGTGCTTGTGCCAAACTCAGGAACCGTCATAGCATATTAAACCCAACCCCTTATCAGAGTCACTATTTACTTGCCTTCAGACGAGGACAATGTTAGACACAAGATCAAGAATAGACGGATCCCTCCGAAAGGGAACTCTGAATTGGAACAACATTTTTTAATCAATTTTTTCAGTCTTGAAGGATTTCACCATCTCTGATCCAGAACAGACACTTCACTTTGATCCTAGCCTGAAGGTTGATCCCTTTATTAGAGCCCTGGGCGTACACTGTTTACTTCCCATTTTCTCATATTTATATTTAACATCTAATACACGGGTTGTACCAGCCAACAATAAAATACCTTTTATAATATCCGCAATGCTTCAAGCAAACTTCAACATTATTTTAATTATTATATTTTACTCAATGAATTACTTTTTAATTTTATGTTCTTTTGTATGTTCATGTTTTAATAGAATTATGTAAATATATGAAGAAAATAATAAAAACTAACTCATAAAACTTGTATAACCGAACGTTTAAAATTGTTTTCACTTATTCTATTTTAATTTTCGATAGATATTTTATACAGCAACAGGCGATTTACCAACCAATGAAAAAATTTTTAAATAAATTTTATATTCTTCAAGTTTTGCTCACTGAAAGACAAGATATGCAAAACTTTAAAAGTATGCGAGGATATAAGGCAATAATGGTATCGGTAAAAAGAAAGTTGACCATGAACTGCCTCGTTTTAAACTTAAGAAACTTCAATTATCAATCAGTTGTTCTTTTTATCTCTTTAAATAAAAAAAATATAAAACGTTAAAAATATGATTTATACCCAATTAAATGCAATACTGAATTTTAGGTAGGAACTGTTTATTTTTATTTCTTTGTTTTGTTTTGTTTTTTATACGCAGTAAAGATAATCTGAAGAGCGAATAAATTTCTTGAACGACTGCAGATTTCTTCAAAATTGCATTTGCTTCCAGTTTTGACTCTTGGCCATTTTCGGTAAAAAGAATGGAATAAATCAGAGAAACAAATTTAATCCGTACTTACAAACACAATGTAGACCTTTTTGGAAGTTGTTCAGAATCTTAGCTTTTTTTTTTTTTTTTCATTCTTGCAATTCAGGGAGCCGTGTCTTTTTCGTGAAGAGAGACAACATTTTTCAAGAGGTCATTGTTGAATAAATATTTGTGAAGGGGGAAATGCCATGGCCCTAAAAGAACCTTAATGAGCTTATAACAAAACTAAATTTCCTTTTTCTTTTATAACAGCAATTTGATTATATATATATATATATATATATATATATATATATGAGAGAGAGAAAGAGAGATTAGTGGGATGTATATTAGCATGTCTTCCTGGAAACAAAAATGGAGGTTGAAGTTATGGAGATCCTCTTGTACCTACTTATGCTTATAACATACAAATGTTTAAATCTTATATTTTAGGGAGGGGGTATTTCTTAAGACCCTTCTCTCTCTTATTTTGTATTTTTTGTTATCAGTAAGTTATTTCCTTCATGAAGACTAACAGAATGAGAGAAAATAAAACAACCATTGTTTTTCTTGGGTTTTTTTTGTCTGCATTATATTTTTAAATATTCTTTTTGTCATTCTTTAGTTTTACTTATGTCAGGGCGAGTCCTTCCCTTTTATTTCTTTTTTCTTTTCGATTTTTATTGCAAGATTTTTCATGTATACGAATTAGATAACCAAAATTTCGTTCGTCTGAATGTAAGGGCATAAAAAGCTTGTGATAATGATAAAAAGACAAAATGGCGGTCATATTTCGCAGTTATTTTTTCTCTCCTACCCCCGGTCTGTATATTTAAGCATTTTTTTCTTATTCAATTATTTACTTCTGCTAACATGATTATAGAAAGGCAAAAAAGTAGAAACAATCACTACCTGAAATATTTTGATATATAATTTTTTTTCTTCACTTTTTTGCATATTTGTACATTAGATTTATTTTTAGATGTGCTCTTGGAAGTCTAGGAATGGTTTTTATTCTTTCGGTTGAAATAGCATTTACGTCGGTCTGTTATGCTTAGGTTTGGAATAGAATTTTCCTTTGATCTGTCAAGCTTAAGTTTGAAATTGCATTACCGTCAGTCTGCCTGATAATGTTTTATATAGTATTTTGTCTGATCTGTAACGCTTAAGTTTGAAATAACATTACTTTAGTCTGTCAGGCTTGTTTGGAAAAACATTTCCTTTGGGCTGTCAGGCTTAAGTTTGAAATAGCATTTTCTTTGGTCTGTCAGGCTTATGTTTGAAATAGTATTTTCTTTGGTCTTTAAGGCGTAAGTTTGAAATTACATTTTTATTGATCTGTCAGGCTTAAGTTTGAAATAACATTTTCTTTGGTCTTTCGGGCTTCAGTTTTAAATAGTATTTTCTTTGGTCTGTCAGGCTTAAGGTTGAAATAGCATTTTCTTTGGTCTGTCAGGCTTAAGTTTGAAATAACATTTTCTTTGGTCTTTCGGGCTTCAGTTTTAAATAGTATTTTCTTTGGTCTGTCAGGCTTAAGGTTGAAATAGCATTTTCTTTGGTCTGTCAGGCTTAAGTTTGAAATAACATTTTCTTTAGTCTGTCAAGCTTAAGTTTGAAATAGTATTTTCTTTGGTTTTACAAGCTTAAGTTTGAAATAGTACTTTCGTTTGTCTGTCAGGCTTAAGTTTGAAATAGCATTTTCTTTGGTCTGTCAGGCTTAAGATTGTAAATAGCATGTCAGTTTGTGATTTTTATACTTAGAATATCATTTTCGTTTCTAAACGTACAGATAGAATGAACAACGCCTCCGAAGAATATCTGCCATTATTTCTTGATTTTTTAACATTTTTTTTTTTTAAGTCTTGAAGGATTTTCGAATTTCTCAAGTGTCTATTTTACCTGGAACCATATTAAATTGAACCATTTCAATGATAGGAGAGAAAAAAGAAATATAAAGAAAACTTAAGTAAAGGTAGCCTTTTTCTACAATTTCGTTTCATATATATATATATATATATATATATATATATATATATATATATATATATTGTCTTTTTGTCATTCTTAAAGAATTTACTTTATATATTTTTTCATTTATCGGAAAGAACTCTAGTTAAAGAATGTTCTCCAATTATAGTAGACTTTCGTATCATGTGAAAAGCTCAAAAAGTTATTCCAAGTCTTAATAAACCACAGGTAATGGTCCAAGAGAGAGAAAAAAATATAATAAAAAATAAAAAAAACTCCGATATATTTTCATTCAATAATTGTATTGAAGCCATATTATTTGTCCTTGTTCTGCTTTCAATGGAAAAAAATAACAAAATAAAATAAAAAGAGGTTAAAACAATCAAATGGCAGAAATAAAAAATGGCTGATGACATTTTTCTGCAGGGGAAAAGAAGTTCCGATTGCCTAGGTTAATTGTGAACATAATATTTATTTGCCTTCTTGTTCCTGTTTACTCTTGGAGTAGTTGAACCAACAGTACTATAAATAAATATATATCTTACATACAAAAAAAAATAACAGTCTTATTTAATATTGTAGGTTTCAAAAATCGCTACAAATTTGAGTTCAATAGACTGTTCTAGTATCGACGTTCGTTATTACATAGATTGAACTTGGGTTTGAGGCTATTATGTAAGATATACACTGTCTCCACTTTACACCGGGGAGAGCATCGCAGTTTGGGAGTCTCTTGAATAATCCAAATAATACAAATTATGTTAAGTTGTTCGGAAAGTAATAGCCGATTTTTTAACACATTTTTAAAAAGTAAAGTTGATTTAGTGTTTTATACAAAATTTTACATGCTTAAAAATTAATGTGTGCTCTTTAATTAATTTCCAATAATTTCTTTCAGAATACAATTTTGAAGCATATAAGCCCTTAATAATATGAATAGTCAGTTATAAGTTATCTCTCTTTATAAGAACTCTTCACTGACGTCACTCCAGAAATAATAATAATTAATGTCTACTCTTTAATAAATTGCCAATAATTTCTTTCCAACCTGATTAATCTCATTCCCCTGAAGATGGACCCGGATGGGTCTGAAAGTACTTGGGAGACAAATCTAAACTATGGCAAATTCATCAGTCAATTCCCCTCCGAAACTAAGATTCTGATTCGGACTATTGAAAGGATCTACCAAAGGATATCTAGACATGAGTTGTCTCTTATATTCAACAATAATATATATATATATATATATATATATATATATATGTGTCTGTGTGCGCATATATTTTACTTAATGTTAGGCTCAATTGCTTGGCCTGTAATTATAGAAAGATATTGTATCAGATCCATCCATCTGGAGTTTATTTTGTTTTTGAACCCATTGCAAATATTTTCACTGGAAATTAATCCACATTTATACCCATTGCACCTAGCAGCTCTGCTCCAAAATTCATAATGATCGGTTAATTAGTTTAGGAATGAATCCTATACATACAAAAATATAAACATATTTATATATATACAGGATGTTGCAGCAAAATCCGACACTTGAAAACAAGAAAAAAACGAAATAGGCAAAAAAACAAAAAGTTGCACATGCAGAGACCCGACAGTTTATTTAGCAACAGTTAGAATTACATACATTATTTTTCGATGTAACTGCCGCCGACTGAAACGACAATCTCAAGGCTGGTGTAAAATGAATCGCACGCTTTGGCAACCATATCCTTGTCTGTAGACGTGAGCGCCTCCACGATAGCAGCCTTCAGAGAGTCAAATGTGTTGTGGGCGTGTTTGTTGGTATTGGCCTCAATCACACCCCAGAAGAAATAGTCAAGTGGTGGGGAACATTGTTGAGCAGCCACGCTAGGGTTGTCTTGGCCTTGTGTGCAGGAGCCGAGTCCTGCTAGAAACATAGGGGTGTCCGGCGGCGACCTCATCCATCTAGGGCTTCACCACGCTCCTCAGCATCTCCTGGAAGATCTCGGCAGTGACTCTCAGGCTCTTTCGAAAGAAGAATGGAGGTATGACGTCCCTTTGCTGAAGATGCCACCAAGGACCATGCCAGAGGAGGGAAACTGTGTATGCTTTACGACGGGAACATCCTCGATGTCTTTGCAGATCCACCTGACATTCTACCTGGTCGAAATTCTTTTCATTAGAGAAGAACTTAAGCATCTTGGCGGACTCGTGCTTGAGCTTGTTCAGCAAAAGCGCGGCCTTGATCTTCCTAAACTCCTTGGAGGCATTCATGATAAGCATATGGTGAGACTCGCTGTAGGAGGAGTAACCAGTGTCCTTCTTTATCGTTTGGTAGATTGTCGACTTGTGACAGCCAATTTCAGCAACAATCTTGGCGTAGCTCTGGCTTCTAGAGTATGCTGATACCGATCTTCCATTTAAATTGAAGTGAGCGACCATAGCCAAGAGCGACCCAAAGGCTCCCTTTCCATTAACTACTACAACGAGGTGTAGGGGGGGGCGTCACTCCTTTCCCAGGATTACCCCACTTACCATTGATCCTTACATTATAATGCTCAGTGTTTAGCAAGGGGGCATCAAGTACTATTTTTAAAGTCTTTAGTATGACTCGACCGAGAATTGAACCCTGGTCTCCCGGCCTATTAGTGAACACTCTTACTATTATGCCAAATGGGGCGCTGCTTATATATATATATATATATATATATATATATATATATATATATATATATATATATATATATATATATATATATATGAGTGAGAGGGTGGGGTGGGGGGAGATGAACAAGTTTAAATGTTTAAATAGATGGATTTCAACAAACAGATGAAAATGAGCAGACTTAGCTTGCTGGGTCTTTGAACTTATATATGTAGATAAAGGCATCAACTGTTTTGCTGCGATTCTTGCAACAACATGACTGAAATGAATCTGCATTATCATCTTGTCAGCAGAGGTATTTAATTTGTCATTCGTCAACATCCACCCCGACTCACACCAGACAAACCACTTGGGCCTCACACCCTGTCTGACCCTTAAGATGACCTTAAGGAACAAAATCAACTGCAGGCGGGTCAAGTCTAATTTGCACAACCTTACCCGAAGTAAAATAGACATCGCTGCAAAGTTTTTACTTATTTATATTTTTTGGTTAAAGTCAACAAATTAAGAATAATATATATATATATATATATATATATATATATATATATATATATGAGAGAGAATAAACAACACACTTAGGATGTTCATTTTACTGATGTCAGTTTAAGTATGACAATAAATACACACACACATATATAGTTTGAATTACCTACTGGGGAGTTTGAATCACCAACTAGACACCATCCTCGAGTGTCTTCGGTCTCTCTGTAAAAGGGTTTGTCAGAATATCCTGACATGAGGATACTTCCCCCTACAAGTAAACCCTGCCCAAATATTCAAAATAACATAGTATTCGAAGCCCAAATAAGATCCCCTATGGTATGACTACACTAGCTCATACGAGGAATAGTGCACTTCCTCCAAGTGTAACATCACTTAGCTGGGTACTCCACCAGACCAGATGAATTCTTGTCCTTGAATCCAGTAAGACCAATAGACACGATAAAAGATATACTATAAAATAGTTAACTGGTCAATTGGGGAGAGGAGAATCAATGTTCTTCACTTCTTTATTAACTCAACTTTTGAGAAATAAAGGAGAACTATAATTGAACACTTGGATATCTGTGTATCTCATATAGAGATCGTGTTAGCCCCAGGAAGGAGTCCCTTGATTTTTGAGAACTTCCACCGAAGTAAAATGAAAAAAATATATATATAGTAATCCAGGTAAAGTTTGTATTCAGAGTAAAACATCCAGAGAATCTCTACTGTACTTATATAATAGTGCTCGACTATAAATAGAGCTTTTTTATTCATGATAATACTTTTATTCATGATAATACTTTTATTCATGATAATACTTTTATTCATAATAATACTTTTATTTATCATAATACTTTATTTATACAAGAATCTCAAAAGGGACACTATGCACTATTTACCCCATGTCTACTTTTATTCATAATAATACTTTTATTTATGATAATACTTTTATTGATGATAATACTTTTATTGATGATAATACTTTTATTCATAATAATACTTTTATTCATGATAATACTTTTATTCATAATACTTTTATTGATGATAATACTTTTATTCATGATAATACTTTTATTCATGATACTTTTATTCATAATACTTTTATTGATGATAATACTTTTATTCATGATAATACTTTTATTGATGATAATACTTTTATTGATGATAATACTTTTATTCATGATAATACTTTTATTTATGATAATACTTTTATTCATGATAATACTTTTATTCATAATAATACTTTTATTTATAATAATACATTTATTTATAATAATACTTTTATTCATAATACTTTTATTGATGATAATACTTTTATTCATAATAATACTTTTATTTATAATAATACTTTTATTCATGATAATACTTTTATTCATAATAATACTTTTATTTATGATAATACTTTTATTGATGATAATACTTTTATTCATGATAATACTTTTATTCATGATAATACTTTTATTTATGATAATACTTTTATTCATAATACTTTTATTGATGATAATACTTTTATTCATGATAATACTTTTATTTATGATAATACTTTTATTGATGATAATACTTTTATTCATGATAATACTTTTATTTATGATAATACTTTTATTGATGATAATACTTTTATTCATGATAATACTTTTATTCATAATAATACTTTTATTCATAATAATACTTTTATTGATGATAATACTTTTATTCATGATAATACTTTTATTTATGATAATACTTTTATTGATGATAATACTTTTATTCATGATAATACTTTTATTCATAATAATACTTTTATTCATAATAATACTTTTATTGATGATAATACTTTTATTCATGATAATACTTTTATTTATGATAATACTTTTATTGATGATAATACTTTTATTCATGATAATACTTTTATTCATAATAATACTTTTATTCATAATAATACTTTTATTGATGATAATACTTTTATTCATGATAATACTTTTATTTATGATAATACTTTTATTGATGATAATACTTTTATTCATGATAATACTTTTATTCATAATAATACTTTTATTCATAATAATACTTTTATTTATGATAATACTTTTATTGATGATAATACTTTTATTCATGATAATACTTTTATTTATGATAATACTTTTATTCATGATAATACTTTTATTCATAATAATACTTTTATTCATAATAATACTTTTATTGATGATAATACTTTTATTCATGATAATACTTTTATTCATGATAATACTTTTATTCATGATAATACTTTTATTGATGATAATACTTTTATTCATGATAATACTTTTATTTATGATAATACTTTTATTCATGATAATACTTTTATTGATGATAATACTTTTATTCATAATAATACTTTTATTTATAATAATACTTTTATTCATAATACTTTTATTCATAATACTTTTATTGATGATAATACTTTTATTCATAATAATACTTTTATTCATAATAATACTTTTATTTATAATAATATTTTTATTGATGATAATACTTTTATTTATAATAATACTTTTATTTATAATAATACTTTTATTCATAATACTTTTATTGATGATAATACTTTTATTGATGATAATACTTTTATTGATGATAATACTTTTATTCATGATAATACTTTTATTGATGATAATACTTTTATTGATGATAATACTTTTATTGATGATAATACTTTTATTCATAATAATACTTTTATTTATAATAATACTTTTATTCATAATACTTTTATTCATAATAATACTTTTATTTATAATACTTTTATTGATGATAATACTTTTATTCATAATAATACTTTTATTTATAATAATACCTTTATTCATAATACTTTTATTGATGATAATACTTTTATTCATAATAATACTTTTATTTATAATAATACTTTTATTTATAATAATACTTTTATTCATAATACTTTTATTGATGATAATACTTTTATTGATGATAATACTTTTATTGATGATAATACTTTTATTGATGATAATACTTTTATTGATGATAATACTTTTATTCATGATAATACTTTTATTCATGATAATACTTTTAATCATGATAATACTTTTATTCATGATAATACTTTTATTGATGATAATACTTTTATTGATGATAATACTTTTATTGATGATAATACTTTTATTGATGATAATACTTTTATTCATCATAATACTTTTATTTATCATAATACTTTATTTATACAAGCATCTCAAAAGGGACACTATGCACTATTTACCCCATGTCTACTTTGATTCATAATAATACTTTTATTTATAATAATACTTTTATTTATGATAATACTTTTATTCATGATAATACTTTTATTGATGATAATACTTTTATTCATAATACTTTTATTTATGATAATACTTTTATTCATGATAATACTTTTATTGATGATAATACTTTTATTGATGATAATACTTTTATTCATAATAATACTTTTATTTATAATAATACTTTTATTCATAATACTTTTATTGATGATAATACTTTTATTCATAATAATACTTTTATTTATAATAATACTTTTATTCATAATACTTTTATTGATGATAATACTTTTATTGATGATAATACTTTTATTTATAATAATACTTTTATTCATGATACTTTTATTGATGATAATACTTTTATTGATGATAATACTTTTATTTATGATAATACTTTTATTTATGATAATACTTTTATTCATGATAATACTTTTATTGATGATAATACTTTTATTGATGATAATACTTTTATTCATAATAATACTTTTATTCATAATACTTTTATTGATGATAATACTTTTATTCATAATAATACTTTTATTTATAATAATACTTTTATTCATAATACTTTTATTGATGATAATACTTTTATTTATAATAATACTTTTATTCATAATACTTTTATTGATGATAATACTTTTATTGATGATAATACTTTTATTGATGATAATACTTTTATTTATGATAATACTTTTATTCATGATAATACTTTTATTGATGATAATACTTTTATTCATAATAATACTTTTATTTATAATAATACTTTTATTCATAATACTTTTATTGATGATAATACTTTTATTCATAATAATACTTTTATTTATAATAATACATTTATTTATAATAATACTTTTATTCATAATACTTTTATTGATGATAATACTTTTATTCATAATAATACTTTTATTTATAATAATACTTTTATTCATAATACTTTTATTGATGATAATACTTTTATTCATAATAATACTTTTATTTATAATAATACTTTTATTCATGATAATACTTTTATTCATGATGATACTTTTATTCATGATGATACTTTTATTCATGATGATACTTTTATTCATGATGATACTTTTATTCATGATGATACTTTTATTCATGATGATACTTTTATTCATGATGATACTTTTATTCATGATAATACTTTTATTCATGATAATACTTTTATTCATGATAATACTTTTATTCATCATAATACTTTTATTTATCATAATACTTTATTTATACAAGCATCTCAAAAGGGACACTATGCACTATTTACCCCATGTCTACTTTGATTCATAATAATACTTTTATTTATAATAATACTTTTATTTATGATAATACTTTTATTGATGATAATACTTTTATTGATGATAATACTTTTATTGATGATAATACTTTTATTTATGATAATACTTTTATTGATGATAATACTTTTATTGATGATAATACTTTTATTGATGATAATACTTTTATTTATGATAATACTTTTATTGATGATAATACTTTTATTGATGATAATACTTTTATTCATAATACTTTTATTGATGATAATACTTTTATTGATGATAATACTTTTATTCATAATAATATTTTTATTTATAATAATACTTTTATTTATAATAATACTTTTATTCATAATAATATTTTTTATTTATAATAATAATTTTATTCATAATACTTTTATTTATAATAATACTTTTATTCATAATACTTTTATTTATAATAATACTTTTATTCATAATAATACTTTTATTTATGATAATACTTTTATTCATACAAGCATCCTAAAAGGGACACTAGGCACTATTGACCCGATGTCTACTTTTATTCATAATAATACTTTTATTTATGATAATACTTTTATTTATCATAATACTTTTATTTATAATAATACTTTTATTGATACAAGCATATGAAAACAAACGTAGATTTGCATATAACTTCTATCACCAATATTGAGGGTATCCAACAAAAAGTAGCATTACACATAAAATGTGCATACATATATAAAACATCTATCTATATATATATATATATATATATATACCCATAAACATTTATATATAAAATATAATTAACCACGGACAAGTGTTTCACCGTTTTATAGCTAATCAGCATGGCTGAATCTAGCTAGAGTTAAAACTGAGACCACACGGGCTGAAGTCTGATGCCCGGTTTCAAATCTCGCTAAATTAGGCCACGTTGATGAGCCGTAAAATGGTGAAACACGTGTCTGTGGATAATATATATATATATATATATATAAAGTGGTGAACTAAAAGCGAACTTTTAGGAAAGGTAAACCCTATTGTGAAAAGTATACAGCTCAATATCCAGGATAGAGCAGATAGATATGTAGAAGGATGAAAAGGAATTAGAAAAGCAAAAGTCAAATCGTATTTCTATTCAGTTGCTCAGAGCAAGGTATATTCCGCAAAAGGCAATTTATTCAAGTTAAATTTTTCCTTAAGCCAGGCTTTTCAAAGATCAAAATCTTATCATCAGAGGAAGTCGTTGGGATAGATAAGTTGGCAAAGGCCAAGATTTAAAATTTGAAAAAGTAAAATAAAAATTGTAGGGAAAAAACACAGGGCAAAACTCTGCCCGAATGCAAGCAAATGTCCGATTGCAAAAAAGTCTGGTGTCATAAAGTCCAGCGGAGAAAGTGAAATGTAGATAGGTAGGTCGTTAAAAGGCACGAGAAGTGACAAGAGAGGATTCAAAGTTAAATTCCAAAAACCACATCTTCAGGTGCGGCGAAGATAGATAGAATCCAGAGGGTAAAAGGTCCAATAAAAGGTACGTTCGTGGATGCAACAAGGCTCAGTAAAACGTGAGGTGGAAAGTATTCGCCATTTAAAAAGACTTCCTGGGCTAAAAATTTGCTTGCATTCGATTGAATAAATTGCCTTTTTGCGGAATATACCTTGCTCTGAGCAACTAAATAGAAATACGATTTGACTTTTGCTTTTCTCATTCCTTTTCATCCTTCTACATACATATATATATATATATGCACATTTTATGTAAAATACTGCTTTTTGCTGGAAAACACTCAATATCGGTGATAGAACTTATATGTTTGTAGACATAGAGCCAATAGTGCCTAGTGATTGGCAGTTTATTTTGTCTTTAAAATCTCCCCCTCTTGTTCTTGCTCTCTTTCTCTCTCTCTCTCTCATAATTTGTTTCATGCTTGTAGAATGAGCTCTCTGTATGAGAAAATAATGGTTTCTACTTAGCGTAAAGCATTACTCTTTGTAATTAGAATTTAGTTCTCTTGGGAACCGGTAATGCAAACAAATATAAAAGTATTATAATTTCTCTTACTTTCGTTTAGGGGTAAGATTGTTGACTACTAACGGTCGGGTTTCGAATATCAACTTGAAGCACTCACAATGTCTAGTCACAGTGAGGAGCCGTGATACACTGAAACAGCTGACTGTGAATGAGAAATATATATATATATATATATATATATATGCATGCATGCACTCTGACAAACATGGATAAACTAGCCAGTGTACGGAAAGTAAGAAAACAGAGGCCAATTTTTCATATTATTTTTTATAATAAATCTAAAAAGTCTATATTATCATTATGTCAAAATCGTCCTTTCAGATGACGACCTCTCCCTTGAACCCCTTCCTCAATTTGTCAGGGTAATAATGGGACAGTGTGGATAAAAGAAAAAGAAATGACACTTAACATGGCCTGGAAACAAAAATATGGACAAGTTAACCTTTTCACTCTTTGTTTGTTGGACGTGTTCTTCATTTTGACCATGGGAAAATAGCAAACATTTATTTTCTTGAGTTGTATGTGTGTGTGTGTGTGTGTGTATATATATATATATATATATATATATACATCATGGACGGCGGCACCGGGGGGGGGGGTAGAGGGGGCGCAAGCCTCCCCCACTTTTTGACTTGGCCCCCCCTCCCACTTTACGGTCATCAATAATGAAGTTATATATGCATGTGTTTAAACGGCCCCCCCCCACTTTTTAAGAACCCCCCCCCCACTTTTATAACTGTGCCGCCGGTCCTGTATATATATATATATATATATATATAACAAAACTATAACATTTTTGGATTTACTTACTTCTGAAAGCGTCCAAACCCCATCCAAGACAACCTCCACCCCAGACAACCTTTACTGTAAGTTCCACATATATTTATAAATTTATTACTTTTTACCCACTTTTGGTTTTTGGGTTTTCCGTTGGCTGATATATATATATATATATATATATATATCAACGCAAGTTTTATTGAATAGAAGTGAAATCTTCTGTCTATTTATTTTCTGATCCCTTCTTTCCCACTGGGGGACCAGTGATCTGATGCTATGTTACAGTGTATACAGGAACTTGTAATATTTACAAGTACTTTCAACTCACATGAGTCATCCTCAAACACGTGATGGTGTTGATACAAATGAAAATGGTGAATTTATAATGAAATGGCGATTAAAAATTTCTTAAAAACATTTTAAGATTCCCTCCCCATCATCGTACCGAGCCTGGTTGATGGTAAGTTTACATGAATAGCGTTTCGACGGTGGGAAGACAAAGACTACGGTTTGAAACGGTCTTTGTTTTATCGCCATTTAATGAAAAACACACCTGGATACGACAGGTAAAAATTGTCAATGACTCTGAGACACTCCTCTCTTGTCACTGCCCTGATTTCGGCTGTGATGCCCCTCTTCAGTCCAGGAATAGTCTGGGGATTGTTTTGATAGGCATTACCTTTGAGATAACCCCACATATAAGGGTACGGTCAGGTAAAGTGTGAAGCCCATTCAGAATCACATATTGTACTGATGAGACGATCACCAAAGTCTCCCTCATATCATTTAACACCGATAAAACAAAGACTGCTGGACATTGATAACTGAAAATTGGTGGACAAGTCAGGCATATACTATAATGAATTTGTACTATATATGGTTTGATTGCAGAAAGGATTGTGAATTTTATTAAAGATTCCATGGGTGGCATTTTTAGAAGAGACGAAGGGGGATCACCCTGTAAGATTACTGATGCTGATACTATTAGTAGTCAATAAAATAATGTACTCTTCAAGTATTCTTTAATCAACCTTTAATTGTTCTCAACAGTTCAATACTTATATGCTCCAAACCTGTTGGCCAAATTTGTTATGAAGCATCCTTGGTCAGCTGTGTGTGTGATATATAGTAGAGTCATTTATAAATCTCTAAAGAGACGATCACTAAAGTGTCCCACATTACAATTATTGAAGATTACAGAAAAAAAGTAGAACTAAACAATCTGCATAATAAGCACACCTGGACTTGTCCACCAAGTTTCAATCATGAATGTCCAACAGTCTTTGTTTTATTGCTGTTCAATGATAAGAACACCTGGGCACGACGTGTAAAATTGTCAATAACTTTGACACACTCCTCTCTTGGCACGGTCCATATTTCGGCTGTGATGGCCGCCCTCTTCAGTCCAGGAATAGTCTGGGGATTGTTTTGGTAAACATTATCTGTGAGATAACCCCAAAGATATATAGAGCCTATTCCATATACCATAACGGTATGCATTAGGCTAAGGACTCACCATGCATGAACATGTAAGCAAGGAAAGCAAATTACATATAATAGGCTATGAACAGATTTAGTTGCAAAAAACAGATTTTATGGTACATGGCGACTCCCCAAAATGCCACCCGTTGAATCGTTCATAAAATTCACAATCTTTTCTGCAATCCAACCATTTGTTATACAAATAAACTTCAGTCTATGCCTGACTTGTCCATCAAGCTTCAGTCATGAATATAGAACAGTCTTTTTTTTTTAATCACTGTTTAATGTGCATCTCTGCGCTGCAAACACACCTGGATACAACGTACAAAATTGTCAATAACCGACACACACTCTTCTTTTGGTACTGCCATGATTTGAGCTGCGATGGCTCTCTTTATTTCAGGAATAGTCTTTTTTTTTGTTTTGATAGATATTGGTATTATTACAACTAGCATTTTGTCTGTTTGAGTGGGGAGGGGGGTCTACAGAAGATCCAAGTGGCATTTTAAAAACTTTAAAAAGTAAATTACTATTTTATTTCAGTACTAAAAATACAATGTCAGGCTAACACTAATTTTTATGCAAAAACAAGTAAAATAGGCGAGATATTTTAACGGTCCCTATTCTAAAATTGAACCGAATAAAACTTTTTCTTTTCTATTTTTTTCTTCTTTTCTTTGTCTTTCTCTTTGTCGACTGGATTTTATTTTTATTTTTATTCTTTTTTAACAACAATGCTAGTTGAGGAAACTCTTTATATGATTTCCACACAACAGCTGCCAGTTTCCACCCACAGTTGAGTTAATTTTCTATTTAAATTCTCTGTAGCCATTACTTATATTTTTTTTTGTCATCTTTTCTTTCTCTTTTTTAGCCCTTTGCTTCCATTCTTTTTCATCTTCTTTTTCTTCAGTTAAAAGAAAGAGAAAAAAATCCACTCTTTCTTTCTGTTACCTCCCACCTTCTCTCAACATATCTCTCCCATACCCCACGAGAAAACGAAAAGAAAAAACGATCAAAAACGAAGCAAAATAAAAAATAAAATAAAAACGAAACGAAATAATAATAAAAAAAAATCTTAATTTAAACACGCTACAAATTTAAGAAACTTCAGATTAAATTTGATATAGCTTATACTATTTTTTTTTCTTTCTTCCAGTTCTTTGTTCTTTTTATTCAAACTTGAGCTAAGGTATAATTTTATTTCAAACATTTACTTATAACTAAACTAAAAAAAAAAAAAAAAAAAAAAAAAAAAGGTAGCCATTGTTATTTTTTCTTAATTATTGGGAGATGGCGACCACCGAGATTCATTCAAATTTCTTTTGGGAACACTGACTAATTATGATTTGAATTATTCAGGTCAATATAGTTTTGTCTCAGCATGTCTACCCCTTCATGAGGGGAGAAAGAGAGAGAAAAAAAATGAAACCTCAATTCCATTTCAGTGTTGTTACCTTTAAAATTTTGAAGTATGTAACGCCCCCAACACACACACAAACGAGAGAGAGAGAGAGAGAGAGAGAGAGAGAGATAGATAGATAGATAGATAGATAGATAGATAGAAAGTATATTTATTCTAATTTGAAAGAAATATTTAGTTCCTTCCTTTCATGTATATGTTATGTCTGAAAAACAAAACACCAAAAAATAAAACTCATTGAATGGCGATAAACCAAAGACTGTTGGACATTCATGACTGAAACTTGGTGGGCAAGTCAGATACAGACTGAAGTTTATGTTTTACTTAATATGGTTGGAGTGCAGAAAGGATTACAAGCAAATTGTTTCATTTCATGCTTAAACATTCTTCACTACTGATACAGAAGACCCCCCTCCCCTTCCAAAAATATCACGCGACACACTCCTTTCTTGGCACTGTCCTAGTTTTGGCCGTAATGGACATCTTCAGGTTAGCAAGAGGCTGAGGATTGTTTTGATAGATATTATCTTTCAGATGACCCCACAGATAAAAAATCAGGCGGGCGGGGGGGGGGGGAATGGTCCGGTGAGTGTGAAGCCCATTCAGAATCACACCTAATGAGATGATCACCAAAGTGCCTCTGCAGCCATTCAAACGAATCATTTGAAATGTGGGGAGTTGCTCCATCTTGCGTAACTCACTGTTCATCCTTCACAACATCCCTTCGTCTGCCCCAAACTTCTTACTGACCACTAGATAGTGCTCAGTATTGGTCAACACAGAGGTGCACATTTGGAGCATATCAATGAATGGTGATAAAACAAAGATTGTTGGGCATTCATGACTGAAACTTGGTGGACAAGTCAAGCATAGACTGAAATTTATTTGTACCAAATATGGTTGGATTACAGAAAGGATTATTATTTTATTAACGAGCTCATGGGTGACATTCTTTAGATTCACCTTATAGCAGTTTCTTTGGCCTATCATGCAGCCTCGTAACTCTCGCTTCCTTTATTTTGTTCTTTAGTCCTTGCATTCCATGAGCGATGTTGCGGACAAAGGGGGAGGAATTGCTGTTTTCTGAGTCGTAATCTATCCATCTAACATTTATCGTTTGCTTGTTTTTTTTTACCTTAAAGCAGTATTTTTTTTTAGCTCCTTACATCAAGTGGCTTCATGCCTTGTCTGGAGCGATTTCCATTATTTTTTATTATTTACTTTCTAGAATATTACGAATCACTGAAGTTAAGCAATCTTCAGCCTGGTCAGTAATTAGATGGTTGACCATCTAAGGATAACAGGTGCTATAAGAATGAATGTTAGTAGAGCTAGAACAGTTGAGGTAGCATGTTCAGTTTAATGTCGTTTTCCGGGGCATTTATAACGACAGCTAACAGAACGAAAAAGGGGTTAAGAAAAAAATAGGCAATAAATAAATGTTACCAAAGGCAAGATAGGTTACTCTTCTATGAACCTGGATAAGTTTATTTGTGTTTTAACTTATTTTAAAGCGTTTTTTATTTCGATTTAAAATTAGTATTGAGCGGTCACGTGATCAAATCTTTTGTTTGTTTTCAATTCTAAAATGGCGTCTCGACACTACTTTTAAATCGAACAAAAAAACGCTTTAAAATAAGTTAAAACACAAATAAACTTATCCAGGTAGGTAGAAGTATAACTTTTTTGCCTTTGGTACCATTTATATGTTGCCGATTTGTTTTCTTCACCCCTTTTTCGTTCTGTTAGCTGTCATTATAAATGCTGGCCGTTCCCCATATACATTACAAGCCAGTTACCCAACTTGTAACTACCTATTACATTGTTAACTTAGAGTAATAACCCTTTTTATATTTGTATGTTGGCCGTTCAAGCTTTTTTTTAAATACCTTCAGATAACATTAGAAAGTTTTAAATAACATTTTCCGAATTGAACACTCAAATTGCATGGACATATCTTTAGAATATCAATCCGTGTTTTCCACAAGATGAGCAATCTAATAGTTTTTTTTTTCCATTAATGAATTTAAAACAGCTTTTTCAGAGGAACAATAAAACGCAATGTCTCATCAGTAAATGTTTGAATGGCGTCTTTGCGTTACAGGTCGTCGTTTGTTCCAATTCCCGACTGCTCCAAATCTGAAGCTCACACAAAAAGGGCACTTATATTAATTAAAATCAATAAAGACACTCTTGTGTTACTCATGTTGGCTGACACCAGAAAGGAATCAACTTAGTTTTGTTCAACTTGATCACTTCAAGATTCCCCCATCGACTATCCTAATAAGCAATCAAGTCATCGTATTAGCTCACATCCGAGGAGAGGCACATACGATGGTCAGCCAATGGAACCGATCATTCATTACGGGAATTTTCTGTTGTCTTCTCTTAGGGTTTTGCTTCATCACTCACTTTCTAGAACTGATTGCTTATTTGCTTCTTTATCTAGCTAGATGGGCACAAGGCTGGAATGTGGGGAAACCCAGCTGCCTCAAAGGAGGGGGGGGGACCTCTGGCTGGTTGAAAAATTTAGCCAAGATTAACCTATTGGCATTTCCCGGTAGGGGTGCCTTAGACGACTGGCAATAAACGAACTGCTCTTTTGAAGAAGGAGGTAATGCCTGGGAGGGTGCATCTCCGAGGATCGAGTCGAACCATTTTTCATTCAGACAAAAAAGAGACTGGTGCTGTCGAGTCAGCCGCTAGTTTGTCGGAACGATTTCTGAGATGAACCTCACCTGAAATGAAATACGCTGTCAGTAGCAGCTTTCTCCAACTCTTACAAGTTGCGGACAAACTATCCAACAGTTCTTCTCGTGTTCAGGTTATTTAGGTTGAGATCAGCCGGCTTGTCAACGTTGTCACAACACTATTTGTCTCCCCATGAGAGCAGAGTTAGACACAAGGTCCGTTTTTTTATGTGGGGAAAATCCAGCTTCTTAAAAAGAGGCCCTTTTGTTGGGACAAAAATAAAAATTGCCTCAGTCTAGACTGAAGTTTACTTGTACCGACTACGGTTGGATTGCAGAAAAGATTGTGTATTTTATAAACAATTCCATGCATGGCATTTTTGGTGTGTGTGTGTGTGGGGGGGTGGGGGGGGCACCCTGTAGAATTTTTGTTGGTCTGCCACACTTAAAATTTGAAATAACATTTTTGTCAATCCATCATCCTGAAGTGGGAAACAACATTTTCTCTGGTGTCTCACACATATTTGAAATAGCATCTTCCTTGGTCCGTGACGCTGAATTTTGAAATAGCATCTTCCTTGGTCCGTGACGCTGAATTTTGAAATAGCATCTTGCTTGGTCCGTGACACTGAATTTTGAAATAGCATCTTCCTTGGTCCGTGACGCTGAATTTTGAAATAGCATCTTCCTTGGTCCGTGACGCTGAATTTTGAAATAGCATATTCCTTGGTCTGTGACGCTGAATTTTGAAATAGCATCTTCCTTGGTCTGTGACGCTGAATTTTGAAATAGCATCTTCCTTGGTCTGTGACGCTGAATTTTGAAATAGCATTTTCTATGGTCCATGATGCTGATGTTTGAAATAGCATGTACATCACTAAATGTGCAGATCCAATAAAAAAAAGTTCCATTCTTGCATTCGTTTTAAAAAAACAAAATGGAGGAACTAACCAAATTCTTCGAAAGTGGAAACAAAAAAGCGAAACAATTGAATAAAGTGCCCTACCTAGTTTCACGTTATCACATTAAAAGACAATTTAGACTCATTTCAAAATTATTTGTCATAATTTGCCAAATTGGTTTTAATAGAATTTGCTTATGACCAAGCCATCTTGTAAACGTTTTTTTTCTTCTTTTTCTATTGTCTTTTCCATTTTTAACTTACGCACCAAAAAATATTTAAAAAATAGAAACACAGAATTTAAAAAATAAATAAATACAAACTTTAAAACAAACCAATAAGAAAGAACTTCTCATTTATTTTTATATCTTTATTTTTTCACCAAAAATCTTTGACAATACCAATCTTACACGTTAAAATCTGACTCATGTCGTTTAATTAGCCCCCACCCCATAAAGAAAAAGTAAAATAAGAATTAGGTATGTGACGAAAATTAAAAAAAAACAGAAAATGAAAACCCATCTGGATATAAATTGTTCAATGAAATGAGTAGTAAGTTAGAAAAATTAAATAAAAATAAAAAATTAAAAAAGGATAAAATAGAAAATTTCAAGTTTTTCTTTGCTTCCTTCCCATCACTACAAAAATGAAATCTTTTTTTTTTTTTAAATAATAGAAATTGCTTTAAATGAGTCAAAATGAGTCTTATGGAATATAAACCTGCAGATATATTAATGGTGTGGAAACTATAAATGTTCATAAAATTGAACGTTTACAATGAATGAATAATAAAGAAGAGACTAAAACATGGAGGAGACATTAAAAAAAAAAGCGGGAGAAAGAGATCGTCTGCTTTTTGTCATCTTTGCTGAAACAAAGCCAAAAAGACAGGCGAACTTGGTTTGATGGGTCTCATTGCTATATTGGAACTGTCATCTAAAGTGATTGTTCTATTATTCTTTATGGTATGGCATGGAAGAATAGAGAAAAGAAAAAAGACAATTACTTTGGATTATATAGAAATATTCAAAGAATTTTAGGGGGTTTTTTTCTTTAAATAAATATGCATTACAAAAAACAAAAGGCCAGAAAAAGGAAAATTCGTAGAGACTAAAATGACTAATAGTATAACAATGAACACCAACAAAGATTTTATTTTAAAAAATAAAACATGCATTAAATTTTAATGTGATAAGTTTTCTTTTCATAGAAAAAGAATTTTTAAAAAAGAATGTTAAAAGAAAAACGGTAAAAAGGAAAAAAAAAACAAGGAAAAAATAAGAAAACAGGGAAAAAAGAAAAAGAAAACAGGGAAAAAAGAAGGAAAAAAAGAAAAAAGGGAAAAAAGAGAATAGAGAAAAAAGAAAATAGGGAAAAAAGAAAATAGGGAAAAAAGAAAATAGGGAAAAAAGAAAAAGAAAACAGGGAAAACAGAAAAAAAAGAAAAAAGAAGGGCAGAAAGAAAAAAAACAAGGAAAAAAGAAAAAGAAAACAAAGAAAAAAGAAAAAAAGAAAAAAGAAAGAAAAAAGGGAAAAAAAGAAAAAAGGGAAAAAAGAGAATAGGGAAAAAAGAAAACGGGGAAAAAAGAAAATAGGGAAAAAAGAAGAAAGAAAAAGAAAAAAGAAAAAGAAAAAAGAAAAAGAAAACAGGGAAAAAAGAAAAAGAAAACAGGGAAAAAAGAAAAAAAAGGAAAAAAGAAGAAAGGGAAGAAAGAAAAAAAACAAGGAAAAAAGAAAAAGAAAAGGAAAAACGGAAAAAAGAAAAAGAAAACAAGGAAAAACGAAAAAAAGAAAAAAGGGAAAAAAAGACAAGAAAAAAGGGAAAAAAAGAAAAAAGGGGAAAAAAGAAAAAAGGGAAAAAAAGAAAAAAGGGAAAAAAAGAAAAAAGGGAAAAAAAAGAAAGAAAACGGAAAAAAAAGAAAGAAAAAAGGGGAAAAAGAAAGAAAAAATGGGAAAAAGAAAAAAAGAAAACAGGAAAAAAAAAAAGAAAAGAAAAATATAAAGTAAGAATAAAAACAAAGAAAAACGTTTTTTTTACATTGTCGTCTTCATTCTTGGGATGAACATTGAGATTAACATTAACTTTTGGAAAATCCTAAAAGAAAATACTGCTCGGCACTATTTCAAAACGCATTATTGTTGAATAAAATATATATTTTGACAAAATAAATGTGTCTAATATAATATAACCTAATATATAAAATTAAGTCAGTCGGATTATCAGAATTTGTCATCGATTCTACAAACTAGATACTTAAATATTTTATTCTAAAAAGATCTGATCTCCTTTTGCCACTATTCTTAAAAGAAAAATAACTTCCACTAAATTTCACTGATTTTTATCTATAGACCTATCGCCATTTTATATCAGAAGAAACAATATTTCTATGCACCTGTAACAGGTTGGATAAATTATATCGACTTTAAAACAAACGCGATCTCTCATTCGCTGAAATTATTCTCTAGCATTTGGTGTTAGCCTGCCTGTTCAGCCAACATGATCACTGATTGGCTAAAAGTATTTACTACTGATGAAAGTATTTGGCGTTAGGCTGCCATTTAAACCAACATGCTCTTCGATTGGCTAAAATTATTTGCTGCTGAACATGGTGATAAACAAAAATGGCGTCCATTTACATCAGTTATGCATTTTCGTTCCGTTTTTTTACAATCATTATTCTTCGTAATTTTATTTTTCCACAGAAAAAAATAAAATAGTCATTTCTCAAAGGAGCCACCAAATCTAAGAAAATAATTAAAGAAGTCTGCATATATTTCTTGTATGCAGGGCCGACTCTATGTACTGTGTGATCGCCTAGGGAAGCAACATCTGTGAGAACCATAAATTCAGGACAGACTTGGACAAAATTAAGAGCCAACAGTGGTGGGCTGTGCAGTGTCGGTTCAGAACAGGATGCTAGAAAGGTGCAAGTTGGAGAGAAAGGCCGAATAAGATATACAGCAGGCGATAATAATTGCTGATTTCTACGGATGAAGTAATAAAGTGCCAAGATGGAAATGGTATTGTCAGTCGTGTTTGAAGTTAGAAACGGGTTAGGGTTAGGGTTACACGGTGACTCCCCTCCCCCCCCCCCCACACGCACCTAAAAAATGTCACCCATGAAATCGTTACTAAAATTCACAATCCTTTCCGCAAGCAAGCCGCTGTTCCCTCTTGCTTGTGTACAACTAACAAATGTTGCTGGCTTACTCTCTTCCATTATGAACATATAAAGGATGTGAAATAATCAGATAAAAGACACTCTCAAACCTTAGGAGAGCAACTAGGAGTTACACGTTAACCATAGTACTGGCAATAGCAGATGAGAATTCAAGCTATTAAATAATTATGTACTCTTATAGAGAACGCACCGCGTTTCCATGACTTTGCACTGTCAACGTTCGGGCAGGTTTCGGAAGTGCCCGAGAGTTGACGAGGCGAAAACTGCCAACCGATCAATTGAAGACTGGCAGACGATAAATTCAGACGAAGAAAATCAAAGTAAAATACATATATAACAAGCTGCGCGTGCGTGGTCCCCCTTAGTATGTGACTCGATGTGGCGAGTGTAAAATGCAATAAATTTGGGCAACTTGGGGCATTTTTGACCCCCCTTTGACCCCCTGGGGGCGCGAACCAGAATGTTTCTGAGGTCAAGGATGCTCATTTTATATCCAGAACAATTGCCTCTAAATTTTGGCCAAGTTTCAGATAAATTGAATGGATAGAGCAAACGTTATGGGAGAAAAGGGTCATTTTTTTGCCATTTTGGGAGCTTTTGACCCCCTGGGGGCGCGAACCAGATATTTTCCAAGGTGAGCGATACTCATTTTCTATTAGGAACAATTACCTCCACATTTTGGCCATGTTTCAGAGAAATTGAATGGATGGATGAAAAGTTATAGGGCAAAAAATATCATTTTTTGCCATTGGGGGGGGGGGGGGGCTAACCAGATTTTTTTTCAAAAATCGGAGAATGTCACTTTCTAACCCGACCAAAGTTACAACTTCATGCAAAATTTCAGAGAAATTCAATGGATGGTTGCGGAGAAAAATTTGGACGGACGGACATGCCTCAAAACATAAGTCCCTTAGATGTTTATTTATTTTTGTCAAAGGAAATCCTTTTTTTGTGCACCAAAAAGTTTCAAATGATGATTTTTTTCATATAACAAACAACGAAACCATTGTTTTTAATCAATTTTGTGTTTGTTTGCTTTTTCATTTTTTTTTTTTTTTAACATTTTCTGGGTTAGAGGTTAGGATCAGACGCTGTACGTAAAAGGACGTCGACACGTCCCTGCAAGACCTAACGTTGTCATCTCGCATGCTACTGGGGGCCCGCTTATGAATTTGATATTCCCTAGAAACTTTTTTTCTTCAGAGGAAGCCAGCTCAAGTCGCCTAGGATCAATGTTGCTTCGTTTTATGCTTAAGACATTCTGAGTTTTTGATGTCGAACAGGTGAATCATCCACCTTTTATATGGAGTTACAAATGACGAATTATTTGTAACCCTTAGGTCGACAGTTCGAATCAGCTTCACTGCATCTTACTTTTTTGTTTGAGGTATAAAAACCTCAAACAAAAAAGTAAGATGCAGCGATTCTTTGCCATTTTTTCAGGGGGATCAGCTTTGCCCATTACAGTTCGTCATCTTTCAACAGACAATTATTTTATCTTATTCAAATTCTTTTGGCAGAAAAGTGCAACAAGCCATGTAAAAAATAGACAGGTAAAAGCTATTCGCATCCACATATAGTCTGAAAGTTTGTCCAAGGCCGCTTTAAACCTGGATATGGTAGTCATTTTCACAGCCTCCTCTGGCAGGCTGTTCCACAAAGCAGAAACATGGACATAGAATGCTGCCTTTCTTCTATTGAGCCAAAACTGACGGTAGTACATCTTTTGTGGGTGTCCGTGGACACCACGACTTTGCGCTGGGGTGAAGAATTCCTTGAAAGGTAGATTCAAATCTCAGTTCATGATGTTGTACACCAAAATCAAATCTCGCATCTTCCGCTGCTCAAGTGAGAATAGATTTAGTCTTTGGAGTCGCTCTTCAAAGGTAAGTGTGGAAAGTTCTATTATTAACTCTTATCCTTCAGTGGCTTTTCACCTTCATAAATGGTGATTTATGAGTATTAAAAAAAAAGCTGGAATACGCGATGATATGGCTCAGGGTATGATCTGTCAGATTCAGAAAATTTAGCAGTTACACGATTGAGATCTACTTTCTTTTGTACTTACATGTATTGGTACATGGTTCGGTCGGATAACCCAGGCATATCCAAACTCGCATAATAATACATCAGACGGTAGAACACTTTGCGCATGCGTGCCTTTCTGCTAATTTCCGCCCAGGCCTGCTTTTGCGCCTAACATGAACAGTTCCAGCCGAAATGCCAACATGAACAGACATAATATTTCCTGGCTCACCTCTCGTCCAACTCATGATGAGAGCCGAGACATAAAACAGAGACCAACAGACTTGGACTCAATTCATTTTTCTTTAATACATGCCGGGCGAACCAACCTGTCTTATATTTTTGTGTTTCTGTATTGATGAAACTGTTAAATAAAGTTAATGCGAAACAGAGATCATCTTCTTTTAAACTGGAACATGCTGACCCCTTTTTTCTTCTTCATCTCAAGCAAGGCAAGATAAATACAGACGCTACTACAAAATGGCTATCTCCAACAAGCATCTTATCACCCCAAACTCTACAAATCTAAAGTGGATTTAATTGTATAGAAGATGTTGGTCTTTTTAAATGAAACCTGGTGACCCTCTTTTTTTTAATACAGATACAGCAACCCTACTATAGAATGGATATCTCTGAAAAGCATCTCAGCTCAGCCAAAACTATACAAAAAGGATGCCTACAGATTCGAATGAGTCGCATGATAAATACGATGATCGATGAAAGTAAACAAATAAGTTTCATTGAGAACAAATAATTTATTTCAACAATCAAAAAGAAAAGAAAATGACAAACTTTTGTTCTTTTATGCGTATCTGAAGCGCTTAACGTTCGGTGCAAAAATTTAAATATTATGTTTTCTTAGATCAATAGTTCGAACGACAATTATCTGATTTCCCAGTTCAATCGTTCCATATTCTTCCCAAGAATCGAATCTGATAATTCCTAGTCTTCAAGTAGACAGCTCGAACAGATCTTCCTTGGCCTTTTGACAAAGATAAAAGTGTTGTATCTGTTATTTTAGAAGGACACCATCTACTGCCACAAAATCAATCCCAATTTATTTTTCTCCCACTTAGATCCCACTCCCATTTAGAGAATGACTTGCTTGTTTTCCGTTCTGAACAAACCGGAAAACAGTGGGTGGTCTATTCTTTAGAAAAAGTTGGAAGAGCCTTACTGTGTATTTGTTTCTCCCACTCCCTAATGCCAATGAATTTGTAAATAAACTTATTTATGAAAAATATCATTTTTAATTTCCAACAAATTTGGGGATAATTTTAAGTAGGATGGCGACTAGAGTAAATGTGGTATTGTGGTGACTGAGATCATTCTAGTTCTAGTTAAGAGTAGGATAGACAATTTTATTACTTTAGACCAAGGATGACCAGTGACACCCCCAATCTCCTCACACTTTTGATGGCCTTGTGCCTAATTTGTTTTAAATGTAAAATTTTATATTTTTTGCAAATAAATATTTTAAAGTGTAGTATCTGTTCTAATGTTTCATCTGTTCTGTCCTTGGTCAGTGAAAGAGAACTCCTCCTAGATTGAGGCTATTTTTATTTTTCTACCAATCCAGGGTGCCCGTTTTTGAGAAGCTGGATTTTCCCCACATTCAAAACCGACATTTGTGTCTAACTCTGCCCTTGTGGGGAGGCAAGTAAATAGGGACATCATCCAGCCATAGTATAACCTAACACGCCTTTCAAAGTCATGTTCAATACTTGTTATTGAATAGTTTTTTTTTTTGTAACTATGTTGATAACTAGTTACTGGGTGGTTTGCTAATTGAATTGCTATGGCCGATAGCTCCCTTCCCGAGAGTCCAACGTGGGGAGGCTATTAAATAGGAACTTGAATGGCTCGACATATTTAAAAAAAATAGAATGTTTGAGACCATTTGTAATTCTGATATTCCTTCTACTGAAATTCGAATATTCTTTATCATGCAAAAGAAAAGAGAGAAAGTCGACTTTGGGTTTCCTTTCGACAGCCTCGTAACTCTCACGTCCTTAATTTTGTCCTTTAGTCCTCACATTCCATGAGCGATTTTTCTGACAAAAGAGGAAAAATTGCTGTATTCTGGTCGGACTCTATTCATATAACACTTATCGTTGACTAGGTTCTGACCTTAAAATAGTTTTTTTTTTTTTTTTTTAACTCTTTAGTGGCTACATGCTTTGTCTGGAGTGATTTCCCATTAAAAAAATTTTTTTTTTTTAAATGATTTTCCAATCATCAGATTTAATATTCAGAATTCTCTAATGGATAAAAATACATCCAATTAGCAAAGGGGGATAATTAAGAATAATAATATGTCACTGTATGAAGCAATTAGCATTAAATGAGCCTCATCTCAAAAGAGGTTGCTTATGGGGGGGGGGGGGAGAGGGATTCTTTCTTTGGGAGGAACAATATTTTTTTTTTTTTTTTTTTGAATGATAACAACTTCACATAATTGCATTTACAATATCTTATCAGCATCTACGAGTGCGAATTCATTTAATATATAAATATAGGATCTTCTAGAAAAACAAAATGGAAAACTGTAAAACCGAGCACCGGACGGCTTGGATTAACATATATGGAAGACCAAACGGGCTAAAAAAAAAAAAAAAAAAAACCTAAAAGAAAAACAATAACATTTCCTTTGTACTACAAACTTCGTCAAAGAGTGGAAAGGAAATAACTCTTCTTTTTTTGTTCTCCCCCTGATGTGTATATCACTGAAATTCGTTGAGGCATGAATGAGTGATTGAACATTCCCCGCATTATACCCATTTTGCTCATCCATACAAAGCGACAAAGTCCATCTTTCCGCTGACCGGTCACCTCCACCTCCAACGTCGCCTTCGTTCCGGCAAAAGATCAGATCACTTGGTAAGCCATCCTTTTGGGCTCGGTGATTAACATTATCCGGTATATGCATATATGTCCGCTGCAATTGCAGCCGTGCCACCCTTTCCTTTGTTGTTGTTGCCACGGCAATTACGATGTGCGTTCGGAACGTTTTGATTGGCCGACTCTTAATCCAACTCATTCATTTATAATCTTGTCTCTTTGGCTTCACAAGGCGCTGATGAGAGCGTGGGAGGGCTGAGGTCTGGCGTGAGGTGTGGATACGTGGACATCGTCTGCTCCAGTGCTTACTTTCAGACTTGTTGAATCTGTTGAGCAAGTGAAGACACTAATCCTCCTATTTAACGAAAAGTCAGTCCAGTCAAGCGTATATAAGTCTTATATATATTTATGCAACTCTTTCTCTCCACTGATGTGTGCATATATATATATATATATATATATATATATATATATATATATATATATATATATATATATATATATTATTTCATGCATCCACATTAAATGTTATAAGGAGATATATTTTCTCCATCAATTTTCAGTACTTATTTCAACAGTGCTCAATACATGAGTAGAGCTAGGTAGTAAGTTATGAAAATATATTTATGGCAATTAAGCTACACAGATGTTTCCGCCTGACGATTCCCTACGGGGATGAAACGCAGATGCTTCTGTGTAGCTTAATTGCCATAAATATATTTTCATAATTTATATATATATATATATATATATATATATATATATATATATATATATATGTGTGTGTGTGTGTGTGTGTGTGTTTATGCATGTATATATCAATAACCATAAAAATACATGCATATCTAAGTGGCCTTTGTGCAGTGGTTACTGGCACAGACCACAGACCACAGACAGCTGGTTTGGATTTCAGTATTTGGGGTCTGTGTGTATATAGGGAGAAAAGGTTTTGAACAATTGATGACTTAATAGATATTGTATCCTACACAATTTTTATTCTCATCACTTATACAGGGTGACTCAAAAAAAACGGGCCCCGTGTACACTTTATATGATATCTCCTTTATTTATTCACCGATTGCCATTATTTTACAGGACATGGCAGAATCAACGACCGTGAGTACACCAAGACCTCAGTGGGAGCTAGGACAAAGAATACACTGTGTTAAATTTTACTACAAGACAGGCTCGTTTAAGAAAACCCAGGACAGTTTCATGCATCAGTTCGGATGTGAAAAGGCTCCACCCAAAAGCAGACTTCAGAACTGGGTGGACCACTTCGAGAAGTATGGGACCGTGGAGAACTTCAACGCTGCCAGTGAGAACCGTCCAAGCCACTCGGCACGTCCCAAGAAGCGGACAGCCGAGCTGGTCGAAAGTGTGAGAGAGTCTCTCCAGGAGAGTCCGAAACGCTCTGTGCGTAAGCGAAGTCAGTCCCTTGGTATCTCCCGTGAGACTTGCAGGAGAGTTCTAGTGAATGATATCAGGGCTTACCCATACAGAATACAGACGCTGCAGACCCTTACAGCCTCAGACAAGAAGCAGAGGAGCGCTATGGCAGTCAAGATGCTCGATAAGATCGAGGAGACACCAGGTTTCCTTAACCTCCTTTAGACCTCAGATGAAGCCCACTTCCATCTTGACGGAAAGGCAAACTCCAAGACAAATGTCTTCTGGGGGTCCTCCAGACCAAATGAAGTATCCACCAAGCCCCTGCACTCCCCTAATTACACGTTGTGGGCTGCAATCTCGGTCAGAGGCATCATCGGACCAATCTTAATCGAAGAATCTGGCGCCGCAGTGACAGTCACCAAGGAGCGGTATGTGGAGGTCCTCAAAACCTTCAAGAGTGAGCTCCAGACCCTCTACCCATCGCTCATGAGCAAGTTCTGGTTTCAGCAAGACGGAGCAAGTTCTCACACCTCAAACCTGTCCCGAGATTGGCTGAAAGAGAACTTCGGAGGCCGAGTGATCAGTCTCAAGACTAATTTTGAGTGGCCACCCCATAGCCCGGACCTAAGCCCCCCAAATTTTTTCTTTTGGGGCTATCTTAAAGACAGAATGTACGCAGGGAAACCCAGAACCATCACGGAACTCAAGGAAGCTATCAGGGAGGAGATGAGAGCCATTCCCAATTCAGTCTGTAAGAACGTCATGGACAACTTCGTTCTGCGCCTCAAGAAATGCACGGAGCTAAAAGGAGTCCATCTAAAACACATGCTGTAGAACAGAGAAAAAAAGGCCAAAGACCCTAGTGTTTTGATATGATGTTGTGAATATAATAAACTAGTTATGCCCCAAAATTCATTTCATTCGGACGAAACACTAAGAAACAGGGCCTAATTAGATTTGGGGCCCGTTTTTTTGGGGTCACCCTGTATATATAAATTCAACTATTTCAGATTTGCATTAAATTTGATCTATAGTCATTGGACACCAATGAAGCAAGATTCCCTGAATTTCAATTTTTCTTAACACCCTTAAGCTAAATCTTAATTTTTAGACATGTTCTAGAATCGAAATCATGTAATGGATTTTGATCAAAATTGGAATTAAGATTCTAGACATAAGTCATTCTTTTAGAAACTGTCTTTAAAGATGTACAATCACTTCTGCTGCAAACATGGCATTATGTAGTATTATAAAAATTGAAGAAAAATTGTTCAATTTCACAAAACCATACACAATGAATATAGTAACAAAAGAAATGAAGATTATAATAGATTTAAGTAAACGATACTTTACCTTTCTAATGACAAACATATCAAACACAATCTTATGCCTATTTTCACTTAATAATTTCATATATATATATCATATATAAAATGAAGTCAGTCGGATTCTTAAAGTTTGTCATCGATAACCTTGAATCTGATAAATCAATATTTGATTCTGACGAGCCAATTGGTTGTTTTCTTCCACCATGTTATTATAATGTATTTCGCTCCAGTTTCTATCAAAAGATACTTATTCCCGCTAGGAATGGAAGCATTTTTTCAGTATTGCCTTAAGCAGTAGTGTCAACTTACAACAATGAAACATTTCTACATTGCTCTACATAAATTTTAAACAATTTATTTCTTTAAATTACTTGTGTATTACAATTAATGTTGGGACGATTAATCGGAAAATTAGAACTTTTTAGGGTATCGGAAAAATGTTAACCTAGTTTGCGATTCAAAAACGATTCTTTAAAAGAAAAATTTTTAACTTCATTTTCCATTGCTGTTACTAATGATAAAATGATAAATATGTTTTTTTTTTTAAACTACCAGTAAAATTAAATCTTTACATCATAATAACATAAAAATACAATCTAAATTTATGTTGCTTGTGTAAAAAAAATAAAATTATACGTTGGCTTTAGACCAGTCCTTCAGAATTGGCAAATCGGACAAGAGGTGGCCAAAAAGTGTAAAAAAAAAACAACCTTAGAACATTTTCAACGGTTGAATTAGGTATAAATAATTTAGTACATAATAATGTCTCCCGTAAATTCCAAATTGTTAACACAAAATATGAAACGGGGTACGTAACCGCATTATATAAACATTTCAAGATGACTGTCAACAAATATTTGATATAAAACTTTTTTGTAACTAACCAAATTTTGTCCATTCTGTAATAGCATCATATGAACTACTTCCCTACACAAACCTAATCTAACAGCTAGCGTAGAATACCACTGGGAACTCTCCAGTGTCACTTCTACGCTGAGAGTTCACCGGTTTTTAATGTGGGTAAAATCAAGTTCCGTAAAAAAGGGGCACTCTGAATTTCGACAAAAAAAATAAAAAATCTCCTCAGTCTAGAAGGATTTCTCCTTCACTGACCAAAAAGACAGGACAGATAAAGTGTAGTATCAGAACAGGTACTACAGTTTGCTCTATAAAAGTGACGTTTTATTGTATTTATTTCAAGGATATTCACGTCGTCCTACCACAATTGCAAAAAGATTTTCGTTTCTAACTCTGTGTGAATAATATCAAACAAAATTTCCATGAAGAGAGTTCATTTCCAAGAAATTCCCATCTGTGGTACACTTTACCATGGGATTGCATCCCTGCAGGCTACAACATGGTCGTCTTAACATACAATGTCAAATAATAATTGTCATAAACCGTCGTCATAAAGTAATCAAAGGTTATTCATACCATTCATCATTTTCAATCCTCTCATAATATTCTTCATCATTCAATTGATAATCTATCGATCTAATTAACCCTTGTCCTCGAGTGGTTTTATCCTTGATAAGTGATGATTCATGAGTAAAAAAAAGAAAAAGATAATACTTCCAACTAAGATTCTCATTCAGGAAAATACCCTCCCCCCAAAAAAAAGGGGTCACTGATGTTCATGAATTATAAAGACTAGTAAATACATGCTCCCTCTGGTCCCCTATTTTTGCTAGCCTGGAAAGATGATGATATGATGAACAAACATATACTATACTCCCCAAAAGAGGAGGTATTGTCTGTGAAGATTGTCTCATGACAATAGAAAAAAAATTACACCCTCCCAAAAGAAGGAGATAATGCTTGTGAGGATGATATGACAACAGAACAGATACTACACAATCCCCAAAAGGAGGAGTTAATGCCTGGGAGGAAGATATCATGATGAAAGAACTTATACTACACTACCCCTCTCCCCCGAAAAAGAGGAAGTAATGCCTGGGATGAAGGTATTATGACAACAGAAGATACTACACTACCCCTTCCACAAAGAAGAGGTAATACCTGGGAGAATGGTTTTATGACAACAGAACAGATATTACACTAACTCCCTCCCTCAAAAAAAGGAGGTGGTAATGTCTAGGAGGATGGTATCATGAAAATAGAACGAGTACTACACTACCCCCACTCTGCATTGAAAGATAGTACATTAGTCTGAAATAGTATCATAAACTGAATGGGCATTAAAACATAGTAGAATAGTCTCTGCCGGCACACTAAAGAAACTGCACTGTAATGACATGGCAATGGTCAGATGGATCTGTTTGGTGAAGCCTGAACAAAGCATGTCTTTTGCGTCTCGACTTGCACAAATCAACTTAAAAAGCCTCACGGACATCATGCAGAAGAGCAGACTGCGTTGGTTGAGGCACGTTGAGTGCAGCAAGGGTTGGATTGTTAAAAGTCCGACAGTTGAATGTACCAGCAGAGAAGACCACCACTGGCAAACCCAAATTGTCTTGAGAAGACGTGGTCAAACGTGATAGGAAAGCCATCGGTATGGATTCCATCAGGCTGACAAGAATGGAGAGGAAAACTTAGATTGAAACTAGACAATCAGGCCCTACCCTCATCAGAGGATTAATTGTGGCCTGATTCAACAAATAAACCGGATGATGATGATGATGATGATGATGATGATGATGGTGGTGGTGATGGTGGTGGTGATGATGATGATGATGATGATGATGATGAATAGTGAAAAATGTTTCCTATTATCTGATTGTCTGGACCGTACTATTTAATTAAGAAAAATAAATTACAGCGAAATATGTTATTATAGTGCTAATAACATGGTGCAACAATAACATATGAAAATTGGCTAGTCAGAATCAAGGTTTTATATATCAGCTCAAATGCTATTTAGGTCCAACTTTTAAAACCTCACAAGATACTTTATATATTAGATAGAGGAAAAAGATAATGAAAATTATCTCATAGGGATACCACTGTCGACCAAGGAAAAAGCTTCTCAGGATGTGTACGCAGTGTGATAATATATGGAAGTGAAAGCTGTCCAGTGAGGGTTGTAGACATGCGTTGCATGGATAGAAATGATATCAGAATGAATACGATGGATGTGTAATGCGAGTCTTAAAGACAGACTTAGTTCTGATGACTACAGAGGAAGATTAAATCTGGACAGTATAGGGAGATGTGTGCAAAAGAGTAGACTTGATGGTATGGCCATGTTGAAAGAATGGGTGAGAGTTATTGGGTTAGTAGATGTAGAACAGTTAAGGTAGCAGGTCCAGTTCACAGGTGAAGGCCAAGAAAAACATGGGAGGAAGTGATAAAAATGGAATTGAGAAAAAGAGGGATAAATAAATTCTTGGCCAGAGATAGATTTGTTTGGAAGTCAATTTTTTAAAGCCATCAAATGCATGCTAGTATGTAAAACGGACGTTAAACTGAATATGATGATGATGATGATGATGATGATGATGATGAGGGACCTTCATCATTTTATCCATTGATCAAAACGTCCGTTAATCACAACGTCCGTCTCCCCCGTCCTCTCATAATTAAATTTTCTTTTGTCGTATTTTAATTCCCTTCATAAACAAAAGCGGCCAAAATGCAGGTCATCGACATTGCTAAGAAATGATTAACATGGATAATCTGTTAAGACTTCCTCATTCGTAATTATTATAATTTAGCAATATCTACTGGATTAATTAATAATATCCTAAGAGAGAAGAATGATAACACACTAAAAATGTCGCAAGCCTCGGTGACTATAAAAAGACATGGCATCTTTAAATAAAACCCATCATGTTTTTTTTGTCAGTTTCCTTAAAATAGTTTACGGCTTTGAAAGCGTAAAACTGGGTTAATAACCTGTTGTTATGAACTGTTGGGAATAATTACGAAAATATTTAACAAAGTGAATAACTCTAGGTAGATTGATCATTTTTTGTTTTGTTCTTTTGTTTGTATCCTATGTTATTTTTAGCTAGTTGTAATAGTCGTTTCTGAAAATAAAAAAGATGAAACTTTTGTTATAGATTGACCAAAGCAAAATGTCACCCATGAAATCGTTACTAAAATTCAAAATCTTTTCTTGCAATCCAGCCAGCATATGAAATCGTTAATAAAATTTACATTTCTTTTTGCAATCCAACCATATTTGGTACAAATAAACTTCCATCTGTCCCCGAGTTGTCCTCAAACTTTCATATTTTTTTACTGTCATTGTTTTATCTTTGTTCAATGAAAAGCACACCTGGATACGACAAGTAAAAATTGACAATAACTCTGACGTCACACTCCTTTCTTGGCACTGTACTGATTTTGGCTGTGATGGTCCTCTTCGGTTCAGGAATAGTCTGCGGATTGTTTTGATAGATATTATCTTTTAATAATACCCCACATATAAAAATAGGGGTTGAGGTCCAGTGAGTGTGAAGCCTATTCAGAATACCTCCTACTGATGAGATGATCACCAAAGTGTCCCTGCATATCAGTTAACGATTAGAAAACTGTTGGGCATCTATGACTCAAACTTGGGAGACAATTCAGAAAGAATACAGAATTTAATTGATGATTCTATTGATGACATTTTTAGAGGGTCCCCCTGTACCTATTAAAGATATGTAACACAATATATATATATACATATATATATATATATATATATATATATATATATATATATATATATATATAAGGTGATCCCTCAACCAAACAAAAAGTGCCATCTATTGAATCGTTAATAAAATTTACAATCGTTCCTGCAATCCAACCATATTTGGTCAAATAAATATTAGTCTATGTCTGACTTGTCCACCAAGTTTCAGTCATGAATATCCAACAGTCTTTGTTTTATCGCCATTCAATGAAAAGCACGCCTGGATACGACTAGTAAAAATTGTCAGTAACACTGATACACCCCTTTCTTGGCACTGTCCCGATTTTGGCTGTGATGACCCTCTTCGGTTCAGGAATAGTCTGCGGATTGTTTTCATAGACATTATCTTTGAGATAACCCCAAAGTTGGGTTATGGTCCAGTGAGTGTAAAGCCCATTCAGGATCACACCTCCTACTGATGAGATGATCACCAAAGTGTCTCCGCATATCATAGAACGGTGATAAAACAAAGACTGTTGGACATTCATGACTGAAACTTGGTGGACAAGTCAGGCACAGACTGAAGTTTATTTGTAACAAATATGGTGGGATTGAAGAAAGGGTTGTGAATATTATTAACGATTCCCTGGGTAGATGGCATTATTTGGTGTCTTTCATATATATATATATATATATATATATATATATATATATATATATGGCAGATAAAATGCACATATGAACATTAACATAAATTGAATTAAAAGTTTACAAATATTTTTACATGATAACCCTAACACACACACACACACACACATATATATATATATATATATATATATATATATATATATATATATATATATATATCTCATGGCTTCAGTGCAATGTTCCTTTCAAAAGTCGAACTCTCTACACTACAGCTGCCTTTAAATAGAATTAATCTCTCGCTGATTTACCGAGTTGTTGACAACGGTCGTGTGGGCAAGGACGTTGGAATTTGAGTTTGAAAAATAACTCGTGTTCCGGGGTTCAAGTCCGGCGACCGGTGTGAATAATTCTTCTCTACACTGATGGTTCCTAGTGTAGAAGATCATACGTATATGTATGTAGATGACAATAAATATTTATAATTAATTATATATATATATATATATATAGAATATATTTTTGAATTAGTCTGTTGGATATCCATGAGTGAAACTTGATGAGTATTTATTTACTCCTCTCCACAAGGCCAGTTTTATCTTACTCCCACAAGTAAGATGTGACCCAAGGCTGGGTCGGAAAGTGAGGTTTGAAAAGCCAGCGCCCGAGAGGTGAGCATTCTGGCCATTAAAAATTGCCTGAGCAGCCCCGTCGGCATTCCCCGATAGGGGCGCCTCAGGCAGTAAGCAATATACTTACTCCTCCCCAAAGAGGGGAGGCGAAGCCTGGGAGGGTGGACCTCCTAGAACTGCACAGGACAGACCCACAGACCGCCGTAAATCAAGCCCCCGAAGGCCAAGACAATACCAGTCTATGGGGTGCAGTATCTATCGGAACAGATACTACACTTTGATCTTAGCCAAAAGGCTGATGAGTAAGTCAGACATACATTTAGGGGTGTCAGACTGAATCCAATGATGTAAAAAAAAAATTTAGGTATCTTGTGTGGTTTCTGACTTTTAACTGAAGACACGCGCAGAATTACGACCATATCTTTATATAATTCTATTTAAAAATCTGAATAGTAGCGTTCTTTATTTTTATTACGTCATCTGCTACCAGTTAATTCAAGAGTACGATAAAAAAAAAAAAATAATAATAGGACGCTTTTTTCGTGGCGGGATGATTGTAATAAAAAAAAAAGAAAAAAGAAAATTAAAAAAAAAGAAAAGAAAAAGCACCTCGCACCCGGTATTTAAATGTGGACATTTTTATTAGCAATAATTGTAAGTTTTTCCCCCGTTTAACTCTAATAATAATAATAATAATATCACCGTTGCGTGCAGAGCCATTTTGGCCAAAGAGGAATAATGAAAAATGCAACTCCTGCTCTGCGTATGACAACGATGAGATAGTGTGTTCACTACCCATGTTTAAATTAAACGAGTTCCTTGATCAGATGTAGTTTTTTCATTGTGATCGTTTTGTGTAATTGTGTAACTGAGAAAATCTCACAAGAGGGCCCGAAAAAGCGCGGGGGAAAAAAAATGAATAAACCAACATTTTTAGCAAGAAATTTAATGAAAATTAAAAAAAACAAAAAACTTTTTAGTATTGTGTGTGTCACTCATATTACGACATCGAATTTTTTAAAGATTTAATTTGACCCCCAAAACGTTTTTTTTTTTTCTGGAAAGATCTCTCTCCGGTTACAAATTATTATGCAAAATAAACGAATACGATCATTAAAAGACACAGGGTATTTCAGTTTTTTTTTTTTTATAAATAAATATTTCAGATCACACTGTTTAGTTTTTCTTAAAACTTATCCGAATTTAATGTCTTTCAGACGCGTCATCGTATCCCTATGAACGGCTTCGTCCGTCGATAGCCGATTTGTCACGCTTTAGTTTCATCGCTAAACGTACAGATTGAATGGACGCATCTCAGATAAGATGCATCCAAGCATCTCTATAAAACTGTCTGTCAGTCGGTCATGCGTAAGTTTGAAATAGCATTTTATTTACGTTCTCTTTTATATCATGCTTAGGTTTAACATAGTATTTTCGTTTTTCTGTCACGCTTAAGTTTGAAATAGAATCATATTCAAATTATCTATCTTTCTTATAATATTTCACAGTACTAGGACTTATGCTTGAGTCTTTGAGGCCTACAATCAAGGAGTTAGCCCCGGGCATCACCAGACCTCTGCACGCCTCTGTAGAATGTTCGTTTGTCTGTCACGTTTAAGTTTGAAATCGTTACTAATGCAGATTGAATAGACGCATCAAAAAAATAAAATTTAAAAAATAAAATTAAAAATAAATATTCGTTCTTCGTATTTGTTTTGTCCACAACAAGCTTAAACCCGAAATCTAAAATTAATAACGTGAGAAAAGTAACGAAAAAGCTTTCAGCTTAAAAAAAAAAACATCTTCTGAACAGACGGAATTATAAATTTCTAGTTTTTTTATTTTTTTTTATTAAAATCAACGGATTTTATTTTTGTTTATATTTATTTCATTCAAGCGATGATTTTCCTTTCATTTTGTCGTTATCATCATTGATTTAGATTATCTCCCTTGTATTTGTTAGCATAAGTAAAAAAAAAAAGAAAAGAAAAAAAAAGATCATAAAAAACGCCATACAAACAAAACGCAAAACAAAACACTTGTATCAGTTCAATTTACGTCCATTTTGTTTTGGAGCCACCATTTTTGTTATGTCACGTTCATTTCTCTTTCGTTACTTTTCCCGTTTCTCGCGTCTCTGTTTTATTGTCGTCTGCTCCTTCCATTTTTTGTTCTTATTCTTTTAAATTGTTGTGTCACTTAAAAAGATTATTGCCAATAAATAAACAGCATAAAAAGCTCCCAATGATGGAACATTGAACAAAAGGCGCGCAATGGCGACAGGACAAGAGACACCGTTGCAAAGCAGGGTTATTTCAAATAAAAATAAATTAAAAATAATTAAAAACAACAAAATAGAAACAAATCCTTAAAAGACCCCAAAGAAAAATGGCGAATAATAAAAAAAAACACATTCGGTTAGTTTGGATAAAGTCTAATAAAATTGTAGATTGGAAAAACGATCCTGTATCAAAGTTTTATGTTATGATTGGGATTAACTTAACGTTGGCTTTTATGTACGAAGTATAGATTACATACGCGTTGTTCGTTTGTATATAAATGGAGAAATTTAAAAAAACGTGTGAATAAAATAATATGGCAGAAAAGTTTTAAAATAAACATGCAAAACTACACAAATTTGAATCGATTACTTTGTGAAAGAATCATCACCGTCTAAATGTTTATTTATATTATTTACCTATGTTTATTTTTTATTTATATTTATTTACAAATCTTTATTTTTTTGCTAAGTGTTAATTTCTTTTTGTGCATGCATTTTATTTTTCTGTCAGGTTTTCAATTATTTCCCTTTAGGTCGCCATTATGTATATATATATATATATATATATATATATATATATATATATATATATATAAGTGGGGTAAGGTACACGATAAGTCATGAAAATGAAATGCCGTGGTAGACAAAATGCTTGAAAAAAGACAAACGGAAAACCGGTTAGAATGCAGGAGAAAACAAAAAACAAGAGATTTGACCGGTTTCGTCCGTATTATCGAACGTCTTCAGAAAAAGTGAAGATTTGGAAACAATTTTATTTTATTTTGCAGGCACACACATGGGAGAAGGAAAAGATGATCCGTTTGGACCATATGAGAAGACCCTTAGCTACATTGAAATATGATTTGACAAGTAGGTGACATATTCCTCTTTATTTCTCATTCTTTGTTTTATATACCTTCATCTATTTTCCTTTTCTTTTCCATTTTCGCACCCACCGAGCTAGCAGGGGGGGGGGCGGTATGCGGAGGGGGTAAAGGCGATAAGAGGGAAGAAGACAGAAAAACTAGCCATGATAAACACACATAAAGTGGAAGATATATATATAAACATGCATACAATTATGTATGTAAATATATATAAGTATAAATAAACACAAATTGAACCCTCACAACATAGGAGTGGGCATGCAATTGATACACCGAACACAAGCCTCCAAAAATTAATCGGAAAATATCGAAGATAGGTCTGCTTATTCGTCCCATTTTAAGTTTATAAAGAAATAAAAATCTTAAATTGACAGTCTAGAAAAATCTACTTTACAGTCAAACCAATGTGAATGATATCTTATTATAAGAAAATTGGTTAGGCCGGCCTATATTTCTCTGTCTTCTTCCCTCTTATCGCCTTTATCCCCTCCGCCTACCGCCCCCCTCCATATGCTAGCTCGGTGGGTGCGAAAATGGAAAAGAAAAGGAAAATGGATGAAGGTATAATAAAAAAAATGAGAAATAAAGAGGACTATGTCTTCCCCCTTTGTCAGTTACATCACTCCTGGAATGTGAGGACTAAAGGATAAAAATAAGGGAAGCGAGAGTTACGAGGTTGCCGAAAGTAAACCCGAGTTAGTCACTTTCTACTCTCTCTCTCTGGTGGACAAGAGTTGGTTTATGCAAAGTATCCTTGCTTTTTGCGGCTGTTTGGCAGCAGGGATAAACCACAAGATTGAGTCAAATAAGATTGGCCTGTGAGAGAAACTTTGGAGATTGGTGATCGTAACATCATTAATGAATCCCTTGTTGAAAGAAATAAAATCATATTAGCGTATCTTCATATCAAATTAAAACTGATCAAACAACTCGATAAAGACAGAAATTGTTTCCGTCATATATGCAAAACCTTTCCTGGCTTCATCACTGAAAAGCTTAAAGCTGGGATATTTGATGAACCTCTGATAAGAACATTATCCAACATTCATGAATTCAATGACATATATCGAATTTCCGGATTGGAAATCATCTGTGAATGTTGTTTAAAATTTTTTTGAAAACCACAAATCTGACAGCTATGAAAAACTTGTGGATATGATGTTCAATGGTTTGAGAAAAAAATAAAGATGTACCATCTCCATTGCCATCTTGATCGTTTCTCAGAAAACCTTGGTGATCTAAGTGATGAGTCAGGAGAACGATTCCACAAGGATCCAAGAGTGATATAGAAGAGGTAAAAGTGGCGATCAGATAGCCATGTGATCGCCGATTATTGTTGGAGCCTTCAACGTGATTGTGCAGGTAACCACTTGCGGAAATCTAGGAAAATAAGATTTAAAGCAATCAACTAGAACCCAACTGCGACTAGACCCAACTGCGACTAGACCCCAACTGCGACTAGACCCCAACTGCGACTAGACCCCAACTGCGACTAGACCCAACTGCGACTAGACCCAACTGCGACTAGACCCAACTGCGACTAGACCCAACTGCGACTAGACCCCAATTGCGACTAGACCCAACAGCGACTAAAACTCAACTACTGAACTTGAACTTTTCTTATGAAAATATTTTTTCTATTTAACATTCTTTGCTACTACAAGTTTGATTCCTTTTGGCAAAAATATTTTGTTTTTTCTGACTTTGACACTCACGCCTGAACATAATTGTTTCTAAAAAAAAACAACATGATCTTGATGTATAATCTATGATACATTATGAGTAATGTTTACTGTTGAAAGGAGGGTATGAACTGATACACCTAGATACAAGGAAATGGCGAGATTTTATCTCTTTAATTTGAGGAAATAGAAATTTGTAGATTTAAAATTTCATGAAAAAACATTAAAAAAATGAACTAATTCCATTTCCGGTACACCAACATTCTGACCCAATGAGAAAGACTAGACCGTATTTTGTGATTCAGCATATTCAAATTATCCAAAATCACTTATCAGCAAAATCTGACAGCAAAATATTTGTTGACCAGTGTAATCGATTATTATCACAACGAGCTTCCATAACGTCAGTAGTTGGTGAAGTGAAATCGTCCCACAA
Source organism: Sepiola atlantica (assembly GCA_963556195.1). NCBI lineage: Eukaryota > Metazoa > Mollusca > Cephalopoda > Sepiida > Sepiolidae > Sepiola > Sepiola atlantica. Next base: position 30,747,586 of record OY744539.1, on the reverse strand, counting down.
AAAGCATATTTATTAAATGCATGAGCTATTCTTTAAGTACGGAAAAATATCTCCACTTAAGAAAATGTATGAACTGTGTTTTGCTTATTTGTTTCTATCTAATAAAAGAACAAATAATTTCAAGAAATATTTAATCTGAACTCATGTAATTGGTTATTTGATAGTGGAAATAGAGCAATCGGGTGTTATTTATTACACACATGAGCTGATTTTTACTTTTAGGTGATTAATTAAAAAATGTCTCAATATTACTTATATTCCAGGCCAGAATAAGCAATTGTTTTTAAATAAATTGTAGAAAAGTATGTTATTTTATTGCAAATAACATGGTACAACAATAACAAATAAAAAATGGCAAGTCAGAAGCAACATTTTATATATTAAATGTAAAAGTATAGAAATATACTTATAGCATAAACAGATTTGTATACTACTATTAAGCTCTACTGTTTAAATAATTACTGAAAAAAATAATATTGTAAGTGTATATACAGAAAACAGTAATATGTATATATATATATATATA
>OY744539.1:30709560-30734560 GCA_963556195.1 Sepiola atlantica | reverse complement strand
AAATTATCTGGTTCACACCCCCATATAACAACATGGTTAAAACCAAACTCGGTAAAAGATTCTTAGACTTAATCAATCTACACTTCCCTCCCAACAATATACTGCATAAAATCTTTAATAAAAACACCCTCAAATTAAGCTATAGCTGTGGTGAAAATTTAGAAAAAATAATAAAAAAACATAACAACAAAATTCTAAATGAAAAAACTACCGCAACTAAAACAGCAAATACCAAGGCCTGTAACTGCACAAACAAAAAAGAATGCCCATTACAACATAATTGCCAAATAACCCAATCAGTATATCAAGCAACCATCTCTACTAAAGAAAACCCAACCCTGAAAAAATTCTACATAGGTATGGCTGGTAATACCTTCAAAGAAAGATATACTGGACATAAGTGTTCTTTTAATAACCCTACATATCAAAAAAGAACCTCACTTTCTATATATTACTGGGAACTATACAACAATAACCTATCACCAACAGTAACTTGGAACACAATTAGAAGAACTAGCACCTGTGGTTCCCTAAACTCACCTTGCTACCTTTGCCTAACAGAAAAACTTGAAATAATTAAATTCAGTGATAGGGGCAAACTTCTAAACAAAAAACAAGAAACATCAATTAACTGTAGGCATAATAGATTACACCTTCTTAGTAATCCACTCATAACCCCTTAGGCTGTTACTATATAAAAAAAACAAAAAAAAAAAACACCTCCCCACCAACTGAAAATTTTGTCAACACAACTATCATCTTATACCTTTTATTAATTATTATTATTATTTTTATTTTTATTTTTATTAGTAGTAGCATTTTTGTTTGTAGTATTATTTGTAGTAGTACTGTAAGCGGTAGTATTGGTTGGTATTATTATTGTTGTTATTATTATTATTATTATTATCATTATTATTATTATTATTATCATACCCACAACGATTAACACTAATGGTCATCTTCTGTATTTTTCTTTACTCTTAAATACCCCCCTTTTATGCTTATCCATTTATTGATTAATATTTCTATATTTCTTAGATTATTTTTTAGATTATCCTTATCAATTATTTATTACTACTATTATTAATATCTTAAACTTAACTATTTGACATTGAATTATTTTCTTCATTTTTTTCATTTTTTCATTTCTGTACTTTTTATCAAGATAATTATTGTTATCAGTGGTGACATCATGTCTGACGTTACTATCATAGTTATTGTTATTTGCAGCAATGAAATTAACAGTATCACTATTATTATTAATAATATTGATATTGCCATGTTTTACCTTTACCTTACTTTTGCCTCCACTGCCATTTTTATTATTATTATTATTATCATTATTATTATTACTACTACTATTATTATTGCCACCATTGTCATAATGGTGGCAATAATAGTAGTAGTAGTAATGACTACTTCTATAATTTTTCACTATCATCATTACTATTGTTAAGATTACTGGGATTACCACTCTGATTACTGTTGTCTGTTAAACCACTATTTTTATATGATCAGCATTATTGCAACCATTAACCCATATCATAATATCGGCAAACATTATCTTATCATTATTTAATATTATTATGATAATCACTACCCCCTAGGATTCCTAATATTCCTTAATTATTCTATTTCTTTCCTAAACTATTATTTTTATAAACTCTAAAATATTATTGACCACTATTATTATTTTTATTATTATTATTACCATTATTATTATCATGATTATTATTATTATTATTATTATTATTATTATTAATAATAATTAATAACGCCAGCATTTTCCAGTTATTCTTTTAGTTATATATTTTTTAATATTTTTTAGTATTTTTATTATACTTCATTTATTATTATTTTCATTATTTCACCTCAATTATTAGGGGTATCTATTATTATTATTATTATTATTATTATTATTATCATTATTATTATTAATAACTAATAACGCCGGCATTTTCTAGTTATTCTTTAGTTATATTTTTTTAGTTTTTTTAGTAGTTTTTTTAGTATTTTTATTATCATTTTTTATTATCATTCATTTATTAATTCAATTACTTTACCTCAATTATTAGGGGTATCTATTATTATTATTATTATTATTATTATTATTATTACTACTATTCCTGTTACATTTAACGAATATACTTATTTATTCAAATTAACTCCAGACAAATTATAAAGACAATATAAACCCAGAATCGCGACACATTTGATCACCGCCCCACCACCATAACAATCAGCCCAGTTTGCCCTCACGCATACACACATATACACAATATTACAGTTCACTTGGAAAAATACATTTATAAACTCGACGGTTTTTTGACACCTGATTCGTGCATGTCTACCACCCCCCTCCTTCCCTCCCGATCTGAATCAACAGACGCCCTCTCTCTCTCCTTCTTTTTCCTCTATGTGTCTCTCCCCTCATCATTATTTGTTCCTCTTTCCACCTTATATTTTTATTTATTTATTTATTTGCCCTGTCCGTTTCAGATTCTAGATTTTAGATTTTTGTTTTTTGTTTTTTTTTGTTTCTTAGATTTTTAGATTTTTTGATTTTTTAATTTTTAATTTTAATTTTAATTTTTTAATTTTTTAACGGCTTTAATTTTTGAAATGTTAAATTTCTTTCCTTCTTCTTCTCTTTCTCTATCCCTCCACTTCATTCTCTCCAAATATGATCTGAGGTTAAGATCGGATTCTAACTCTGCCTGATGAGATCTCAGTTTATAGTAACTGTTGATCGATAACATCGACATGCCAGTGTCGCAGATTTTGTACATGTCTGTGTAAATAAAATTATCATATATAAAGCTCTATTTTGATATTGAGCACTTTTTATAAACCCGGTTAAAATTCTCTGGATTACCACCCTGTGGATATTTTTCACCTGGATTATTACCATTATTATATATATATATATATATATATATATTTATTAGAAAGAGACAAGTCGTTTATTTGGAAACATTAATAGGTTAGAAATATTAAAATTGAAAATTAAAGCCTTTTTCAATGCCTAATTTAAAAAATTTGTTACTTTAATCTAAAATTTTTGGAATAACATTTCGATTTTTAGAGTTAACCAGTATTGTGTCATATTTCTTTTAGAAAAGAACAAAAACTTCTTTTTTTTTTAATGTCCGTGTTATTGTTGTACTCCGCGGTGTTGTCTTGGCAGTCATGAATTCAAATTCTGGTTGTTGAACAAGGAAGCATCAGGCGTACTGGTATTTTAAAGAGACAGATCGTTTATATTTATAGATTCAAAATATCAAAATTGAAAATAGAACCTATTTTTTCAATGCAAGATTTAAAAAAAGGTGGGTTTTTTTTTTCTAAAATCACGACATAATGCTGGTCGACACTGAAGAGGGAATTTTATTCCAAAAAATTTAAGATGAAAATAAAATAAAATAATAAAAAATCTGGCATTGAAAGTTTTAATTATATATATATATATATATATATATATATATATATATATATATATATATATATATATATATATATTCGCGCCGCTCGACCGTCTAAAATTCTTACTTTCCTTCACTGATGAAAGCAATTAGCTTGAAACGCTAGGGTTTGTAGGTATAAAAAAATTTGTATCTACTCATAAAAATATTATAAGCTCCTTTAAGAAATTAAAAGTTAAGCACTCTTGGGGATGTAAAAATATAGACTGTCATCAGCTCTAAAGCGAAGTTCTAAATACGTTTGTCGAACACTCTCGACTAGTCTTCTGTCTGTACCCGCTTAGAAGTGGATACAGACAGGAGACTAGTCAAGAATGTTTGACAAACGTATTCGGAACTTTAGTAAATATAGATATTAATTTCCCTTAATCACGTGACAGTTTCCGCTGGCCGAGTGGACATGGCGACTGCTTGCAGATTCTAGGCTAACTCTGTGAACTGGATCTGTACCGTCTAACCGTCTGAAATTGTTACTTTCCTACCCTGATGAGAGCAATTAGCTTGAAACGCTAGCGTCTGTAGTTATAAATAATTTAATATCTATTGATAAAAATATTATATATATATATGCTATTTATTTTATTTATATGTATTTTTATGATACTGACAACTGAAAGTACTCAATTACTTTTACAGAAGAGCATTGCCTAAACGCTAAGTGAAAATAATTATTTCCTCCATAACTGTAAAGGTTATAGTAAACTTATTCAGGGGTTAGGGTTTTTTTTTATTGACGTTTAAGCAAGGCGATCCATAATACAGGCCTAGCAAACATGCGACTCTCAGATGTTTTATATGTTTTCCCCCCTTTTTACATATATTTTATTGGTTAGATGTTCTTATTAATATAAGTTGATTTTATTATCAAGAAGGTTCATAAAGAAATAAGCATTTTTTTCATCTTCTGTAAAAACAAATTGTGTATGTAACAAACATAAAATTTTTTGTAAAACTTATCAAACTTGTTTCTCCGGGCATTATTTTGTTCATAAAGTATTTAAATTTTCTTAATGTTTAATTTGATTTCTGATTGTATTATGTCATATGTTCTGTAATCAATAAGTTAATATAAAGAAATTGACTCATGATTTTTGAAATATCAAAATTGTGTCTAATTCATGGTGAATAAAGTTATTTTTTGTGAATTTAGTTTTTATATTTTTGTACCTTTTACATTTGATTTGATGGAAATAAATCAATTATTATAAGCGGCTTCCTATGTATAGTTGCTAATTACTGGACATTACTGAGAAATTTCTTACTAAAAATTTTCTCAGTAGTTATTATTTAGTAGTAATTTTGGTCTTCACATGTTCGCCCCCAGTCGTGGACCCCAGTTGCATGTTTGCCAGGCCTGTATCATGGATCGCCTTGCATTTAAGTCATTCTGAGCTGCTTCAGGACGCAATACATTTGCTCCTATCAATCGCAGCAGGTTGACATGAAGTACAAGAAAATTGAAATGATATCCATTTTAAGGAGAGGCACAAACAATTTAGAGATCACTTTTTACCACAAGTACTATCAAATATTTATACCACTTTATGTCTCCCTCATCAGACCACTGTTAGAGTATGGTGTCCAGGCCTCTGCTCCATACGTGATATTCAGCATTTGAAAAGAGTTCAAAGATTGGTTACTCGAATGGTGCAGAATCTATGGGATTCGCCCTATGATACTAAACCTTTTCTTCGTTGAGCGCCGACGATTACGCGGTGGTCTCATTTTGGCCTACAATCTCCTCAATGGTCATTATGATATACCACATGACTTATTATTCACTCCTGCACCAGAAAGAGGTCCACGCAGAAACCACACAAAACTATTTCACCGGAGGACGGCCACCTTCTCAATCACGATCCCTGGACCTTGCAATAGTCTCCCAAGAGAAGTAATAAATGCGTCAACAATGCAGCAATTCACAGTGAATTTGGACATGTGCTGGACTACTGTATCCTCTTTTGTGTACATTTCTACCACCCTTTCCTTACTAAAACATGCTTATTTTATTTCTTGCCAAATTAATGGAATTGAAGCACAGCCCAAATCAGAGAACTGCCAAGAGAGGTAATTACGATATTCCTCACGACCTTTTATTCACTCCTGCACCAGAAAGAGGTCTGCACGGACACAAGAAACTATTTCACTGCCGATTTCGATTAAACCGGAGGAGGACCGCCTTCTCAATCAGGATCCCTTGGAATAGTCTCCCAAGAAAGGTAATAAATGCATCAACAACGCAGCAATTCAAGATGAATTTGAACAGGTGTTGGGCTACTGTATCCTTTTCTGTGTAAATTTCTACCACCCTTTCCCCATAGGGCAACTGAAACATGCTTGTTTTATTTTTTGCTAAATGAATTGAATTGAATTGAATTGAATCACTGTTTTTATGGCAAAATAAAAGATTCAGATTCACATGTATCTGGTTGGTATTGGTATTTAAAAAAAAAATGATTTTATTTCATTATTTTTCAAAACACATTTTAGTTTAACTTCTATACAATTATAATTCACAGCATTTATCTTAATGTCGTTTCATTTTTAGATGAGTTTCACAATGGAAAGGGGAACAATTCAAGAAGCCAACATTTTTATTAATATTATTGTACAAAATTAATAAAACATTTGCAATAACTTTTCTAGATTACACTTATCGTAATTATTAAAAGCATCATTTTCTTTTATTATTGATTGAGTGCCAGTTTTTTAAAATAATGAACAAACACATTATTTATGTTTTATCAGTTTTTTTTTTCAATTATTGTATGATTTTAAAATAATTGCCTAATATAAGTACCAATTAAGTAAGTGAATTTCCATAGTTTGGGCTGAGATGTACACACATTAAATCATCATATTTCCCTTGATGATTGGGTAAACAAAACATTATATATATATATATATATATATATATATATATATATACATATATGCGCACAAATATATATCTCAAATCCCATTAGGACTAAAATCTCATTCATTTGATGAAAATTTGAGGAAATTTCATCAAATTTTCTCTTTGGCTTTTTAACTCAAAATTGTTGGTTCAACTTGAGCTTTTTTTTTTTTTAATGGCATTTTTTTTTTTTTTTTAATTGCATTTTTTTTTTTTTTTTTAATGACATTTTTTGCCCTTTTATTTCAATCAATTTAAAAATAGGAAATTTCTTATCTTCCTCGGAAATTTAGACAAAAAATGTATATTTTATTGAATAGATTTTTATCTTGCCCATACGCACACATATATATATACTGAGATATATTATTTCATATATCCACATAAAATGTTATAAGGAGATATAATCTTTTATGTATCGATTTTCAGTATTTACTTCAACAGTGCTCAATACGTGACTAGAGCTAGTCTGTAAGTTATGAAAATATATTTATGGCAATTAAGCTACACAGAGGCTTCCACGTTTCATCCCCGTAGGGAATCGTCAAGCTAAAATGCAGTAAATTTGTGTTGCCGGGTGTTTTTATATATACATGTGGTGTTTAGTCTACCTCGTTAACCAATCAGATTGTTTGTTATTCCCTCCCACGGGTTAATGTTCCCATTGGTCAATAGTAGGGCTTTTCACAAACAAAGGTTCGGTTGATTTTACTTCCTAATCTTTTGTTCCGTTGTGTATAGGAGTGACTCATCCCTGTTTCTTTGTTGTGTCGAATTAATAGGTGACCTTATTTTAACACATGCGTGCTTGTATTTCTATTTTTAATAATAATTGTAAACGCCGTAAAGAATGACAAGGAATCTGATTGGTTAACTAGCTAGACTAAACACCACGTGTATAGATAAAAACACCAAGCATTTTAGCCTGACGATTCACTACGGGGATGAAACGTGGAAGCCCCTGTGATAGAATCAGAATCAAAATTTAGAGGGTCTTGCCGGAATCAAAATTTAGAGGGGCTTGACGGAATCAAAATTTAGAGGGTCTTGACGGAATCAAAATTTAGAGGGTCTTGACGGAATCAAAATTTAGAGGGTCTTGACGGAATCAAAATTTAAAGGACCTTGACAGAATCAAAATTTAGAGGACCTTGACGGAATCAAAATTTAGAGGGCCTTGACGGAATCAAAATTTAGAGGGTCTTGACGGAATCAAAATTTAGAGGGTCTTGACGGAATCAAAATTTAGAGGGTCTTGACGGAATCAAAATTTAGAGGGCCTTGACGGAATCAAAATTTAGAGGGCCTTGACGGAATCAAAATTTAGAGGGCCTTGACGGAATCAAAATTCAGAGGGTCTTGACGGAATCAAAATTCAGAGGGCCTTGACGGAATCAAAATTCAAAGGGTCTTGACGGAATCAAAATTTAGAGGGTCTTGACGGAATCAAAATTTAGAGGGTCTTATCTGTTTTGTGTCCTTCAAATTTCATTAAAATATAAAGTAAAAAGAGTGAAGACGGATGGTCCCTTATAGGAAACACATATGACCCTTCCTCCCGGAAATCTGCCGCATAAGTAGAGCATCATCTCTACCAAGTTTCACGTTCAAAGGTCTCATAGCCTAAAATTAGTTAGTAGACAGATACGCGTCTCCCATATTAGTATAGACACAGGGTGAAAAGAAGGACGGGTACTATTTCGGAAAAGGCAACCAAAAATCTAGACGTGACATATGTACTACGAATGTGAACAGAGAAAAACGAAGCAAGTCACGTCGTTTCGAATGTTACCGAAACCCCCCTCCTTCTCTATATTAAGAATGGCTTCTAAAACTATGCCTGTAAATCTATGTCTATGTTATCCGTAACAATATCTTGTTCTAAAAATATTAAAAAAAAAAGGTACTGTTTCAGATAACGTAAGCATAGATTTATAAGCGGAGTTTTAGAAACCATTCTTAACATGGAGAGGGGGAGATTCGGTAACATTTGGAACGGTGTAACTTGCTTCATCTTTCTCCGTACTACATACGTCATGCTTGCTTCGTATTTTTTGCGTTCGATTTTATAGTACATACGTCACGCTTGCTTCGTATTTTTTCATTCGATTTCGTAGTACATATGTCACGGTTGTTTCGTATTTTTCCGTAGCATTCGTTGTGCATATACGTCACGCCAGTAAATTTTTGGTTGCCTTTTCCGAAACAGTACCAAAGAGCGATACCGACACATGATGGCGGGCGTGTAGTCTCACAAAGCGATGGATTCTACGATGCCATGACATTCTTCTTTCGTGCCATTTTCGGTTGATGAGTGCCGGACGTATTACATTTGACGGATTCTTTCTCGTTTGATGGAACGAAAAGACATACCTACAAAAGAGTGAAAGAAAGAAAAAAGGAAGGTAAATGAATAATCGCCATTGCACAAAACACACGCAACCAACTCACAGCTTGATCGAATCGTTTTTGGAGGCAAAAGCAACCAAAATAAGAACCATCACAACAATTTATTCCGATGAAATACGATGACTCGGGGAGCGTTTCGGGCATGATGATGATGGTGTGGATGGCGAGGAAGCGGCCGACGATCGCCATGCAATGCAAGCCAAAGCATTACCTTTGATTGACGCGTATGTATAAAGAATTAAAAAATGGATGAGAAGAAAAGATAGCGGTAACATGGCATGTCAACTCTTCACACAAGATCGTATCAGAAAATTCTGTAAAAAAAATAAAAAAATAAAATAACCCCAAAACGATATATTAATCATGTGACAGAATTGATGGGCAGTTCGGCAACAGTCTTCATGGATGAGTGCATCAACATAGATAAAATTTCAGGTATTAATTGTACGGAAAATACGGGTCGATATTTTTTAAATTTTGAATAAGTTGATTTAGGTTGCTATTTTTGCCGTGTTTTATACAACATTTTATATACTTAATAATTGATCTGTGGTCTAAAAAAAAATTTCTGATCATTTATTTCGGAATACAATTTGGATGCATATAAGTCCTTAATAATAGATGATAAAAAAAGAAATGCGTATAATTCTCGTGCATGAATTCAAACTCGATTACAATGTTTTCCCAAACAGCAGGCGATGCCATCAGAGAATAGGAAAGAAAGGTTCACAAGTGATCAGACAGTACGAAGGTGCTTTTAGGAATTCCATAGTGATAATGATAGACTTGAAGATGAAGAAGGTAGAGATCGGTCATGCATTCTTAACAATGAACGTTTCAAAGCAATTGTTGAGCAAACCCACATCTGAAGCAAATTCCCAAGGTGAGATTCTTGATAAATAAGTCCCGTATAAATTGGCAAGGTGAACAGTTCGATAAATGGGTCCTGTATAAATTGGCAAGGTGAACAGTTCGATAAATGGGTCCTGTATAAATTGGCAAGGTGAACAGTTCGATAAATGGGTCCTGTATAAATTGGCAAGGGGAATAGTTCGATAAATGGGTCCCGTATAAATTGGCAAGGTGAATAGTTCAATAAATGGGTCCCGTATAAATTGGCATGGTGAAAAGCTCAACAAATGGGTCCTGTATAAATTGGCAAGGTGAATAATTCAATAAATGGGTCCTGTATTATTTGGCAAGGTGAAAAGCTCAACAAATGGGTCCTGTATAAATTGGCAAGGTGAATAGTTCGATAAATGGGTCCTGTATAAATTGGCAAGGTGAATAGTTCGATAAATGGGTCCCGTATAAATTGGCAAGGGGAATAGTTGGATAAATGGGTCCTGTATAAATTGGCAAGGTGAATAATTCAATAAATGGGTCCTGTATTATTTGGCAAGGTGAAAAGCTCAACAAATGGGTTCTGTATGAATTGGCAAGGTGAAAAGCTCAATAAATGGTCTCGTATAAATTAGCAAGGTGAACAGTTCGATAAATGGGTCCCGTATAAATTGGCAAGGGGAATAGTTTGATAAATGGGTCCTGTATAAATTGGCAAGGTGAAAAGCTCAACAAATGGGTCCTGTATAAATTGGCATGGTGAAAAGCTCAACAAATGGGTCCTGTATAAATTGGCATGGTGAAAAGCTCGATAAACGGGTGTGTTTGCAAAAGATTCTTTCCTAGCTAGTGAAATCCATCAATCAGCTGGTCACGTCATGCCCTCGTATCTATTAGTTCATCTACAATCATATTATCCAATCTGATTCTTCAAAAAATCAAAACCTTATTATTCTTTTTGATTTTTCTTCCCAAATAGATACTAAAAGGCGGTGGCTAAAGATCAATCATGTTGAGAACACAGAAGATGAACAATTCCAAGGAGTAATGTTTTTAAAGAGCAATGTATTCTAAAAGTAATCTCACTTGTGTGGGTGCTTCCTTCGGGGGCTCTGTTTTCCTGTTCTTCAGTAATGATGGTATTCTCTGTGAAATTTCCTTCTGAGAGTAATGTTTTCCAAGAGTAATGCAATGTTTTCCAAGAGCAAATTAATCTGAGGCCAAAATATTCTATGAGCAATGTATTCTAGGAATATAAATGAATATCCTACTAATAGAATTATATTTTACAACTTTATTAGGCATTAAATAACCCATAGATGGTTGATATGCCGTAAACCAAACTAAACCAGGATGTCCACAGACATGTTTTCTCTTATAATCGGGTTCATGGGGAGAACAGCGAAAGTGTCGATATTTCTTTTCTATTTTTTTTTTTTGTTTTCGACTGGGTTTAAGTTTAACTTTACAAGATTTTCAATATGAAATGCATGTTATTCGAAATGAACTTTTCGAGGTCTGACTATGTTAGAAATAGGAGAGGGAGGAAAAGAAAGATTCTGGAATATGATAAATACGATGCCAGGGGCAAAACGGAAAGTTGAGCACTACCGACGGGAGATAACATTTTTTATTTGTTGGCACTGGTATGAATAGTCATACTAAAAAATTTGTGACTCATCAGAATGAACATACCAAGAAAAAAGAAACATCATTATTTTTTTTGTGCATTTTCTTTTTATATAAAAGCTTTTGAAAGAATAAAAGTCGACTGCTTCGGGCCATTTAGATATCCTGCGAATTTTGGCAAATCATTTATATGAACAAGTGTCAAGTGACTATATATATTTTTTTAGCTTTGCTACCCCCCCCCCCTCATTCCAAATATATTTGCATTTTGACAAAGGTTTAGTTTTGCATATTTATAAGTAAAACTAAGAACAAATCGTACTAAACTGTGTGCAAAACAAACATGAAAAGAAACCAATGAAGTTAGGGGTCAATTTTTGTTCTTGCTCCAGGCGTGTGCGTGCGTCAACAGTGAGGAACATACTCAAACTGACCTTGTTCAATCCTTACATACTGATGAGAAAGTAGACTTTAAGAGTTATAGAAGACACAAATAATCTATGATTTTTCTCCATCTCTCCTGAACATTAGCCCAGTTTAATAATACTAAATCAGCAGTGGCAATGAGCACGGTTCAAATGTGATAGGCATGGGTGTTGGAAGCGACAGGACGGTTTGATTGTTTTGTTCTACGGCATATCAACCCTTTTCGGGTTATTTGATGCTGAATCCTGTCATTTTGGTAAAAGTTTTTTATGCTTCAAGTTCTTTATATCTTCAAATATTTATTGATGGTGTTTGGTTTTGTTGTTTTGTAAAGGAAAAATGTTTATCGTTTTTGGCTTTGCAGAACATGATTGATTTTTTCAAAGAGAAAGGAAAAAAACAATAATATCAATGTTTGGTGCATTTTGTGACAGGAAGTTGGCATCTTCAGACAGCCTGAACTGGTAGCATCAAGGGAAGTGACAGGAGAAATATGTCCTCATAGCATGCTGGGAATTTCCGAACCAGGATATTGTGGAGAAGTCAGAAGAGACAAAATGTGTTAAAAATGTAGTCATATAAAATCACCAGTATTTAACACTCTCCCTCACTTTGGGGGGTGATAATAATGCACTTTATATTCGCTCGCTCCTCATTTGGGGGAGATAATGATGCAACATTATCCCTGCTCCCTATTTGAACGAACTACTACTGATGCTACATTATATCGTCTTCTAAATTAGGAGAAGATGATGATCTAACATTTTCTGCACTCCCCATTTGGGGGGAAGTAATGATGCTGCATTATATCCTTTCCTCTTTTTTGTAAGATGGATAATGCAACATTATCATTGTTCCTTGAGGGGAGCAATAAAGCAAAATTATCGCAACTCCCATTCTTATAATGAAAAGTACCCTCGCTCCCCATTTAAAGGTTATAATGATGCAATTATCTCAACTCCCGTTGAGGGGAGAGGTAATAATACAAACAACAATTTCTCATCTCAAAATCATGACAAAAATATACTTTGCAATTCATCATCATCATCATCATCGATTAAAGTCTGTTTTACATGCTAGCATGTGTTGGACGGCTTTGAGAAATTGACTTCCAAAGAAAACTATCCCTTAGATCTATTTTTATCACTTTCTTTTATGTTTTCTTTGGTCTTTCCCATTGAACTGATCCTACTACCTCAACTGTTCTACATCTATTAACCCAAGAACTCTCATTCATTCTTTCAACATGGCCATACCATCGAAGTCTTTTGTCTTGCATACATCTCCCTATACTGTCCAGATTTAATCTCCCTCTGAAGTCATCAGAACTATACCCGTTTGTAAAACTCACATTACACATTCATTGTATCATTCTCATATCATTTATCTCCATGCAACGCATGTCCTCAACTCTCACTGGCCAGATTTCACTTCATACATTATCACACTGCATACACATGCCTGATAGACTCTTTCCTTGGTCGACAATGGTAACGACCTACCAGTAATTCCACTGCACTTCTTATGTACCCAATGCTTACAAGCACCACAAAAAATTGAATTGCACTCGACTCCCTTTCCACAAACTTAGAAGAGAAACTCTCCTCTTTTGGGGAGATTTCCAACACTGCTATACTATACCCTCTTCCTCTTTTTTTTTGTACTGTGAATAATGCAATATAATCACTGCCCTTGAGGGGAGCAATGGTGCAAAATTATCTCCACTCGTTTAATGCAACATCCTCATCATTCTCCATTTGAGAGAGGCAATTTTTTTATTAAAGTTTTCTCCGCTAGCTGCAGACTATACACTAACATGGCTGAGTGTCGTTCAAGTCTTACGATCTTGAGCCAAGGTGTTCGCTTGGTTTATGTTCATGTTCGTCTATTCACAAACATTGTCTATCCGCCTTTTCTTTTGTCTACCTTTCGACCGGCTTCCTTGTATTATGCCTTTGTGGCGGAATTGATGATCTTGAGCCAGAATCGAGCGATGGAGGTGGCCCGGACTTAGTTCTTCCCCGCAGTAAGAGGGTCCGCCTTTGCCTGGCTTGCAGATGGAAAGGGAAATAAGTTTTGGCTTACTAGTTTTCTAGTGAGGATTGAACTCACAACCTCGAAGTAACAAATCTACTGGTTGCTGCACAATAATAATAGATGTAATTATCATGACAAATAGTGAGCCAGCGGATTATGTTTTTTTTCTGATTGGTTAAGCGGAATTAACTGAGGGAAAATCTGCTAATTAAAAGACAAGAAAATCAGAAGAAAAGGGAACGAGAAACGTGAGTGTCGAGTTAGATTCTGCGGTGAGCCGAATTGTTTTCGTTCATTGGAGCTCGTAGTTACACAGAGGGTTTTTGTGCTTCTACAGGAATTGAACCGAACTGAGTTTTTTTTTTGTTTGTTTGTTTAACGTTTTAAGTCTAGTCATAGACTTCTGAATTCCCAGTTATAGCCTTCAATGCATATTTTGCATAGCCCTGCGCTGGATTGCATAACGTGACCAAACAATCTAAATACATTACATTTGATGACAGAGCATATTGATGGGATGCCAGTGAGTTTTCGCAACTCTGCAATTACAATAATAAGTGATCAGATAGTTTACGGTCAGTAATGAAGCGCATGGTGTGGTTTTGGAAAATTTCTACTTTAATTGAGAGAGATAATGATAAACATTATTTCAACTCCCTTTGAAGGGAGAGGTAATAATACAAATAGTTCTACATCTCCAGAGCATGGTAAGAATAACTTTTGTGGTCCATCGGAATTAAATTCTTGTTTAAATTCCTTCAGAAGAATCCAAATCCGATTCTTACCGCTTTACGATATGCAACATCTATAGCAACGTGGTCGCTTTCACAAAGTTTCGATGGGGAAGAGAGAAGAGTGGTTAGTCACATAATTGGTCAAACATTAATGGCCAATTAATTCATTTCGGACATAGAGCTTCCTCTCACTTGAGAACTTTTTGTTTCATTGACATAAGAATCGGTAAATTACAAACAAGTCGTTGAAGAAAGACTTCCTTAAATTAGTCAATCACTTATGCTAAAGAGAACCGATGCCAATTCACGTCGACACGGTCATTCCAAGAGAATCGTCGAAACTGGTTGAAGCAAAAGTGATTTAAGCGTATGAAGCTTTACAAGGGCGATGCCACTTTTCAAGTCAGCAGAAACAACCTTTTATGGAAGACCTACGGACAAATCAAAGAACCGACGCCGAGTTTAGTGGAAGAATTTATCTTCTTGTCAAACAGTTTCTGGAGAATGGTCCCCAGCGATAGAATGGAATGAGGATGCTTTGGTTTGGTTTGATTTATAGAAAAAAAGCGGATAATTATTTTTGTTGTTTTAAACAAACAGATTTTAATCAGAATTTTATTTTCTTAATTCTTTTTTTTGGGGGGGGGGGGGGGATGGGGGGGGGGCATTTTAAAGGTGTATTTGTCTATTTTTGTCATATTAGTTCTTCGTGAAAGGAACACGATTTTTCTCCATTGGAAAAAAAAACACCTAAACTTTTACATCTATATTTTTTCATGCTCAAGTTTTAAACAAATCAAGCAATCCCTTTCAAATTATTTGGTTTGTATTTTTTAATTATTTATTTACCAATCAGTCACCACTTACCGAGGTTAAAAGCCACTCGAGGATAAGGGTTAATGAGATGGATAGATTGTCACTTGAATGATGATCGTTTACCGCTGAAGCTTTAGCCGCTCACGGTTGCCGTAGAGCACAGGGCCGTAACTCACCCTGTTGCCTAGAATACATATTCCATAATTCATAAGGATAAGTTTAATAGTTTAGTATTTTACGAAGCACATACTTATTGACGATCATGCGCGGGCACGGATCCTTTTAAAAACGTATTATTTGATATAACTCAAAATTTGATGTAGAGCAATTCTTTTCTCTATTAATTTTTTTTGTATCTAACGTATTTTAAAAGTTGTTTTTTTTCAGGAGAGGGTGTGAGCTTGGGTGCCCCGCCCCCCACCACCACCAAATTGTAAATTTACAAAAAGAACAAAAAATTAATGTGCCCATAGTACTCACCGTGTTGCCAAAAGTATATATTCCAAAATTCATAATGATCGGTCGATCGGTTCATTAGTGTAGGACTTTAGCATGGACCACGATACACACACACACATATATATATATATATAACTTAATATATAGTGAAAAGCGATGTATCTTGATTTAGTTTTAGACATTTCTACAACAGTTGTGACGGTTTATTTATATTAATCTTTTTTTATTTCCCCCTAATTTTATTCTGGTTTTCAATCGCGTCTCTTTTAAGATAAGCTAACACAGATAAAAATTAAAAACAAAAACAATCCTAACAAAATATAAGTGTGATAAGTTTTTCACCTTTTTTTTTTAAAGGGTTGAAAGTGAAACAAAATGGCTGAATGACAAATCGTCAAATAAGGGGTTAATTTGCACTGGATATATATATATCTATATCTATCTCTCTCTCTCTCTCTCTCTCTCTCTCTCTCTATATATATATATATATATATATATATATATATATGATGTGACGCTATGTTTGTAACATTTAACATTTTGATCTATCTGATTTTGTGTAAAAATTAAAAAAAATACAAACGCAAAACTGCCTCAAGAAATTCGGAAAAACCCCCAACAAACAAAAAAATGTTAGGCTTTTTTGTCACATCAACGATCCCTATAACATTTAATAATAATAATAATAATAATAATAATAATAATGCGCGTTGTTGCCGGTTTTACTTAAGTCAAAAGTAAAAAATATTCTAAAGATGCGTCCATTCAATCTGAGCGGTTAGGGACGAAATTAAGTATGACAGACCAAAGAAAATGCCATTTCAACTTTAAGCGTGACAGACCAAAGACAAATCGCATCATTTAAAGTGAAAGCTCAAAGCTCTCGAGATATTTCGACCCAGATTTTTGGTCCATGTTCAGGGCTTTTTTTGCTTTTGCAAATTTTTTTACAAAAAACCCCCAAAAACTTGTCTTCCTACCACCACTGCAAAGAACTCTCCCCCCCCCCCTGTGTCTAACATCAAACGGAATTTCCATGAACAGAGTTTCTTTCCAACAACTTCCCATTCATGGAACATGTT
Source organism: Sepiola atlantica (assembly GCA_963556195.1). Taxonomy (NCBI): domain Eukaryota; kingdom Metazoa; phylum Mollusca; class Cephalopoda; order Sepiida; family Sepiolidae; genus Sepiola; species Sepiola atlantica. Next base: position 30,717,744 of record OY744539.1, on the reverse strand, counting down.
GCCACAATATTGTTTCCCTGAGGGCTGCACTATTGTCACCTTCAACTCTAATGGCAATACTTTTCATAAACCGTCCTCATAATTTATCGAATGTTATCATTTTCAATCCCCTCATAACATTCATCATCATTCAATTGGCACTCTATCCATCTCATTAACCTTTATCCTTGAGTGGCGTTCAACCTTGATAGGTGGGGACTCGTTAGTCAAAGAAAAAAAGAAACGAAAAAACAAACAACGGAAACCCCGATTTTCATAAAGGGTTGCCGTGTAGTTTTCAAAATATTATGCTTTATCGAAAAATACTTTTTTAGATAGGAGCAAAGTGTAGTATCTGTTCTGATACTACACTTCATCTTTTCTGTTCTCGGTCCGTGGAGGAGAAATCCATCTGGACTGCGGCAATTTTTATTTTTATTCCAATCCAGAGTGCCTCTTTTTTTTTTGGGGGGGGGGGGGAGGAGTTGGATTTTCCTCCCACATTAAAATCCGACCTTGTGTCTAATTTTGCCCCCGTGGGGGAGGCAAGTAAATAGGGACTGACGTTATCTGCCTTCAGGCTAGGATCAAGGTGTAGTATCTGTTCTGTGCTCAGTCAGTATAAGAGAAATCCTTCTAGACTGAGGCAAGCTTGACTTTTGTTCCAATCCAAAGTGGGGAGGCGAGTAAATAAATAGAGACCTCGTCACGCACCGACTGACAAAGACCCTCTCTGTGATGCGAGGACGCTTTGAAAAACAAATAAAGGCACAAAATAAAAAGTGGAAAAATCATGGATTTGTGTATGTTTTATGTATGTTTTATATATATATATATATATATATATATATATATATATAAATGGAAACAACACGATCAAAACTTGTTCTCCATTTTTTGTTGTTTTTGATTCCTTTCCGTTTTCGCAGACTTTACTTTGTATTTTTCTGAGAGGGGTCTCCCACCCACCTCCCCAAGACGTCTTAATTAGAACTGAAAAATAGGGTGAGGTGTGTGTGTGTGTGGGGGGGGGGGTTACAATAATAATATATACGTACGTATGTCTACATGAGAGGCAAAAGACAGAGAAGATGGAGAGGCAGTTATGTAAGAAAATTAAATCCGTTAAAAAATAATCATTATTTGAAAAGAAAATAGAAAAGAAAAAAAGGCGACAGCGTGTACGACGACGACGACGACGACGACGACGACGTAAGTAAATTCAATAAGCAAGTCTGATAAATAGTTTCCGATGTATAAAAGGGGCACACGGTTATAGACAATTTCAGAAGACGATAATATACAAGACTTCCTTCTACTGCATCGGAAGCCTTTCATTTCGATACGTACGAAGAAGGCAAAACCTTATAAAAGAACTAATAGGGCTACCCGGCGCTGCCCGGGGGTCGTGGATAAAAAATAAAAAAATAATTAAAAAAAAATAAAAAAAATAGTGCAAATAATATAAAAAGTGACACCTTTATTTTAAAATCCCCCTCCCCTTCAATGTTCAATCTAACATATAAAGTTATCCTTTGAGATTTTTAAAGTTGGGCCTAAATAGCATTTAAGCTGACATATCAAACTTCGATTTTTACTAGCCAATTTTCATTCGTTATTGTTGAACCATGTTATTGGCGCTATAATAACGTACTTCGTGACAGTAATTTAAAGGGTAATTCGGGATCAAAACCGAGATCTCCAAAAACAGAATTTGTACGTTTAGCTTTTGTAAGTATGGATGTCCAAAAAGACAATAATCAGAAAAAACGCGCGTGAAGCGCTGAATCTGTCAATAGCGCTCCATTACGTTCCCGTGTTTTTGATTTTCCACATATAGTTCGTATTCTAAAGTTTAAATAAATAAACTATATGTAAAAACAGAAGAAGGTCATGTATGGGTTTTGATTAAATTCTTTCTGTGGAATGAACTGGATTCGAACCCGGCACACCCAAGTCCTCAGTCAGCGTCGTTAAGCACGTAGCCACCGTTCCATATTACGTAAACTTAAGAAAACATTCCAAGACTTTTAAAAAATAAGATAACTAAATTTCTAATTAAAAAAATGTAAAAATTCAATGACGTTAATTTTATTAACGTTTTTTTAATATTAATAAAAAATTTAAAAAAACTTTGTATGTAAAAAAAATTCATTTGAGTTTTCTAAATTGTATATTTTTGGATTATTTTATCAAAAAATATACAATTTAGAAAACTCAAATTTCGTCAAGGCTGTCATGAAAAAAGATTTAAAATTTTTTTTTAATAGTAATACAAAAAAAATTGTATGTAAAAAAAAATTCCATGATGTTAACTTTATGTAATGTATTTATTTAATATTATTTAAAAAAACAAAAAACAGTTATTTTAACGATTAAATGATTCTGTAAAGAATTATTGTCTTTTCGGACATCCATACTTACAAAAGCTAAACGTACAAATTCTATTTTTTGAGGTCTCGGTTTTGATTCCGGATTACCATTTAAAAACTATGTAGTCCCGCTCAGACAACTGGTAATACTTGTCAAGCCGTCCTCTTAAGTAATAAAATCATGCCGTTTCCACCCATCGTGTCCAATCCTCTCATAGTATCGTTCTTCATCCAACTGACAATCTTATTTATCTTTATCCTCGAGTGCCTTTTGGCCTTGGTAAGTGGTGACTGATTAGTATAAAAAATATGGAAACTTATTTAATTATGACAACAAAAGAAAAAACGAACTAAATCACCAAGGGGAATAACGCATATTTTAATTGAAGAATATAAAAAGAGTTGTGTCCCTTACAACTAAAATTTTATTTCTTTTTCTGTATATGTTTTAAAAGTGTGAAAATATTTTAAAAGTTCAAAACTAAAATGACTTCACTGCAGTCCGGGCAAATACAGCTTGTATAATATTTTTTTTAAATCAAGAAGAAGAAAGCTGACTGTTTGACATAGTTTCGGTGTTGTTTTTGAAACAACTACCAGTAAGAGTCAAAGAAAAGTAATTTTTTTACCCGTGCAGTTATCTACTCCCGAGCGATTCCAACGCAATCAAATTATTTTTGCCATATAAAGGTCAGGGTCATACTAAATCCGATAGTGTAAGGTATGGAAATGTATACTGTGTAGTTTCTGACTTTTAGCCTAACACACAAAATTACGACTATGACTCATAGTAGAAAACAACAATACTGGACGGGGACAAAAATAGCCTAGTTGATCGCATCGGCATTCCTTGGTGAGGGCACCTCAGGTTACAGGAAATAAATCTATTCCTGGTCCTTTCGGAAGAGGTAATACCTGGGAGAATGACCTCCTGATACTGACCAAAACAGATGCAACACTTTCATCCTGACTCAAAGACCAGGTAGTACCGGAGGATTTTGATAAATATTTTCTGGCAATATTTTGTGTATTTTGAAAATATTCGAGCAAACCTCAAACCACATGATTTTCCACACACGCCCCTGTTGTATAAAAGAACCCAGTCGACTATACAGCATAGATCATATGATTTTTTTTTTTTTTTTAATAAAAGAGATTAGAATTGTAGGCTGTGAGGGGTTGTCTAAAATAAAGCTGATCGAATCCTATTTACATTCAACAATGGGTCAAAATCCGGGCTTTGGAAATGGACCCTACTTTCAAATGGGAAATATGACCTTAAAGTAAGTAAAGCCCTTTTTCGAACTCAAGGGTCGCTAGGATGACCAGTACTTATTTATAGTTTTTTTTTTTGTAGCTCTAAGCAGAATGGATGACCTCAGCTACCCACGTGATGCACTAATCGAGGAAGGGCTTCGTGTTGACCAGTTTTGTGTTCAAATTATTGTTGGGTTTCTTTACAATAATCCCACCCTCATGAATAAAGCGCCTTATCATTTTTTTTTTTTAACAATCAAATGCGCAGATTCTTCAAGAGTCATCGACTCCATTCATACCTCACCTGGTAAAAACCTTGGCACATTCTGACAACCTATACACTTTGTTGCCTCTTTGGCAGACCCCACTTTGATGGAATGAGGTATGGTTCGGTTGTGTCGCAGGTAGCGATACTCCCAGGCATTACCCCCTCATTCAGTAGGTTTTGGTTTATTAGCAGTCGCTTGATCTGCCCCTACCCGGGAAATGCCAACTAGCCCGTTCTCGGCTATTTTGTACGCTTACAGAGTGTTCCCCACCCGGAGGAGTTGGACCCCTCCCCTCATGTTTCAAAAAGACTTCATGTCTAAGCTGCAGTGTGAACCAAGTAAATAGCGAATCCTTTACTCTTAAAATCCCGGTGCATTTTGCTAACAAAAAAATTAGTTTTTATTTTAAACTAACTCTACCTACTCGCTGTTTCAACCTTGTGTCAGACATTAAAGTTCTTAATTGTTAGTTACTGGCTCCTGTTGTGTGATCCTGCCAGAATGAGGAAACCCAGCTAGAAAATAAATTCCTTCATACCTCAAAATATTGATTCGGTCAAGACAAAACTGTTGGAAGACAGAGGAGATTTATTCGCTCTGATCTTCGTTTCAAATCACTGATCAATGAGGTGGGAGGAGGAGGGGAGAGGGAGGAGAGATCTATAATCACTGTTTAATCCTATCTTGTCCGGACATTGTTAAAACCACATGTGCACACGTCTAGTGCTTCCCAAAAAAAAACTGACGACTTCTCTCACTCACTCTCTCTTTGAGCCATGTGAGGTCACATCAGTTTCTATCGATTCCCACAGCTGAGTAAAAGTAACCTCGAGTTCAGCAAGCTTTACTCGTGCATTTGAAATTACCATCTTTACACGTACAGTGCTTACAAGGAACTCAAGACTTCTCTCTCTCACTCTCTCTTTGAGCCATGTGACATCACATCAGTTTCTATCGATTACCACAGTCGAGTAAATCTAACCTCGAGAGTTCAGCAAGTTGACCCTGACTAAACTTTCATTCTGTTATTTTCAACTAACCAAATTATATACTAGTGGATCTATTCGCCCAATATTTCACAAACAGAATAATTAACATGAACAAAAGTTGACGGTTTGAACATTTCAATGAGTCTCTAAAGATTATATTTTTGAAAGATGTGGAGGGAGTTCGTTCCGTTAAATTGATAAAGTTGCTAGTGTTCATGATCAGCATCCAACAGGTGTTTTTTTTTTTTTTTTTTTTTGCAAATACTCAATTGGTTATCAGTATTAACTACAGAATCGAATCGGCAAACAAAGTTTGTATTTTCTGTTATTTTTAACTACTTAAATTATATACTTGTGAGTTTACTCGCCCAATATTTAACACCCATCCAGCGTTGCCCGGGAGCAAAAGAAAAATGAATTACAGACTTGTTTACGGAGAAATGGAAAGTAATTTTGGTGACGTTAATTTCGTAATAAAATTATTTTGTGAAATAGGAAATTTTTTTAAAAGTTTGTATTCGTACTTGGTGCTAATTAAGTAATAATAATGAACAAATAATTGTAATTAACGCAGGGGCTAGAAACACACACATACATGATTTTAGTCGCATAAATCATTTCTCTCTCTCACACACACACACACACACACACACACACACACACACACAAAAAAAAAATTCTTTTATCGTTCCTAATAGTGATCAATGCTACCATTGTTCACATTTCTATTTATTTTTTATTGATGAATTTTTCTCTTATGTATTTTTTCTCTTATGTAATTTCTCCCCTTCGATTCAACCTGTATGGTGAATGCTCTGAATGTTTTGAATGTTTTTATTAATTAATCAATTTGTTGTCCTTCTGCTTCGAAAATTTCTGAATTTTGGTATTGAAATCTGATGCGTTTTTCAAAACACTTCTGTACGGGATGTTATAAAAGGCGCTGACGAAAACGCGTTTTAGTATCATCAAAAAAATAATGAACAATAAAATATTTCCAAAAAGTCTTGGAAACGATCGTGCAGCGAATTGTAGTTGGTTTTGAATTCTTGGAACAATATTCAAACTATATTGATCTCAATCTCAACTAACATTGTATATATATATATATATATATATATATATATATATATTTGAAGAATCCAGTATAATTGCACAAGATTAAGGAAGATAATTAAGTACAATTGCATATGACAACTTCCTTTTAATCTGTTTCGGTGAGTAAGGAAAGGTGTCTCCACTAACAAATTTCTTAGCCGAAAGTCTTATTTTCAGAAAAGAATTAAAGCGAAATAAAATATATTCGTGCCAATAGCATAGTGGAAGGAAAAAGAAAAAAAACATAGGCTAGTCTGAATCAAGTATCGATACATCAGATGAATTGCTATTTGTGTGTGACTTCGAATATTCGACAAGAGAACTTTATATGTTAGATATTACTTAACACACATATGTATTTCAGCTAATGTCTGTGTATTAAATATAATCGTACAAAACAGTTACTATTTGAACATTATGTATTGCTTTTCTCAATTTAGAAATTTGGAAATGCTTTTTCAGACTCAAGTGTTACAGGCCGACTGCCCGACGGAGGGACACTTTTAGAGAGGGTGGGGGGGGGGCTTAAAGAAAAGAGAAAAAATACATATATTTCGATGCAGTTACAACATAAAGCCGGATTTATTTATTTCTTTTAGACGTTGTAGTTTATAATGATGTATATGTGAATGTTACAGGTTAAAAATATAGATGTTTTTTTGTTTGTTTTATTTTTCAAATTTAGATCCTTAATATTTTTACTGTTTCTTTCCTTTTCATTTCTCTGATTAGCATGGGTACAAGTAGAAAAGAGAAACGTTAACGTGCGAGGAGACGCTGTGGATAAAATGTTATGAGAAAAAGGGGAAAGAAAAGGAGGAAGAGAAGGAAGAAAGGAAATGGAGAAAAAAGAAGAACAAGGAAAAAAGAGAAAAAGAGAAAAAAGAGGAAGGAAAGAGAAAAAAGGAAAAAGGAGAAGAAAGGAAAAAGGAGAAGAAAGGAAAAAGGAGAAGAAAGGAAAAAGGAGAAGAAAGGAAAAAGAGAAGAAAGGAAAGAAGAAAGGAAAAAAGAGAAAGAAAGGAAAAAAAAGGAAAGAGAAAAAAGAAAAAAAGAGAAAAAAGGAAAAAAGAGAAAGGAAAGAGAAAAAAAGAAAAACAAGAAACGAAAAAGGAGAAAGAAAGGGAAAAAAGAAAGGAAAGAGAAAAAAGAAAAGGGAGAAGAAAGGAAAAAAGAGCAAGAAAGGGAAAAAAAGGAAAGAGAAAAAAGGAAAAAGGAGAAAGAAAGGGAAAAAGAGAAAGGAAAGAGAAAAAAGGAGAAGAAACGAAAAAAGAGAAAGAAAGGGGAAAAAAGAAAGGAACAAGAGAAAGAAAGGAAAAGGAAGAAAGGAAATTTTTTTTTTTTTCATAAAAACAAAATAATTTTTTTGATAATAACTCAAAAGAGAAAAAATAGACAATAAAAACAAAACACGTTTAAAGTTAACCGGCGAAGGGACTACAATAGAAGCATTATGAAGAAAGAAAAGTGAAATAAAGAATAAAAATGAAAAATATTATGGAAATAGTGATGGAACGTGAAAGCTCTTCTAACATTCTCAACGAAAAAAAGAAAGTCTTTTTGTCATCGTAAAGACATTTGAAGAGTTAAAAAAAAAAATGGATAAATAACTCACAAAGAAGTTGACATTCTTTTCGTTTTTCAAAGATGAAGAGCTACTTACTTTACAAGCAGCTGTTGGATTTGTTTTTAAATGCAATCCACAGTAAATGCCTTTTTTAAATAAATTATTTACGCTCTTCTATGCCCCCCCCTCTCCCATCCTACCACCAGTTTTCCATAAATTCCACCACAGCTTTACAATAAATCTATGAGATTAGCCCAGAGGACTCCATCTTTATTCCGGATCTTCTTTCTGGAAAGAAGTTCTTGTATCGCGACCATCTGGAATATGATATACACGGCCACGTGTGAAAAGATACGTTTTGTTTACGGAGAGTTGTTAGAAATAAATTAAGCAAAATTTATAAAAATTAGCAAAAAAAAACAAAAAAGACGCTGTTTTGAGAAAACTCCTAATGCAACGATTTAGCAATCAAAGAGCTCTCCGATTCCACCAATAACCGCATATTTTAACTTATCAAATGGCGAGAAGTTTTTTTCCACAGTTATTTGTATAATCATTTGAAAAATAATGTAGCTGTTCTTATATATATATATATATATATATATATATATATATATATATATATATATATATATATAGTGTGTGTGTTAGAGTGA
>OY744539.1:30699560-30707060 GCA_963556195.1 Sepiola atlantica | reverse complement strand
TTATTGTTTGACGTTTTTGCGCATGCGTGGGATTGCGGGTTTGTGAGTACGTGTTTTGATAATTTTATATCTTTTATTTTTAATTTTTCCTGCTTCTCTTGGTCAAAGTCGTGTGTGTTTATTAAGTACGTTTTATTTGACCTTTGTTTTATCGGTCATCTTAATTTATCAGGGCCGGTAGATTTTCTTTTGGAATTTATTACTTTTTATTGGATGTCTCCAAGAAGGCTTCTGTGCCTGTGTGCGTGTACGTGTGTGGTCAGTTCTAATTTCTGTACATAGGTGAGCGACATATACACCCACACACGCACATACACATATGTACGTGCACACCCACAGGCGTATGGTTAGATATTGATAGAGAGGCAGAAAAGAGTTGATAAAAGTGTGTGTTGTTAGAGGTATGATCTGTTCAATGCTGGATTGAATTTAAATATGAAGTTTTTTTTTCTTGTGTTAGTAAGTAGGTGTAATCTTGGCTTTGGAAAATTTGCATTATTTTAAATTTTCCTCCGCTGCATGAGTGCACATGTTGGGAGACGAATAATTTACGATTTTCTTCGATTTTAATGTTGCTTTTATGTAAAGATACTCTATTATTAAATGTTTCTGTCGCACCTATATAAGCTTCATTACATGTTGTACATTCTAGAACATAGACAACGTTCTTGGAGGTGCAGTTAAGGTTTTTTTTTATTGTGAATGTGTTGGGTGTCTAAATGTGTATGAGTTCCCCTCCATTATTATGTCACAGACCCACATCTTTCCTTGTTGCATTTTGTGACCCCTTGTATTGTGTGTTGGTTGAGTTTGGATGAGGTTAAAATTTGTTTGAGGTTTTTTGGTTGGCGTTTGCTTTTTATTATTTTTGTTGTTTTTAATATGTTGTTTAGTGTGTTGTTATGGTTGAGTAGGGTTAGGTTTCTTGTTATTTCTGTGAATAATTCTGGATTGTTTTTGTTGTGTGTAGAGATGTATGCTAATATTTGTTCTTTGTTCCGTTTTTTGGGGATTCGTAATTGTTCTAATGGAATGTTTTCTGCTAGTTCTATACCTTTGTGTATTATTTGTAGCGGGTATCTTCTTCTTTTTAAAGTTTTTCGTAGTTCCTCCAGTCGGACAATCCAGAGGTCTTTGTCACTGACTATAGTACAGATCCTGCATGCTAGGGAGTAGGGTATAGATTTTAAGCAGCTTTTGGGGTGATGGCTTCTAAAATGGAGATATTGTTGGGTGTCTGTGGGTTTGTGGTAGATGTCTGTGATTATCTGAGTGTTTTTAATTTTAATTAGTACATCTAGGAAGGGTAGTTCTGTTTGACTGTGTTCAATGGTGAATTTAATCTTAGGGTGTAGATTTTATAGTATGCTGTGTAATTTATTGATGTCCCCCTCATGTGGGTTCCCAGAGGATAAAACAATCATCCAGGTATCTTTTCCAAGATTTTATGAAGAGAGTTTGAATATTCTGTCCATATGTTTCTTCTATCTTTTCATATAAGATCTTCTCTAGGTAGGCTAGTGTTAGAATGGCTTATGTTGGTGCCATTTTTGTTCCCATTGTACCTAGAATCTGGATGTAGTTTTTGTTATTAAATTCGAAGGAGTTATTGTTGAGAATAATGTCTATGCTGTCGAGGATGAATTGTTTGGTGAATCTGTGGTGTAGTATTTGCGGGTGTTTGTCCATCCAGTGTGATATCGTCTGTTTACTTAAGTCATGGGGTATGTTGCTATATAAGCTGCTGATGTCAAATGTGACTAATTTAGTCCCGGGATTTACTATTTGTGGTAAGGAGCCTAGGAAGTGTATGTCGTCTCTGATGTAGCTCTTGACTTGATCGGTGAATGGTGGTAGTAATATGTCAATTAAGTTACTCAGTCTGCTTGTTGGGCATGATGGTCCTGCTACTATGGTCTAAATGTAAGGTCACTGGGACTCGGGACACTAATATATTCTGATGCCTGTGTGTTGATGGCATTCCTTATCTCATTTGATTTATGTATCTTAGTTAGTCCGTAGAAGTTGTTTGTTTTAATCATGAAGTTTGTTAGGAAATCTTTTTCTTTTTTTGTTAGTATATTATTGTATGTTGTGCAAAGTTTTGTGATTTTTGAAATGGTGTTGTTATCAATGTTGGTGATAATTGGTTTGTAGTAATCATTGTTTTCTAGTACCTCTGTAATTTTCGATTTATAGTAATGTTTGTCCATGATGACTACCGCACTGCCTTTGTCAGCTTCTTTTATAATTATGTTATTATTATTTAGGATGTTATCTAGTGCTTGGTTTTGTTTAGATGTTAGGTTACTAGTAGGTTTAGTTTTACTCTGAGGGTTTATGTTCCATAGGTTTTCAAAGTAGGTGTTTATTTCTTTCGTATTGTTGTGTTTGTTAGGGAAATATGTTGATTTGTTTCTCACTAATGAAACATCTGTTTTGTTTTCTTTATTGTTTAGTGTTTCTATTAGTCTAAATTTGCGTTCAAATTCTTTAAGGTCCTTCCTCAGTTCCGTGATATTACTTTTGGGAGTTGGGCAGAATTTCAGGCCTAATTTTAGTATTTCTATTTCTTCCTTTGTAAATGTGTACTGATAATTTTGGGTTTTAAATTGTTTAATCTGGGATTGTTGTCCGGGGAGGGGTTTCTAAAAAATAAAGATGAGTGTTGTTTATTTCGTTGATTTGAAGAGTTGTTGAAGAGTGATTGCTTTCTATATATTCTGTGTGTTTTAGAGGATTGTGTTGTTTTCTGGCAAAATTAGTGTCGTGCGTGTTGTTATAATTGGTGTTGTACGTGTTGTTATAAGGGTTTATTTTGGTATATTTGAATGTGTTATTATTGTGAGTTAGTTGTTTCGAGTTGGGGTATCTCGGTAGAGGTTGTTGATGGTGGACGTAGTTGTGGGGTTTGTATTGTTGTGTAAGTGTATGTCTGTAGGAATTGTTGTATGGCTGTTTTGTTTGATGATGTGGGTAGTGTTTGGAGTATTTCGATTGTATCCATTGGTGTGTAGGGTGGTTGTAGGGTCTGTTTTGATGTGTGTGGTAAGGTAGAAGGTTGTTGTATAAAGGTTTAATCTGTTGTTGTGGTGGGTGTGGGTAATTGTTGTAAGGTTTACTTGGGTGATTTTGGTATATGTGTATATATATGTATATATATATATATATATGTATGTATGTGTATATATATATATATATATAAGAACGAAATATGATTATTGCAAAGAAGCTACTGGAATAGGAAGATGCCATACAATGAGGTATCAAAGCACCGAATTGATGGAGACCACTAGACCAACAAGTCAAACGAGCTGGAACAAAAGAAGCGGCGAATAGATCAGACAATTCTGAAGAACGCATGTCATAATAGTATTTATAGAAAAGACTGAGACTAGCAACATCACGTCTGTTAGAGAATGCAGAAGAAGAAGAGTAGGGACGATCAAATTGCAGATGCAACATATGGTGAGAAGGTAACAGAAACTTTGTAAGAATTGGTTCATTCGTGAATAAATTGCAAATGTACGACTAACTAGAACATTTAAAATATTAGACTTTATAAAAAGAATTCAATCCCAAAACGGATGAATATTTTAGCATGTATTTTGTGCGATTAAAATATATACGAAAAAAAACTTTAGAGAAACAAACGTTGATTTACTCAGCTTTAGTATAATAATAGATGTTTTAACAGGTTCACACTGCTCATCCTCCTCCTCCTCCTACTACTACTACTTCCTGTCCCCCTCCAACCACTTCTCGTCGCATTCGTCTTTTCTCCAATAATCTAAAACATTCCATGTGCAAACAACCAAGCAAGACTATTAGAGTTTTAATATTATATAGATAGATGCGCATGCGCAGACAAGCAACACAGATTAAGAATACGTTTTCAAGTAAAAGTTAAATTCTTTCTTTTTTGCTTCTTCTTTTGTATATTCGTCTTTTATTCGTGAAATCCCTGACTTTTCTCAAACCATATTCCAAAAGCATCGCCTCGGGTCATGCTAAAAGCATGACTTGTCGTCTTCGCAAAATGTTCTTCTAAAACATAGATCATCTAAATGGAAGGTTCTTCTTGGAGTAAGCCAAGCATGAAGTACCACAAGCTCTGCCCGAAGATCATACCCCGGGTTCTAAGTGCCGAAAGGTTGGCTCTGGGGTTAGAGCCTATCTACAGACACGTCCAGAGCTTCCTGTGTGTGTGTGTGTGTGTGTGTGTGTGTGTGTGTGTGGTTTTTTTTTAATGTGCGTTTCTTTTGTAATCTACCTCCTTCCTCTGTGTGATAGTTTGCCTTAAAGTGTCATGGCGATGCACTGAGAGACGCCGATTTAATATAGAGCCATCGACAGGAAATGCAAGATTTGAAACGTCATGTCTCTTATCTCAGTATTGACGTCATAGTCACATCTAGACTAGCGGATGCAACCAGCGTTGCCTGGGTACCAAATATGTTCAATATAACTAATAATACGGCTTTCATCGATTTTTTAAAGACTACCATTTCCATCTTGGATGTTATTTTTTACCATTTTTCCACCGATTTAACCTCCAACCTTCTTCGGGTGCATCTTCTCGAACTCGGAAATCTATATAGAATTTCGAACTAAACCCTTTATTTAATCCACAGTTCTCGTTCTGTCAGATAGTTGACGGTTCAATCCTCACTACAGGTGATACTAATTACGAATAAATTTTTAAACAGACAGACGGAATGAGAACAATCAACCCCCGTGGATTAAATAAAGGGTTCAGTTCAAAATTCTATATAGATTCCAGAGTTCGAAATAATGATTTCTGATTTCGACAAAATGCACCAGTAAGGCAGGAGGTTACATCGGCCGAAACGTTGTGAAAATAACATCCAAGACGAGAATAGTAGCTTGAATAATCCAAATAACCAATCCTCATCTAAATAATTCCGAAACATCCTCCACTATAACAAACACCAATGTGTATTTATTTGTATCTATATAAATATCCATCTCGTCATGCAAAAGTTGGCGAATAAAAACTGTCAGACGAAACGATTCCAAGTGTTTAGGGGAAGGGAAATAACAAGTCAGACATCCTCTCCGCCGTTTGAAATTAATTCGGTAATAAATCCTTCACTCTATTTCCATAATGAGACGTTTTCTTTTTTTTCTGAACCGATTGATACGATTCTTTGTTTTTTAATTTTCCGGTTTGAGACGTTTTCTTTTCTTTTATTAATTATTTCTTTTCTTAATGTCATCAATTGAGATGTTATTTTATATGAAGATTAGTGCGAACACTAGCGAAGCATAATTTTCACCATCATTTTTGTCGGAGATAAACTCGAGTAGTGCATCTGGTGTCTGATTTTTTGGACATTGAAGGTTACAAGTATATCCTATTACGAAGTAGTCGCGGGGAGACGATTCCATCTAGTATATAAAGACCTCCTGTAGTACATTGTCGTGATGGAGTTGGGGGAGGGGGCGTGTTTCTATGAGCCTGAAGGTCATACCCCCAGCAGGGTCAACCAAGCCGGCCAAGTTTCAGAAAGAAAAGAATGTAAGAACAAGAGAAAAAAAGAGAAAAAGAAAGGACGAAGACAAAATGAACGTAATGAAAGAAAAGAAAAGAATGAAAGAAAAAAAAAGAATGAAAGAAAAAAAAGAATGAAAAAAAAAAATGAAAGAAAAAAAAGAAAGAAATAATGAAAGAAAAAAAATGAAAGAAAGAAAAAGAATTACCAAAAGAAGAAAAGAACGAAAGAAAAACTAAATAAATAACGAAAAAGAGAAATTACGTAAGAATAAAGAATTAAAAAGATAAAAGGAAAAAGAAAAGAAAATTAAAAAAAGATTTTTAAAAAAGAAAAAAACGAAAAAAGAAAAAAAATTGCAACAAAAAGAAAAGAAATGACGAAGAATGAAAAAGATGGACGAAGAAAATTGGAGAAATAAAGAAAAGAAAAAAAAACAGAAGGACAAAAAAGAACAGAAGAAAAGAACCTACAGAAGAAAGGAAAAAAGAATGAAATGAGGAAAGCTTTGAAAGAAAAATAACTAAATAACGAAAAAGAGGAAAGAATAAAGAATAAAAAAGATAAAAGGAAAAAGAAAATAAAAGAATTAAGAAAGTTTTTTTTTAAAGATTTAAAAAAAAAGAAAAGGATTGCGGCAGAAAGAAAAGAAATGACGAAAGAATAAAAAAGAAGGACGAAGAAAATTAAAGAAAAAAAGGAAAAAAAACAGAAGGAAAAAAAGAAAAAACAGAAGAAAGAAAAGAAAAAAAACAGAAGAAAGGAAAGAAAATAAGAATGAAATGAGGAAAGCTTTGAAAGAGAAAGAAAAGCGAAAGGAAAAAAATCCTAAAGAAAAAAAAAGAAAAATTGTGAGTAGATTTTTGTGGGCGACGGAATTCCATATAAAAAGAATAAGAGTGTGTTTTAGATCTTTGTGTTAATATCGGAAATAAATGTCCGGAGATGAGCCTCATGCGGTACCTCCACCCTACTGGGCGGAACAGTCGTGGGTCGGGGAGGCCGACGGTGAGAGCGATTCAACCCTCTTGAAAACCAAATGACCAGAAAAAAACAAAACTTTTTGTTCCAGACTTAACATCACCATCATCGATGATTTTCTTGACTCTTCTTGCCTCCCTTAACCACCCCCTCCCCCATCCCCCACCTATTGCCCCTACCCTAACCGACACTTTTGGACCCCCTTTCACTCCCCAATAACACACCGGAATCTCTTTAAGCGATTACGTGAATGAATAGACGCCTCAATGAGGATATTTTTACCCCCCTCCCCCCACTCCTTTTCTGTTGTTTGCAATGGGGGGGGGGGGTTCTGTGGGGGTGCTAATGTTGATGAGATCCCGAGGGTCGGGAATCAGAGCCAAAGAAAGGAAAAAAGACATTTTCTATTTTATCTTTATTTATTTATCTATTTATTTCCCGTCCGACCGGTTAAAGGCTTTGGAGTAAAAAGGTGTTGAATTGTCAAAAATAGGAAGGCCGTACATTGACCCACGACATTAAAAATGATGAGGGTGGGGATAGAAATAGGTCTCGAGATTGAGCGAATAAGGAGAGGTATGGAGCGACCCCTTAAATTGGGCGAGAGATACAATAGTGCCCCTTCACCGATGGGTATGAGAAGTTCAGAATGAGGGCAGTGGCACAATAGCACGACCCCCTCTAGCCCTAAATGACCGTCATTTTCATCATCCCTCTCAACTGGGGGAGGTCAGAGGGAGAGCCAGAATCAGGAAATATAAAAAAAATTTTTATTCATTTAAGCTGAAACGTAATGGAAGGCAGAAAAGAAAGAAAAGTATTCCAACGAATGTAGGGGCAAAAGGTGAGAGGGAAAATAGGTAAGAGGCAAAAAAGGAGTTGGGGGCAAAAATAATAGGTAAGATGCAAAAATAATAGGTAAGAAGTAAAATTAGATAAAAGGCAAAAAGGAGTTAAGTGGCAATAAATTAACAAGAGGCAAAAAGGAGTTGAGGGGCAAAAA
>OY744539.1:30679560-30694560 GCA_963556195.1 Sepiola atlantica | reverse complement strand
CCCTATAGTTAAAAAAAACTTCTTTTCTTTTTTTAGACAAGATTCTTTAAATTTCAATGGTGTGGCTTAAGCCCTAAATTTTAGACACTTTGAAACCAAAACCATTTAATGAATGAAACTATTAAATGGAATTGAATTAAGGATTCCAAACATAACGTTTAGTAGCATATAAACTCTAATTTTAAGCTTAAGTGGCACAAAACTGTACTAATTGGTGAATTCATTTTATTAATGAGAATTTTTATGAAACACAAAATGAATTTCTACGTAGTAATGCTGAGTATCCTTGCTTATATATATGTTATATATCTGTATGGCTAGGTTTCCTTCCTCTTATTTATTTGCCTATCTGGTACCAAAAGTACTTACTCTTAAATATATATATATATATATATATATATATATATATATATATATATATCTTTTATTTCTATATAATTTTATATGCTAACTACCATATCACAGAATGGTTCTTAAGTGTAGTGTTTTAATAGTATTATCATCATTAGTATTATTATTTGATATGCAAATTACCATATCACATTGTAGTTTTAAAGGTAATGTTTCATTATTATTAATATTATTTATTTACTTATATACATAATAGTGAAATAAAAACTGAATTGTTTCTACATTTGGTTTTTGGAGAAGTGGTCATTTGATCAGTACCACTGGAGAGCAATGAATTTTATAACTGTTCTGTTTTTAAATCTCACAAACAGTTACATGATAAATAGCTGATGATTCTCTCCCCCCCCCCCCCATTTAATATTTCACAATTTAAGTTCATGTCTCCTGTTTTGTTTTTTTTCACTGTTATATACTTGAACCCCCTTTCGCATTTCCAGCGGTAAGTCAGCTTATGCAAGTGCTAAGTCTGCGATATCTTGGATTTAGTTAGTATCCCTGAGAATTTAACCTGCATTTTCTTTGTTTAAAATGACTCAAAGCGTCTTGAGACACACACATATATATACATACATATATACACACACACTAACATATGGGTAGGTGTGTCTCATTGCGAAAGTATCTTATGAAAGGTATTTTGTTTCAAGGTCATATGTAAGTAATGAGAAACGAAGGACACTTCCCATATAATATATTTATGGAAAAATATATATATATATATATATATTTGTATATATCTATATTTCTCTCTATTTCTCATGATAAAAGTTTTTGCTTCTCATAGTAAACACAATAGATATACGTGTCATGTGAATAATAAATGAATTCAAGTGTTTTGTGATTTTTAGTTCACAACTAGACGACCTGTGACCCTTAAGATCAACGTTGGTACATCGTACATTAATATAGATAAGCAAACACTGCCCAGCCCCAACCATCCTTACCAATCCATCAGACAAACGTATTAACCTTTATCCTCGAATGGACCTTGATATGCCATGACTCGCTAGTATATATATATATATATATATATATATATAATAATCCAGGTTTTTACATCCACAGGGTAGTAATCCAAAGAATTTCAACCGGGTTTATAAAAAGTGCTCAATATCAAATAGAGCTTTTATATATGAATATTTTTATTTACACGGACATGTTCAAAATCTGCGACACTGGCATGTCGATGTTATCGATCAACAACTATTATAAATTGAGATCTCTTAACCTTAGATCATATTTGGAAAGATATGATCTAAGGTTAAGATCGGATTCTAACTCTGTCTGATGAAATCTCAGTTTATAATAGTTGTTGATCGATAACATAGACATGCCAGTGTCACAGATATTGTACATGTCTGTGTAAATAAAAATAATTATAAAAATATATATATATATTGATATATATATATATATATATATATATATATATATTTTTTTTTTTCTAGTTTTATTTTTGTCTCAATTACTTTTTTGCTGCGATACAAGTGAAAAGGAAAATAAAGAACATATTTTGAACTATTTTTTGTAATTTTTATTCTATTTTCTTTTTAAATTCTTAAGAAAAAAAAAGATATTCTTGAAACAATCTATCGTCTGTCTGTTCACACTTTTCTACTTTTGTGAATCTGTACACTTTGATGTCATTTATTTTTTGTTTAAATTTAATTAAAATTTGACAGAAAAACGTTTATTCAATGGACAGTAAATGGAAAATGAGTCGTCACCCCCTGTTATCACTACTACTTGAATAATAATAACAATAATAATAATAATAATAATAATAACAATAATAATAACAATAATAATAATAATAATAATAATAACAATAATAATAATAATAATAACAATAATAATAACAATAATAATAATAATAATAATAATAACAATAATAATAACAATAATAATAATAATAATAATAATAATAACAATAATAATAATAACAATAACAATAATAATAATAATAATAATAATAACAATAATAATAATAATAATAATAACAATAATAATAACAATAATAATAATAATAATAATAACAATAATAATAATAACAATAATAATAACAATAATAATAACAATAATAATAACAATAATAATAATAATAACAATAATAATAATAATAATAATAATAACAACAATAATAATAATAATAATAACAATAATAATAATAATAACAATAATAATAACAATAATAATAATAATAATAATAATAATAATAATAATAATAATAATAATAATAATAATAATAATAATAACAATAATAATAACAATAATAATAATAATAATAATAATAATAATAATAACAATAATAATAATAATAATAATAATAATAACAATAATAATAATAATAATAATAATAATAACAATAATAATAATAATAATAATAATAAACAAATTTGTTTGGATTTTGAGAAAAAAACTAAAATTAATATTCAATTTTAAAGAAATTTGCAATTTTATGGCACATTTTTCAGTCCGTTTTTAGGGGGAGGGGGGGTTATACCAGAGTGCCCCTGTGGTTATCAGCACTTAAGTCATGTAAATTTCTTATGATACTAAAGCTGAGTAAATCAACGTTTGTTCCCTAAAAGTTTTTCTCTATATATTTTAATGACACAAAATACATGCGAAAATATTCCTTAGTTCTAAGATTTAGTTATAATAAAAAGCAATTCCATTTTAATTTTACTAATTAGCTGTAAATTGTAATTAACTGAACAAGCCACTCATCTCTCTCTCTCTCTCTCTCTCTCTCTCTTAGCTATCTATGTATTTCTCTCGCTGTGCTTATTCAAGCACTCTAATAATTTTTAATGTCTTTGTTTTTGTTTTATTACAGCATATAAACTATCTGTGGGTTATTTAATGCCAAATAAAGTTGTCAAATATAATTCTAAAGGTAGAATAATCATTTATATTTCTAGAATACATTGCTCTTTGAAGACATTACTGTTTAAAGACATTACTGTTTAAAGACATTACTGTTTAAAGACATTACTGTTTAAAGACATTACTGTTTAAAGACATTACTGTTTAAAGACATTACTGTTTAAAGACATTACCCTTTGAAGACATTACCCTTTGAAGACATTACTCTTTGAAGACATTACTCTTTGAAGACATTACTCTTTGAAGACATTACTCTTTGAAGACATTACTCTTTGAAGACATTACCCTTTGAAGACATTACTCTTTGAAGACATTACTCTTTGAGAATAACCACACCAAAGCTGGAAAAGACTCCGACAATCTTTCAAGCCACAGACCCATAACACTAGTTTTGTGTTGCTTAAAATAAAGTTGTCAAATATAATTCAAATTATTTATATTCCTAGAATAAATCGCTCTTAGATGACCCGAATACGTCGCTCTTAGATGACCCGAATACGTCGCTCTTAGATGACCCAAATACGTCGCTCTTAGATGACCCAAATACGTCGCTCTTAGATGACCCAAATACGTCGCTCTTAGATGACCCAAATACGTCGCTCTTAGATGACCCAAATACGTCGCTCTTAGATAACCAGAATACATCGCTCTTAGATAACCAGAATACATCACTCTTAGATAACCAGAATACATCGCTCTTAGATGACCCGAATACGTCGCTCTTAGATAACCCGAATACGTCGCTCTTAGATAACCCGAATACGTCGCTCTTAGATGACCCGAATACGTCGCTCTTAGATAACCAGAATACATCGCTCTTAGATAACCAGAATACATCGCTCTTAGATAACCAGAATACATCGCTCTTAGATAACCAGAATACATCGCTCTTAGATAACCAGAATACATCGCTCTTAGATAACCAGAATACATCGCTCTTCGTTCTCACGTGATTGGCACTCAGCCACCGCCTTCTAGTATCTATTTAGGAAGAAAAATAAAAAAATAAATACGGCATTAATTTTTTGAAGAATCAGATCGAATCATAGGATTGATCGGATTGGGCTTCTCCGACCTGACGTCTAGCCAAAATAAGGACCGAAGTGACCAGGCTACGGACCGCTCTGCCACCAGGATCCTGTCCCAAGACATCATGGTCCCGTTTTCAGGGGGAGCGGTTTTACCCCTCTGCATGTGGTTACAGTCAGCTAATTCTAGGCCCCACCGACAGGGCGCTAATGTCTTGGTGAGCATTTAGAGAAAGAGGGACTCTCTCTTTTCAGCTCATTTACATAATGTGTCCGTACACACCATAAACAGGTATGTAAATTAGATAACAAAATAACAGGAATCTTTACTTCTACATTACCCATAATAATAATAATAATAATAATAATAATAATGATAATAATAATATATAGAAGTAAAGAGACTTGTGATTTTTAGTTTAGCAGGAAGAATTTCTTAACAGATATGACGTCACAGTTTATAAATTTTCAAATCAAAGTGGAACAAATAGTGGTAGTGACCCAACGGGTCACTAGTACATCTAAATAAAAGTAAAGCGGTCGATCATAGATTACTCCATTTACCCTTGATTTTTACCTCATAATGTTGAGTGTTTAGCAAGGGGACATCAAGTACCATTTTTTGAGGCTTTGGTATGACTTGACCAAGGATTGAACCCCGATCTCCCAACCCATGAATGAACACTAACCATCATGCCAAATGGGTTGAGTAGTCCAGTAACTATTAATCCTAACTTTTAGAGTATTCTAAACAAAAACTAATAAAGGGCGTCGGGTTAGGGTTAGGGCGTCTTAGGTATTTGCCTAAAAAATGCCATTTCTGGCATTTTAACGCAAGAGTTTTCCGGAAAAATCTGGTATAAAAGTTTTCTGATTTTTCATGGTCACATGACATCATGCAAAATTTGGTGAAAAACTATTGACCTAATTTTAAGGAAATCAGAAGAATAATGGAATAGCAGAGTAAGGGAATGGCAGAATAAGGGAATGACAAACAATGACAAGAACATGTCCTTTCTGATTCTGATGACGAAAAAAAAAATCGCTGAGATAAAAGTTCATAACCTATTTTCCCATGAAACTGATATAATAAACAACAAAGAATCTATGATATTTCTCGGTTAGGAATCTAAATTACCTACAAGATAAGTAAAACTCCCATATCTTTGTTTTGACATTTCCAGGCATAGATAAAAAGGACATCATCCCCCCCCCTACAGGTTTATTCCCATATCTACTTTTTATGTTCTTTCTCCCTCTCTCTCTCTATATATATATATATTACTTACATATCTGAATTCCCAGACCCCAGAACAATTCACGAGTCTTTTGTTGTCACAAAATATGTTCCATGCTTTTCTACATAAAAAGTCCAGCTTATTTATTCTTTCCCTCAAGTAAAAATAAATAAATAAGTTTAGAAAGATATGGGAGAGGGAATATTTTGTTTATCTCATTAAAACTAATCCCACGCTCAAATTGGTTTATGAAATATTGATATATATATATATATATATAGTGTTCCCGTGCCATCAAAAAATGACATACTTTTGTCATTGCTTCATAACTTACTTACAATTCTTATTAAGTTACTTGTTTACAAACAATACTAATGCTCCAGGTCAGCTGCTGCTGATGTCGGGTATGATGTTACTTTGTCAGCAGATAGATACACACAGCAACATAAACAAAAATATTGATCAGTGCAAATTACACAGGCCCATGATAGCGATATTTATCATGAAAATTTCTCTTGATGATGGATATATATATGTCCGAATATATTATGTAATCGATGAAATATATTGGAATTATATGAATAACACAGAGTAAAAAAATGTCATACTTCACTGGCCATGCAGAATTTAATTTGGCAGATGCAATGCTATTTAGGTTTAAGTTGACGAGAATTCCACAAGATAACTTTACATACTAGATTAATATGCCCGTAGCGATATAATTTTTTCATTGCTTTCCACCTTGCCTACAACATTTATAATCGAAGACACCTGGAAAAAACAGTTGTCTTGTTGACAAATAATTAGAGATGAGTTGATTTATCAGAAAAAAAACCCCTAAAACACAGTTTTCTGGTTTCACGTACAAAAAAGAGTGTCTAACCTAATAGGTCCTGCACCGTCTACCAAGTTCCAACCCCTGCCCCATCGTCATAATGTTGCATCCCTGTGCTTGTTTTACAAGTACTGCCACAAAACTTAGTGTACTTGCATCCCCTCAACATAAATACCACCGATCAACACGACTAGCAGCAAAATTCCACCCCTTCAATGTAGAGGTCCTCATATGCCAGAAAACTTTCTCCTCTAATAGCTTCTTTTCTCGGACGGCTTACCTTTGGAATTACATCCCGTTTCCCTGACTGTACCAACATGCACAAATTTAAATGTAATGTGAACAAACATCTTGCTGCGTAACTAAACACTTGAGATGCCCCCTAAAAATCTGGCCCTTAATCACAGTATCCCCTTAAGTCTCAGGGACAATGTTTCTGGTTTGATGGGAATAAAAGTAAAGAAAGAAATAAAGGAAAAGGAAAAGAAAAAAAAAGAAAAAAAAGTAAAACAGAAAAAAGAAACAAAAAAACCCCAGAAAACAGAAAGAAAAACAGAAAAAAAGAAAAACAGAAAAAAATAAAGAAAAACAGCAAAAAAGAAAAACAGAAAAAAAAGAAAGAAAAACAGAAAAAAAAGAAAGAAAAAAAGCAAAAAAAAGAAAGAAAAAAAGCAAAAAAAAAAGAAAAACATATATGGCTAAATTGTTAACGACACAGACTGACAACCTGTGTGTGCCAAGTTCGAATCCAGTTCGCTCTACAGGATGTTGGCAACCATCCCTCCTGTAAGTCCTTAATGTTTTTCTCTAAATAATTCTAACTAGAAAAAATATCGGGGAAACCAAGTCCAACAATAGAATCATCTGATTCATACGAAATGAATGGACAAGACCCCCCCCCCACCCACCCAATCTAAAATAATAAAAAATTAATCAATCCAAAGTTGTGAGTGAAATATTTAAAAACTAGTTGCCAGTTTCGTGAAGTTACATTTTACGGGATTCTTTTTATTTTAATCATAAAGAGGGTTTAATTTTTAACCCTAACCCCAAACTTAACGCAATCATAGTCGTTTCTGGATAGCTACGAACGTTGTTAGGTAATTTTCTAGTTTGTAGGTGTCCGGATATGTTATAGACGTTAGAAAATCATGACTTATGGATTGACGAGTGGACCCCCACATTTTTAAAAGGATCGGTGTGCACGCACATGGGTGAGCGTCAATAATATGTATGTGCTTGGCGTCGACTTGGACCACTTGACTGACGCGTCATACGTCCAGAGAAAGCCGAAATGTACAAATAATTTTGTTCAGAAAATTAACATCTATGCTGATGATACCACTCTCTATTCTCGTGTTGGTTCTCACCCATCTCCCTCGGATCACTTGTAATATGCAGCTGATCTAAAAGTTGACCTGGGTTCAGTTGTGGATGGGGTACAAAATGGCTTCTATCGCTTAATCCTGTTGAGACTCAGCATGTGTCTTTCAATCATAGACGTGCCCCTTTTCTTCATGAGATTCTCATGGATGGCTCTGCTCTTGAAGAGAAATCGACTCTGAAACTTCGTGATCATTGTTTCTCATAAAATCTTTCTTGGTGTTCATACATTAGATCCATTGCTCTTTCTGCTTCTCGTAAAGTCGGTTCTCTTTATCGCTCCAAACACTTTCTCATACCTGAGACTATTCTCTATCTCTACAAATCTACTATCAGACCATGTATGAAGTACTGTTGTCATATTTGGGCTGGTGAATCTCTGTCCCATTTGAGGGTTCTTGATAAGGTGCAGAAACGTATCTGTAATTTGATCGGCCCTACCCTTTCTTCTTCTCTGCATCCTCTTTCTCACAAACATGATGTTGCTAGTCTCAGTCTTTTCTATAAATACTATTATGACATGTGTTCTTCGTAATTATATGATCTATTCTCGTCTTTTTTTGACCCAGCTCGTTTGTCTAATGGTCTCCATAAATTCACTGTTTTGATACCTCATTGTAATACAGCTTCCTATTCCAGTAGCTTCTTTCCAAGAACCGCAGATTTGTGGAACTCTCTTTCCTACTGACTGTTTTCTTCTTACTTATAACCTTGGTCTTTTCAAGACTAAGGCCAATACACATGTTCCGTCTTTGCGATAATCATTTTTGTTCTTGTTAGCTCCTTACATCAAGTGGCTTCATGCCTTGTCCGGAGCAATTTTCATAAAAAAAAAAAATTCTCTTTCCTTTGTCATCTGCAGAGTGCAACATAAAACTGGCAGCGTTGAAACACAGGTTTACATTGTGATATCATGATAAACCCTCTCTCTATTTCATATCATTCCATTTCTCTCACTACGTCAGACGAAGTGTGCACGGTGACACACACAAGCACGCAATGTAACATCAGAGTTTTAGTAGTAAAGTAGATGACCCGTGACCCGTTGGATCAGTATTTATTATATTCTACCCAGCTCTTAATTATTTACGTCATTCCCCCCCCCCCCATCCTACTTGTTTTCCTACCAATCGCCATTATTACATAACTATTTCCAAATTTTTAACCCTTTATTTACTTTGCTCGTCTTTTGTGACATCATCCAATGTACCCGACACAGTTTGTGACGCCATCTACTGTGCATGAAAGCAAGCAAGATCCACAGAGTTTTAGTATTGCATATATATATATATATATATATATATATATATATATATATATATATGTATGTATGTGTGTGTGTGTGTAAAATCAAAATATTTTGACTTAAATAAAATATAAATGCACAATAGAATAAGACACTTATGGTAATTATAGGTATAACCAAAATATAGGCATTCAAGAACTCTAAATACTGCAGATATTAGAATCAGCTCAATAGTTGATTATTAAGATCAACCAGAGCTATTATAAAGGGAACACAAAAATGATGCGAATACAAATATTCGTTGTTTTATGTTTTTATCTCAACTTTTATACATATATATATACATATATATATATATATATATATATATATATATATATATATGTGTGTGTGTGTGTGTGTGTGTTTCGTGTTCTTTATACTCGTCAGTATGGATGACGCCGGTCGGACGATTCGAACCCCGGATCTGAGTATTATGAACTCTGGCTTCTTACCGTTAGTCCAGAGAGAGAGAGAGAGAGAGAGAGAGAGAGAGAGAGAGAGAGAGAGAGAGAGAGAGAGAGAGATAGGGAGGGAGGGGGGTAGGGGAAGAAAGAGCAAACGATGAAGGATATTGCTGGATAATCCGCGTCAGAGGAAAAGCTGACCATGCTGCAGTGAGCGGACACACAGACACTGTTCTAAAAAGAGAATTCCTTATTTCTCATGTTCTTCGCGAAACTCATTCCTTCTTCCTGTTAAAGAGACACACACGCACATGACGGTAACCGACTTTAACAATTGTCGTCATCTTTTTTTTTCTTTTTACGGAACATTAATCGACAAACTTTTCTCTCTCTATCTCGTTCACTCGGTGTGGTGTGAAAATTATTTTAAAAAAATGCTCTGATATCTCTCGGCGAACAGGTGTAAACGAAGCCGGCGATATTATGACTCCAACGGGCAAAGTCTGCTAAGGCCGCATTGAAAGTGATAGTTCCGACAACGCTCTGGAGGCCGCCTTATTTTTTCTTCCCTTAAGCATACACATAGATTAAAGTTTTCTCCGAGAGATTTCTATGCATTTCTTTATAATAGTTATTATAGCTATTCATGTTTGGATTAAATGAACTTTGTCGCACTGAAACAGTATGGTGATTATATATATACATGGACGGCGGCACCGAGTAGGGGGGGGGGGGGCTCAAGGCCCCCCCCACTTTTTGACTTGCCCTCCCCCCCCACTTTACGGTCATCAATAATGAAGTTATATATGCATGTGTTTAACCCCCCCCCCCACACACACTTTTTAGGAGAGGGCCCCCCCCCCCACACTTTTATAACTGTCCCGCCGGTCCTTTATATATATATATATATATATATATATATATATATATATATGCAGACGTCTACTACTCAGTGTAGCTAGACGTGACATGTGTATTCATGCAGAGGTTCGAAACCCGAACGGCCGGTCACATCCAAATTATAGTTTTATTACACTTCTAACTGAATGCACACTTTTATGAAAAATTACTTTAAACATTTCTTTTTTCTTTTCAACAACTTTAGCGTTCACATAGGACAACTTCACCTGGCGCGGATAGAGTAGGGGTTGTCCGTGTCAGTCGGGGATACGTCCTTGACAATCAGTCCAATAGTAGCTTTGTTACTGTCGGGCTAAGATGTGTTTTGTTTTTCATTCCTGGAAGGTCCACCCTCCCAGGTTTTACCTTCTCTCTGAGAAGGGGTTAGTTTATTGCTAATCGCCTGGGTCGCTCCTACGGAGGAATAGCGACGGGGCTGCTCAGGTATTTTTAGTGGGTAAGAGTGCACGCCACCTAGTGCGCTGGCTTTTTCAAAAGTCCACTTGAGCTTTTGGCTAACCTCCTGCAGAGGAGGTAGATGAACATAGGGCAACTTTACATCAGTTACGATCCAGTATATGTCATAGGCTATCATCATGCAAAGTTTGGTGGAAATCGGTTGAGTAGTTAACGAGTTCATCGCAAACAAACCCCTTTTTTTAATGTAGATTATTATGTAGTTTTTAACAAGAAAATCGTACACTTTAGTCATTATGGTCCACGTAAACGGAAGCGTCACAACGTTGACGGATAATAGAAAAAGGGGAGAGAACTTTTATAACGAACGGTCAATAAAACGGATTTATGACGACAGTGAAGCTATCACATTTTATCTATTATTTGAACGGATTTGTAGAAACATTTACATTATAAACGCTAAATGCTAACAAAAACGGAAAAAAAAAAAATCGAAATTATATTGGCTTATCAATTTAAGATTCTGAAGCTATATTCATTTATTCCGGCCCGAAATTATAAGAGCATTATATACATACGAAATTCTAATAACTGCGTTAAATCTAACAGAATTAACTTTTCTCCAACAATTGCTAAGCTGGTACCTTCAGGCGAAATAATTGGATGACGAACTGATCCGTCTTTCTGCGCCGAAATAATAAAATTCTTAAATAATTTTAAAATGTTTTCGTTAAAGACCCGAGATAACGAAACAAAACGAATTTCATTAATCCTCATGAATTTATATATATATATATATATATATATATATATATATATACACATATTATATATATATATACACACATATTATATACACACATATATATATATATATATATATATATATACACACACATATTATATATATATATACACACATATTATATACACACATATATATATATATACACACACATATTATATATATATATATATATATACACATATATATATATATACACATATATATATATATACACATATATATATACACATTATATATATACACACATATATATATATACACATTATATATATACACATATATATATATATATATATACACATTATATATATACACATATTATATATTATATATATATACATATTATATATTATATATATATACATATTATATATTATATATATATACATATTATATATTATATATATACACACATATTATATATATATTATATATTATATATATTATATTTATATACATATATACACATATTATATATATATTATATATTATATATATTATATTTATATACATATATACACATATTATATATATACACACACATATATATATATATATATATATATATATATATATATATATATATATATATATATATATATATATATATATATATTATATACCATATATATAGTGTGTGTGCAGAATTGGATGGTTTCGATGGGAATCCGAGTAAGAGGGCTCAATGTACTTGTTAACAGAGCAGGAATAACTTTAAAGGAAATCAACTAAACACAAATTAGGACTGTCCGCATTATAAATTATTTCGACCTAGATGAGTCTTATCAGACGCGTTCACAGCCACATTTAAGAACTGAATGATGAGAAAAAACGTTACTCACCGTCTTTTTTTCTATTTTAAGACGGTGTGTAACGTTTTTTTCTCATCATTCAGTTCCTAAATGCGGCTGTGCACGCGTCTGATGAGACCCATCTAGGTCGAAATAATTTATAATACGGACAGCCCTAATGTATGTTTAGTTTATTTGCTTTAAATTAAAGAATGGAAAAAGTGCTCCGACGTAATAAAAATTGAAAAAGGAAAACCCCAAAACAATTATTTATGTGTTCATCAACGTTTCGTCTTTATTACAAGACATCCTCAGGATGATTGTCTGAATTAAAACAAACACAAGTATCAAATGTTTGAAACAGAGGTGGTGGCGGGTGTAAGCTTAAAATTGGGGCCGCTTATGAAAAAATAAAGTATGAGATACGAACAGATGGTGGCCGGGGTGAGACAATCATTGTAATGTCTTTCCCCCTAACTAATTATCTTATAACTTTAACTCCCCGAATTCGAACAGTCCATTATAAAAATAGGAAATACCTTTACAAGTATTAATACTATTTAAACTATAGCGAGAGCGGGAGAGCGAGAGAGAAGGACTAATTTTTTATTTTGTCTTTTAAAAAAATTCACTGGCTTTTCAAGCTCACTTTGCCTTGATTTAAGCAATCTAATCCGAGCTTAATAGGTGACCAAATGGGTCACATTTTTTAGCATAGTCATCCACAAACAGCTATTTCGCTGTATCACGATTCCTCAGTGTAGTTAGATCAGCTGAGATTATTATATTGCCACTAACACGGTACAACCATGACAAATGAAAATTGGCTAGTCAGAAAAGCAAAGTTTGGTTTGTCAACTTAAATACTATTTGAGTGTGACTTAAAAAAAAACCCGACTAGATCTGTTCGATTAATCGAATATTTAAGAAATCAAAAATAAATAGATGGAGTTTTTAAAATTCCTTTTTTCTTTTCTTTAAAAAAAAAAAAAAAAATGAAAATCGCCCTAGACAAGGCATGAAGTCATTTAATGTAAAGATCTAACAATAACGAAAGATGATTATCGCAAAGACAGAAGATGCCTATTGGCCTTAGTCTTGACAAGATCAAGGCTATAAGTAGGAGGAAAACAGTCAGCAGGAAGAGAGTTCCACGAGCCTGCTGTTCATAGAAAGAAGCGACTGGAATAGGAAGCTGTATTACAATGAGGTATCAAAACAGCGAATTGATGGAAACCAACGAGTCAAATGAGCTGGAACAAAAGAAGCGGGGAATAGATCACACAATTCAAAAGAACACATGCCATAATAGAAAAGACTGAGACTAGCAACATCACGTCTGTGAGAGAGAGGGTGTGTAGAGGAGAAGAAAGGTTGGGGTGCAATCAAATTTAAGATACGTTTCTGCACCTTATCAAGAACTCTCAAAGATTTATTTAAAAATAAAAATAAAATTGTAAACATGATTATATTTTTCATTATTTTTTCAGTAAACTCTCCACCCAGCAATATGTCTTCATTATGGCAACGCCGGGGAAATGCAACTCGTTTAAAACTAAAATGGTTTGGTTTTAAAATTTTAAACAAAAGTCTACGTATTTCGCAATCGCACATAACTTCCGGTACCAGCCGGAAGTCCAGACTGCAGATTTCTTTCTCACGCACACTTTTCTTCTCATCGTCTGAAGTTCGAATGGTTTCGTGTATATGGCTAGAGTTTATCTGTGAATTAAAACAGTCGATGTTTTTTTAATTTTTATAGAATGAAATCAATGTGGCTGACAATTAGGGGCCGTTTCTGTGCGAAAATGTTATAGCGGTACCAAGCGTTATGAACGCTGTAAGCCGCTCCAAACTGAACAAACATCAAACACAAAAGGATGTATTTCATTTACATGCTCTTTTGAGGTGTTGTAGCGCACCTGAGCACCGCACACACTGATTTCATCATCATCATCATCATTATTATTATTTACTCGAGTCTATACGGTATATTATATCATGAAGAACGGTATAAACACCGCAGAAGCAAACAGAATCAAAGACTTGTCTGAAAATATGAAATTATCTTTGAATTCGATGAGTTTTGTTGTCTGTGTGCGCGACTGTGTCTGTCTGTTCGACACAACCAAGCAACATGAGGAAAAATAACGATATATAATCGCGAATAAAAGACGGAGGAAATAAAACAACTTTTATCAGTGAAATACGTTCTTCGTTTATTGAGGAGTCATTTTGAATCGACAACAGCTATTGTCATACGATCCCATGCTAATTTTATAGAATCACTCCCGTCTTAAATTGGGTGGTTTTTTTGTTGGTTTTTTTGTAGAAAAGATGGTCGTAAGAGGGAGAATTTGGTTGGGAAAAGACACGAAACAGGTCGTAAATAAAAATGTAAATATCTCGCAAACTAATATTTTGCGATAGAGTTAGATAATATATTTTACACGGCCCAAAATACGTAAGAAAAAAACAACAACAAAAAAAAAACGGTTTCGAGCTCGGTTGGGGACCGGAATGATTCTATAAAAAGCACCGACTCCACTAGCCCCACCGCATGTTTTTGTTGTGAGTTGTTATTCGTTTTTAGTCCGTTTTAAATATC
>OY744539.1:30667060-30674560 GCA_963556195.1 Sepiola atlantica | reverse complement strand
TAAGGTTTAAAACTACAAGACATCGTCGATCAGATTAATTACGACTGCTCGATTAAAAACATAATAATAGTTGGCTTCAAATACATATTTATTGCACTGATAATACAGAATAAAAATGATAATAATAAAAACGTTATTTTATTTTGTTAAATTTATTAAATTAATTTTTTGAAACAATCTGACGGACTTTAGGTATTTTTTTTCTCTCATTTTTTTTTTTTTTTTTGCTACCGTGTAAAAAAAAAAGTAGGTTTATCTTTTTATGTTCAATTTATTCCTTCTTCATGATTAGCGTAAATTTTTCCTTAATCCTAAAAAATTTACGGGTGTGTGTGATATGTTTTGTTTAAGTTAAACTTATGTTGACATATGTATTAATCAAAATGCACCGGTTCTTAAAATGAAAAAAGCAAAGAAAAAAAAAAGAAAAATTGGACTACTATTCTCATCGTTTTGGTCGACGTACCCCCCCCCCCACACACATACCCAATTCCTTCTTCAGGTGCATCTTTTTGTGAACTTGAGAATGTATTATGTCGAATCTGGAAACCTTATACGCCGGGATATCGAACTTTGAACCCTTTATTACATCCACGGGGGTAGGTTGTTCTCGTTCTGTCAACCACGTTTATATTTATTATGCTATTTTTTTTTTTTTTTAGTTATTATCGCCTGTAGTAAGGATTGAACCTTCACACCAAGAAGACTGTACCTTTGAACTGATTTTTAATCAATGCCTTTAACCGTTACGTCACGGGCAGATGTGGGCACTTCTAGTATTTTGGGAGCTTTAAACCTAATCATGTCTAGATGTGTAGTATTACTAATTATATACATCTATTCTACATACACGCACATGCATATATATATATATATATATATATATATATATATATATATAACTCAACAGTAAAGACATTTTTTAAGAAACCAAAATTAACACCGCCTGAAGATGATTTGACGAATCAAATCGAAAGTACTTGCGAAAAAGGAAAGAAAATGGAACAAGAAACACATGGAACTTACATACACCAATTTGACCGAAATACTAAATGGAATATTGGAAAAATTGAAAAAAAAGTTTTATCAAGCATAACACTCCATGATATTTAATAATATATATATATATATATATATATATATATATACACACATATATATATACATACATACACATATATATACACATACACACACATGCATACATATACACATATATACACACACACATGCATTCATACATACATATACACACACACATGCATGCATACATACATATATACACACACACATGCATGCATACATATATATATACACACACACACATGCATGCATACATATATACACACACATGCATGCATACATATATTCACACACATGCATGCATACATACATATATACACACACACATGCATGCATACATATATATATATACACAAACACATGCATGCATACATATATATATACACACACATGCATGCATACATATATATATACACACACACATGCATGCATACATACATATACACACATGCATACACACACATATACACACATGCATACACACACACATACATATATATATATATATATATATATATATATATATATATATACACACACATATTATTTTAATAGTCTTCTCATCTACCGTTTAGAATTTAATTAAGTGAATTTAACAAAGAATTCGGTTTGAAATTCTGTATGAACTAAACAGTTTGACATAAAGCTTCTAAAAGATACACCTGAAGAAGGTCGGGGGTTACATCAGCCGAAACGTGGTAAAAATAACAACCACGTGAAAAATAGTAGTCCGAAAAGTCCAAATTATCAATCCTCATCTAAAAATTAACGCAAAATAATGAAAAGAAAAAATGTTTACGTCATCAGAAAAAAAGTACACAAACCCAAGTGTTAAAACGGTACACATGTAATTTTTTGGGTTTTTTTTTTTTCGGTCAGTCGTTGTTAGTAAATAATATATGCTAATATATATTTGTTGTCTTACATTGAGAAATAGAATCCGCACACCGGCAGTTTATGTTTGTTTGTTATGGGTGTGGCCCCACCCGTAGATTGGGGAGGGGGCAAATGTAAACACGAACTCATTGCCCGGAGTACTGAGGAAAGAAATGGCTCATAATGCCGGCCGGTCGGCCGGTCGACCAGCGAATCATTGCGGTGTGTATCTATTTAATTGTCTCCCCACATCAGCAAAATTAGACACAAGGTCGTTTTTAACGTGGAAAATTCAGTACCCCAATGGGGCGCTCTGGATGGGAACAAAATACTCCACGAATGAGGGAGCATGTGAAAAACGGTAATAACCTCAAAAATTAGTTGGGTTATTTTTTTTACTAACGAGTCACCGCTCATCAAGACCCAAAGGCCATTCGAGGACAAGAGTTAATGGGTTTGTGTCAGGTGAATGGTGAGACTTAATTAAGTATTAATGTCACTAGAGATCGAACAGATACTTAACTTTGATCCTAACCAAAAGAGTCTATCGTTAAGAAAATGAACAACCTCTACCAGTTTCCCAATGTATTTATCCATATCTATATCTGTATAGAGAGATATTAGCGTAAGGCATAGCTCTTCGCCCAAAAATTGAGCACTTTAAGTAGTTGATAATGCAAATCTAAACAGAAAAAAGTATTATAATTTCGTAACAAGCGTGATAGTGTACGAGTTAGAGGCCCCGACGACTGATGAAGCGATTAGGTTTCGAAATTCAGTTTGAAGCACTTTAGCGTCTAGCCACACTGAAGAGTCTTGATACGGCAAAACAGATTTCTGTGAATGACTAGTATATACTCAAACTGTGGATCTTTCTGTCTTGTCCCCGTACACACTGTATGACATCATAAATTATGACGTCATCCATTAAAATAGATATGGGGATAACCGTGCACAGTGGACGACGTCAGAAAATGATGACTTCATCCAGTTTCAGCAGTATATAGACAAATAGGGGCTGACTGGGTACAGTTGATGACGTCATCCGTCAAATGAGAAAGAGGGTGGGGAAGAAATCCTTTACTAGACAACCTGTGACCTAAAGGGTCACGCGTCATCTACAAAAAGAACATCTAGAACCCGGTGTGTGTGTGTGTGTGTGGGGGGGGGGTTCAAGTATACTACTAAAACTGTGGATTTTGTGTGTGTGTTTGTTTGTTTGTTTGTTTGTCCCCTGAATGACGTTAGAAAATGATGACGTCTCCACCAAACCAGAGAGAGAGAGAGAGAGAGATGCCTTTTTATCTAGACGACCCATGACGCAAATCGTCTACTCTTCGAACCTATAAATCACTGGGAGTCTAGTTTGTTTGTTTGCTTGTCCCCGTGAACACTAAATGACGTAATCAGAAGTGAATGAGTTAAATAAAGGGCGAATGGTAAGAGATGTAGTGAAAAGGGGTGAGTGACGTAAATAATTAGAGGAGAAAAAAAGAAAAAGAGGAGGGGAGCAAAAAGAAGAAGAAGAAGAAGAAGAAGAAGAAGAAGAAGAAGAAGAAGAAGAAGAAGAAGAGAGGGAAGAAGAAGAAAGGAGGGAAGAAGAAGAAAGGAGGGAAGAAGAAGAGGAGGGAAGAAAAGAGGAGGGAAGAAGAAGAAACAGAAGAAGAAGAAAAAAGAAGAAGAAGAAGAAAGAGAGAGAGAGAGCAAGCGAGAAGAGGGGGGGGGGCGAATAAGTGGTTATAAAAAACGAATAATTATTACCAAGAAATATATAAATTCAATATTTGGACGTATGTTTGTTTGAAAGAAACAGCAGCCGCAACTTGGAATTAAAAGAAAAAAAAATTCATATATAGTGCAATTTCGTGTTATAGGAGAACAAAACAGAGTGCTCAATTACTTGTGCAGGAGCGTTTTTATTTTCAATTGGTTGGCTGAGTGGTTAACAACACGGACTGAGGACCTGGGTGTGCCGGGTTCGAAACCTGTTCATTCCACAGAAACACTTTCATCAAAACCCACACCTGACCTTGTGTCTAACCTCCTGGAGAGAAGGTAAATAAAACACTATATACTAGGATGATCTTTTATCGATACATTCCGTCTCACGAAAACACTGGAAACTCAGCATGCAGGGCTAAAGCCACCGATGGTTTGATAGTCTGAGCCACTAATATATATATATATATATATATATATATATAATGGTAATAATCCAGGTGAAAAATATCCACAGGGTGGTAATCCAGAGAATTTTAACCGGGTTTATAAAAAGTGCTCAATATCAAAATAGAGCTTTATATATGATAATTTTATTTACACAGACATGTACAAAATCTGCGACACTGGCATGTCGATGTTATCGATCAACAGTTACTATAAACTGAGATCTCATCAGGCAGAGTTAGAATCCGATCTTAACCTCAGATCATATATATATATATAATCAATTTACTCATGTACAATAGATTATCGTGCTGATATAATCATCATATGACGAACACACACACCGCCTCGTACACGTACCATTTTATTATTAACTACATAATAATTTATATATACACACACTCAGGCATTACGTATTAAAGGAGTTAATTAGGAGAGTTCGAATTACCTACTAGACACTATCCTCGAGTGTCTTCGGTCTCTCTGTACAATGGTTTGTCAGAATAACCTGACATGCGGATACTTCACCCTCCAAGTAAACCCTGACCAAATATTAAAAATAACATAGTATTCGAAGCCTAAATAAGATCCACATCGACACGGCCATACACTAGCTCATACGAGGAACGGTGGACCTTCTCCAAGTAATATTGCCTCAAGTAACAACACTTAGCTGGATACTCCACCAGACCAGATGAATTCTTGTCCTGGAATCCGGTAAGGCCGAGATAAAAAAGAAAGATATGCTATAAATTAATCAACTGGTCAATTGAGGAGAGGAAAATTAATGTTCTTAAATTCTTTATTGGCTCAAAGTTTTAGAGTTAAAGGAGAATTTTAATAGAATATTCGAATATCTATGTATCTCATATAGAGATCAAACGTTAGCCCCATGTAGGGGCCCCTTGATTTCTGAGAACTGCGACTGAAGTAAAATGAAACAAGTGAGAATTAAATTTGTTTTTTGTTTTTCTTGACACAGACATAGAAACCAAACAAGTTGTGGCTTACGACATAATATACACCATCTTACCACCTTCCTCAATAAAAGAGAATTGGGGGCCACCCCATTTATTGGCACGAGAATTACACAATCACACACACTTTTAAAAAAATATAATATAAAAATGCATCGACCGTAGTCGAGGGCTACCAAAAGGCTCCCTTTTTATTGGCTACTAGATTGAGATGTAGGAGAGGGCGGCACTCTTTTCTCTGGATTGCTTAACTTACCCTTGATCTTTACCTTAAAATGCGAAGTGTTTATGAAGGAGCCATCGAGTAGCATATCTTATGTCTTTGGTATGACTCGACCGAGGATTGAACCCCGCTCTCCCGACCCATTGGCGAACACTCCAACTATTATGCTAAATGAGTATATATATATATTTTTTATTAAGAGTACTTACAACTCCTCGGTCGAGTCGTACGTCACGAGGACGGGCTCTACGAAATATCCCCCACCCACACGGCTAAAATTGTTATTTAGTTTTTTGTTTTGTTTCATTATCGATTAATAATCGAACTTTCTGATCATAAATGAAAGTTGAACGTAAAATAATCCCGATGTACTTGCATTGTCTCGAACACTTGCTTGACCCCCCCCCCCCGTCCCGGTATTTTGTAGGGAGGAGGGTACCCATGAATTTACTCTATCGATCAGGAACCAACTTTTCATAACATTTTTTTTTGGAAAAAGTTACTGTTCAATTTCTAGATGTGCGTTCAGTTTTATTCATTATGTACATTTAACGTAAAATGTTCCCTCCGTTTTAAATTCCGAAATGGGGTTTGTAAACGCGATTATTTCGATTAAACAACGATAAAAAAAAAAAAATCAGGTTTCGTTAAATTTACATAAAAAACTGATCCCCCCTGCTAAAAATCGAAAAAAAAGTTTATATTCTTTTCAAAATTACTTTAGAAATCTCTAAAATTTTGATTGTTAAATATTTTGAATGAGAATTCTTCGATTTATTATCAATTCAAGCAGTTTTTGTATAATTTTGGTTATTCGGATTACATTTCTCATCTTAAGTGTTATATCATCACAACGTTTCGGCCGCTGTAACCTCCGGTCTTCTTCAGGTGAATCTCTTCGTTCAGATTCCAGAGTTCGACAGAAATATTCCCGAGTTCGAAAAGATATACCTGAAGAAGGCCGGAGTTTACAGCGGCTGAAACGTTGTGATAACACTCAAAATGAGAAATGTAGTTCGAATAACCCAAATTATACAAATTATCAATCATCATCTAAAAAATTTAGAAATATAACAAACATTTTTTATTATTATAAATAAAAATATATACCCCCGCCCCCTTTCTACTCCCCGATAGAGAAAGAAGGGCATGGGAAAAGATTATATATATATATATATATATATATATATATATATATATATATATATATATATATATATATATATATATTACACATAAAATTACACTAATATATATAATAGAGAGAAAGAGAGATAAGAAGAGATAGAGAGACAGAGAATGTATATACGTGTGCGGGAATGAAAGTTTGTTTTCGTTATGAGAGAAAGAGGGAGAGAGAAGAGGGAGGGAGAGAGAGAGAGAAAGAGGGAGAGAGAACAGGGAGGGAGAGAGAGAGAAAGAGGCAGAGAGAAGAGGGAGGGAGAGAGAGAGAAGAGGGAGAGAGAAGAGAGAGAGAGAGAGAATAACAACAACAAAGAAGACGACAACATAAGCCGGGTTCGGTGGCTGGTGGAGCATCTATGGATTTTTTTCCCGTTTTCGGAGATTATGGAGTCTTTTTTTTCCACGGGACGTGAACACAACAACCCCTACCGGGAGAAGGGTAGTTGTTTCGCCACAAGCAGTCCCCTAAAAGCGTTTATATACCCTGAACCCTACGATTTTGATCCTTGTTTTTGTTGAACATGAATGTGGAGAGAGTAGGGCGATGATGCGCATGTCACCATTCTATCGCTCTCCCCGAGCAGCAATATATCCCGTGTGAGTGTGTGATCTTGTTTTCGTTCTCTGTTACGGCATATCGACCCTTTTCCGCATTGTGTCATGCCAAAAATGCAGCACTTATTGTAGACGATCCATTGCATACGGTCACTTGAACACAAGTTTCTCTTGTTTACCCATAGCTCGGAGGGGGGTCGGATTCATACCTTTCCAAAAAGAGTGACTGCGTACATGACTACAATGGATCCAATATAGGATTTATACTCAGTAGAGCGGATCCCATGACTCACGACGGTATCACTTGGACAAATAACAGACCCCCGTATGTTCGTAAATATTTATGTTGAATTTAATTACACCAGCCCCCTTTTAACCTCTCAGGGCGAATGTGGTTGTTCGCGTTTATATATCGATATATGCGCTTATTCGAAC